>JACATO010001008.1:0-301957 GCA_018389105.1 Nautilus pompilius
TGCAAGATATCGTGCATATTTCTCAACAGAGTCATCGGGAATTGGTCACTTTTATTCTTAATTAAAAGTTCTCTCAGTTTTCAGAAAGTTAGCATCTG
The DNA here is from genome assembly GCA_018389105.1 of Nautilus pompilius. Taxonomy (NCBI): domain Eukaryota; kingdom Metazoa; phylum Mollusca; class Cephalopoda; order Nautilida; family Nautilidae; genus Nautilus; species Nautilus pompilius. Next base: position 99 of record JACATO010001008.1, read on the forward strand.
ACTTCGACGCCTTCGCACCCTTTCTGATTAATATGCATTTATACAGCGATCTTCGGAGATCTGACTTTATTAAAAGAATTTCATAGCCCCCCCTCCAACTTTTAATTTCTCGGTGGTGTTGACAAAGGATTATTTACGTTCAGCTAGAACCATCCCAGGTATTTCCTTTCAGTTTACTTTTTTCTCATTTTCGTATCGTGTTACCGCTACCTTAGATATTTTTTTTGTATTATTGATGTTTTTGTTTCTTTTTTTTTTTTAAACGCAAAAGATTTCCTGTTTTTCTCAGATCGTATACAGGATGTTTAGTCCCGTGAGGGACGCGTCCACGTGATTATAATGATTTATCGTCTTACACTTTGCTCTCCCCTGTTTTTTTTTGTTTGTTTTTATTTAAATTATTACCTCCCCTTTTTGAAAAAAAAAATGTTTCCGCATTCTGTAATACAGCTTGAAGTTTGAGTTCATTCAGAGAAAACAGAGATTTTAGAATTGAAAGTAGAATTAATTTAATATGCATATAAGGCGAAATTTACCAGGGTCCGGGAGTCTATATGTTCGTGTGCTCCTACAAAAATGGAAATTTAACAATTACCATAAAATTAGAATTAGAAAATAGATTATGCGCTACTGGTGTAGGCGATTATCTGTTCAGTTTCTACCAAACTCCTGCTGGAGTGGAGAGATATGTACGGATGTGGCTTTTAAACTGTTTGACATTCTCGGCGATGATGACAGCTAGAACTGGTACTTTGTTATCTGCAGTATCCGTTATGGCGCAGACAGACGTCTCTGAAATACTTTAAAGAGCGCGGCGATAACATTTGCGAACGAACACCCACGTGTTATTGTTTTCTTGTTAACGAACAGGGTTTCTACATTATAGGTAGAAGCGGGTCGTCTGTCTTCATTTGTCACCACCTTGGACGACCGTCTGTCGCACGATGACGAGACCCTCGATTACGATTGCTGTGGCAATCGAAGTGGTTTAAGAAAATTTAATTTAACATTGTTGAATAGACGAAGCGATCTGAAGATAGATACTGAGATGGATCGTCTTATAATTAGATATCTCCCATGTTTGTTTAGAGAGAGATTTGTTTTTTATAAAAATAATTTAGAGGTTAAATATATCTAGATCTCTAAGAGAGATCAGATAGCGATAGTATGATTATAGAATGAACGAACATTGAGCTCTAGAGATTAGATTTAATATCTAATAAACATATATTCTCTCAAATCCAGATCTCAGGGTTAAATGTGTTGCTTCAAAGAGAAAAAGAGATTCGATAAATAGAATTAAATCCAATAGCTATATCACAATTTGTTCAGTTTCTCACTCTCTATTTTCAATTCTTCTATCTAAAATATATATCTCGCATATTTAAAATGTTGTTCTTGGTTTCTCTGTCCTCTATCTCTATAGATCTTCTCAGAGATTCTAGCGCTGATCTCTCTCTCTCTCTTAAATTCTCTCTCTAGCCTAACATTTTCTACTCTCTCCCATCCTGTCTCTCTTTTCCATCTCTATCTCTCCCATGCTCTCGATCTCTCTCTATCGCTCTCTCGCGCGCTCTCCTCTCTCTCACTCTCTATATCTCTCTCTCTATCTCTCTCTCATCTTTCTCTCTCTCTCCTCCATCTCTCTCCCATCTCGCTCTCTCTCTCTCTCTCTCTATCTCTCTCTCTCTCTCTCTCCTTCTCTCTCTCTCATCTCTCTCTCTCTCTCTCTCTCTCTTCTCTTCTCTCTCTCTCCTCCATCTCTCGATCCCCATATCGATCTCTCTCTCTCTCTCTCTCTACTCTCTCTCTCTCTCTCTATCTCTAGCTCTCTCTCTCTCTCTCATCTTTCTCTCTCTCTCCTCAATCTCTCTCTCTCTTCTCTCCATCTCTCTCTTTCCCATCTCCTCTCTCTCTCTCTTCTCTCTCTCTCTCTCTCTCTCTCTCTCTCTCTCTCTCTCTCTCTCTCTCTCTCTCTGCCTTTCGACGCCATTATTCATTCCCACCTCTCCTTTCCCTTTCAGTATTTCAGTACACAAGTGTAGCGGCACATTAACAGCTAATACGGGAAAGGAAATCTAAAAAAACAATGTAAAACGGGAGAGAGAATCCCTTGTTAGAAATGCTAGAAATGCGCGCATATCTCTGGTATTCGTGTACGAAAACTGTAGACATATCGCGTTGCGGAAACTCTGGTTTTCATCAGCTGACCAGAAAAAAAAAAACCAGAAATGGAGTACCAATGTGATGTTTCCATCTTGGATTTATCAGAGGACGTGTATCCGGGACGCTTTGTTATCGGAGCAATACAGTTTATATATAAAAATACCCTAAGCCAGTTTTGAAGATTAGATCCGCTTCGCTTCGTCCCCATTTTTCTTTTCCTTTCCGTAAGTGATATACAAATGGACACAGGTGCAGCAAAGAAAGATAACTCTGCATCTGATCCGAGAGACTACAGTAAGTAGCCATGGAATACTAGCTGACGGATGGAATGGGGAATCGATAGCGAAAAATAAAAAAAAAAAAAAGTTAAACTCGGCTACGATATCTGCAGACTGATCGTCGAGTGAAATCGCGACGAAGGTTAATAAAGTGACGGGGAGAGGAAAGATACACGAAAACAACTTAAAGTCCTTAGCTTTCAACGGCTGTATCGTCACGTGATGCTCGTCAGGCTTCATCGGCTTCGGGTCCCCAGACGCGACTGGTCACGGGTAACCAGGCACCTGTCGAGCTGACATGTTTATTTACGCTGTGAAGATGGCTGGATTAAGGAACGTTGTTACCATTACATGTCGCGATGCAGAAATACCCGACGATCGGGAACTACACGTTGATTACATTATCGTCTAAACGAATTAAAATAAATGATTCAACCCAGTAAATAATTCATGTGTTGACAGTAGTAAAGTCGATCTGTCTAAATTCATTTTTTTTTAAAGACATTTCTTTCCATTGATTAATTAAATGTTTTCAATAATTGATTTCTAATTTTTACAGATTTTTTTTTCCATTAAAACAACTGTACTTCATTGCTGAGAGGCTATTAGAGAGATTTAAAAAAATCCTATTTCGCACTCACTGCAATTAAATGTCATATATTTCATCTAATGGCGCCCACAATCTAATGGCACTAAAGATATTTTTAAAGGATTTTATCTGACCAGATGCTATGACCGAGTACATCGCCCATTCACCCGTAGAGGAAATCTCACAGTCTTCCTTATACCTGGTATTGGATACTCTTAGAATACACTTCCGTCTTTGACGGCGATCACCTTTCACAAGACCCTTCCAGGGAGCGCCCCAGAATAAACACGGAAGGAAAGCGACAGCCTTCTTTGCGCTGTAGATTCTGTTGACGCCGGAGCCAAGGCTTTGTCGAGAGGGAAGGCATACATGGAATAGCTGACGGTGTTTCCAATAACCGGTCCATCTGTCGCTGCGTTACTGCAAAGATGTTAGAAAGTGGAATAAACATGGCCCGTGAGCCATTAATCTTTATGTTACGCCTCTTTCCAGACTGGGTTATCAAATGAAAGCAGAAGATGAAAGATCTTGTTGACACGTTCTTTTAAATAATCGGCCATTTGATTTCGATTAGCGGGGGGGGGAGGGAGAAAATATGCACTGACCTGCTGTTAATAAAATAAAAGAGGCTTTCGAGTAGATGGGAATGGAGATTTATTTACTCTTGAGTAATTCTGGCAGATCCACACGAAACGAATCTAGAAATTAACCTACGATATATCATGCCTTTGTAAGCGCGGATTCTGCTTATCACAAAGCAAGGCTTCCAAATGCAGCACCTTCCGCCGGATGTAATCCGGGTCATAGTTACGTCATCAGCTACGTCATTAATTACTCGCTGGCTTTTAAAAATGTCCGCACAGTTATTAAACGAATTACTAATTATCAAATGCGTGTATCAGAAATAAATAATCAAATATTTTGATATCGAGACGTTGATCGTAGTGTTTTTTTTGTTTTTATGTAGGCTGCCTGTATAAATCGTGAAGTCATTCCTTCCTTAATATATAATGCAACGGGCTAATTTGGTAAAGGAGAAGATTGTACTCTGAGTTCCGATCGCTTTGTTGGTTCTTCTTGAGTGCATTTATTAAGCATATCATGTTAAATTCCAATATTATTAATGTTCTTTTTTTTTTTCACAATCATATAAATGGTTTGGACTTAATTAACTGAGAGGCAAAGAAAATGCAATTCAATTCACATTCATCTTTTTTTTTCTCTTTTTTTCAAGACAGAAAAAGAAATAATAATAATAATTAATGTTCGCTTTTTGTGTGCGATTGAGTTCCTTAGTCATCCTGACAGATAAAAGTTATGGTTTTTTCCCTTAGAAAAAGAAAAAAAAGGCAATAAAAAATAAATGATCTTAGGGCAGACTGGTGAACGTTTTTGCATGTTGGCGGATCATGGCTAATCGATCTTTACGTATCAAGTTCTGGACTATGGTTGTCTAAACAAAATTGGCATTTGCCATTTCTGCTTGATAGAGTTAATTAATAAATCCGTTGTTGCATTTATTCAGAAAATAAATATGATTGGTGCGCATTGGTAAAGTGGACGTAAGAGAGAGAGATCACACGATTGCCAATACAAAGGTCACTACACGCACACAATGAGAATTGTGTAGAGGTACAAACACATCTATATATGTATTTTATCTTTCCTTAGCATGACGTCAAATATACAGCAGTTCCGGTACTACAATTTAACCAGTCAGGAGGTTCTTTTATTATTGCACCGTAAAGTCTAATTGCCCTTAATCATTTCCGTGTCATGCTTCAAAGAAGAAACAGAATTCCTAATCAAAGTGATTTATTGTCCTCCTGGGTGGGGTAGTTGTTGTATTTTTATATTCTCTCCATGGCAAACATTAATTCAATCTCTAAATCATTGCAAAAAAAATTCAAAACAAAGAAAGCGAGAGTTACTGAGATTTTTGGAAAAAAATAATTTTTGTCTAAAGAATTGGTCGAGTCGACTTTGACGCCCGTGGACGATCACGATGATTGCTGAAAGAGGTGGGTTCACGGAAAGTCTAGCAAAGATACTCTAAAAGTGACAACGCAATAATATCTGAATCCTCGTGGGGATTAGTAAAACTCGTCCTATGCCAGCGTTTATCGTTGTAGTGGGATCTTTCGTGTGCGCGAATTTAATCTCGGTTATCAATCCACGTCCTCTAAACGGAAAACGAACGAGCTAATACACAGAGAAGAAAGGGAAGAAACACGAAATCGGTTATTCGAGTATATGTTGAATATAAAGTGAATTTTGTTTTCCATACAATATCTAGACAACTCTGAAAATATTGTTACTTATCTGCGTTAGTATCCATCGGAGAAGGGAAGGCCAGCAAAGTAATTTTAAAAACTGAATCTATTAAAACAACGAGATCTATTGCTGCAAAGTTACGTATAGTTTACATTCTTGAAGTACAACAACACCATGCATTTAGAGTTTTTACTTTAAGAAGTTTATTATTAATTAGATGTCCAACCAAAAAAAAAAACAAATCAAATCTGTTGTATGATACGAAATCTGTCGGATTCCTTTGCAGGTCGGGTCCTAAGGCTTTGCAATCTTCATGAGCTGTCAAGATGAAAATAAGTGACTGATTCTGCTCATTAATTCGCTCGTGCTGTCGCTGTTACTCATATCTCAATGTTGTTTTTGTTTAATTCTCTCTTTGCTCCGTATCAGTTATAACATGGATTAATTCTCGCCCCGCCGTGGTACGGAAATCTTTATTGGAGGGGTGGGGTAGCTATGCGCCAGAGCCAAAGATATTGGAATATTATCGAATGGAGAAACACGATCCGGATTTTTCTACATCAGTTTATTCGTTTGGCGCCACGGTCGCAATCGAAGAGTAAGGAGATATTCGGCGATGGCCTAGAAGAGTTCGGATACAACCAGACGGGTTTTGCATTAAGGAAAGGCAACAGCATGAATATACGACGAAGTTGTCTGTTTATTTTCCAAAGACAAAGCTCGCTGTTGCATCCGTGGTCCGGACAGCGGACGAAGTACCTACATGGCCGTCCGCATCTTTTCCATGGAACTCTGCCATTCCGCCATCAAGGAAACCATCCTGGTTGCTTTCTTCTTTTTTTTTCCTTCAGAATTTTGTCTCTGTTTGTTTGAATTTCGACTTGAACGAAAGCAAAGCGACGCCAAAACCTAATGATCTTCGTAATTTACATAGATGGGTGGCAAATCTTTATTTTCCAAGGTTCGAATCCCAAAATGGTTTGCAATCGCTCCGGTTCTTAACCGGTGGCCATTTTTCTTCCTTGTAGATCCTCCTCTCTCCCTCTTTTTTGTTCAGTTTAGGAAATTCTGCACCCGCTACCATATTTGATTTCATCTGACGCCTATCATTTGCATTCGAGCTGCAGTTATCTGTCTTGGCTTTGATTTTTTTTATTTCCTCCTCCCTTCCTGCCTCATACCATTGTTCTTCCGGGTGGCTAGAACTTGTTCGGGCAACAGCAAGATAGTACTACAAGAAATACTACCACGTCTCACTAATTTTTTATTTGGGGTGCAATCTCTTGTCTTGGTTCTGATGATGTGCAGCTGTCTTTCAGGAACTATAGAGAAGTTCTGGTATAAATATTTTCTCTGTGTTTTAGGAATTACCGTTTTCCGGTTTCCTTCTTCGTAAGTAACTTCTCCGTATTTTTAATACATTGTTGTTGTTGTTTAAGTGTAATAGCCTGATGGTTTGTTTGTTGTTTTTTTGTTTATAAATATTTAGACTTTAGAGAATCAACGTATCGAAGAATTCGCAATCGTTTATCGGTCTTATCTATAAAGCTTTCAAATGTTCCTTTAAGTAAATATTCTTAATCCTTTCACAGACCGGCACGCTGGTCTGCCGCTTTGACTAGTGGACTGTTGGCCGGAGTTTGAATCCCGCTGTGAATGGGCGATTTGGTATACTACCCTGGAATAGCGTTTTTTCCCTCTTTTCTATAGTCAGTTTCCTGTATTCTCTCTACACCTAAGAATTGATTTGCTGTTGGATTTCGATCAACGTGGGGGGGGGAGATATTTCTACTTTCAATTTTGCAAGTTGGTTCATTTTCTGCAGGCGAGAGAACACTCATTAACAATTTCAGTTGGAAGAAAAGTTAATTATCGATGGCAGGCACTTTCGAATACGCGCATTTTGATGAGATTTTTCAAAACTTCTCTATTATTATCGTTGTCATTTCCCCCCCCATTCTTTTATAAATCGATTATTGGCAATTCCAGATCAAAGTACTCGAACATTCTATGATCACACAGCCCTAGATGCTTACTTCGTGTCCCACTTTTAATGACGGGAAAATGCTTCTCCCTTTCTTTGCTCGTCGCCCTTGAAGTTTCAGCAGAGAGAACAGCATCTTACTTCTGACGTGCCTAATGTTCCGCTAACAGTGCTGTCACACAGCAGAATCACATCCTCTTTCCCCTTCACTTCTTTGTGCTCTTACGGTTCTTATTGATTTTTTCATGCGTGCACGATATGTATCCTATAAATTGGAATTCGCATTTCACCCGTGGCCTCGCACCTCTTTGATTTTGAATTTCGCTCATTTAATAATGCCAGATCCTTGCTATTAGCCACGTATGTCTAGTAAAACATGCTACCAGCGCGGGGTGTGATCAGCATACTTATTCGCTTTGTGTCAGGTAGATATTTCCAACCTTCCACGTCACTGGGGGTGAATACGATAACTGAATCATGCAAAAATAATAAAAAAATGTAGAAATCACGATTCCAAACCTGCAGTTGTTTCAAAAACGGTGTCTGCAAACATCCAACAGTATTGTAGGCAGACATGGTGTTTTTCATATGGATCGTCTCCCTAGTTATAAGCAATGTAAAAGCCAAAGCTAAGTGAAACTAGCAAATGAGAGTTTTATTATTTAGATTACCACTGGGGATACGATAAAGACCATCAGCAAATATTATATCCATTGGTTTCCTTCCTTACAAAGAAGTAAAATCCCGGAAGGGGCGCTTTTTCCTTAAAACATATCCGTCGAGATTTCCATTACTCGTAACATCCTTGTCTTACATGGACAATATCTTAGTAAATATATTATTCATTCGTCTTTTTTCTTTTCGTGAAGACTTGCGTTTTTTTTTAAAAAATTTCGAGAAATCCAAGTGAAAATTTTTAAATAGTTAAAGGAACAAGAGTCTTTGACCTGCATTACGGATAGTCAGGGCACGACCTCATTGCCGAAATAATCGAGCACACTTTATCGGAACGTGTGCCGGTAATCAATCAATTGAGTGTTATTGACTTGATACTTCACAGATCCCCGTCTTGTGGGAATGAGACTAAAAAAATGCATTAACGTCGAAACCAGTAATTACTTAATGGCAGCGCAGAAGGTGGTGAGACTGCCATGGACGCGAAGTTGTTTGTGATTTTTCTGACAGGAGAGTTACCTGTTACGCCATTGACCATGCGGGGGTTTGAAACGCATAGTGTACTGAATGTTTTTCTCTGGTTTAGTGATATAAGAATTTATAACAAAAATCTTTCTAATGATGTAGTAAATCAGGTGCCGTCTGGTTGGCCTCTTAGCGTAGTTAAATACTAAAAATTCCGCTTTAGTCTATTATTTCCGCGCAGTCGTGGGGGAAAAAAAATGGTTAAAATCAAACTGTATTAAATTTAAAATAATTAATTTCAAGTAATTAGGCCGAGAATTTTTTTAAAAAAATGACTCGTTTGCTGAGTGGAATTTTATGCTTCCGGTTGGTCTGCAGACTGCTTCCGGAAGTTTCACTTTAAACATGTGGAGAGGGATGGAGTGCTAGGAATACAAGAAACTCTTGTTTAGAGGGGAAAAGATCAGATTAAAAATAGGAAATGTGTTTATAATAGATAGTTAGCTTTAAGGATTACCCCTTCGTTATGCTATCTTTGATGGCACGGAATCAAATCCGGCCCGCGCACACCCGTGTAATGCCAAGAACACATTAACCTTCGAGCCAAGAAGATACTCCAAATGTTATTAGAATTTTAAAACCTATACGACCCGATAGATGTCATTTAAAGGGTTCGTCGCAGCGTACTTGCAATGTCATAGCGATGATGTCAGCAGTGGGAGCAGTGCCGTCGGTTGTTCAGCACACGGTGAAGTAGGTGTGACTTTCCATCAGAAGACTGGTTTGTCCGCGTTACCCGGTTACTTAAAATCTATTCCGAGCAGCGACAGAAGCAGCCAAGGTCTCTGACGACCCGATTAAATGCTTACGGAAACCGACGTTTGCGATGATATCAGAAATATATAGGGATCAGTTAAGATGAATGAAATATATACTGTATTATGGCGGACTGTACATTAAACTACTCATTTGTATACTCTTGCTTGCTTTTAAGATCATAGTCTCTGTTATGGTTTGGGAGGGTATCACCGCCACACACGTTTGTGCTGAACGTCCAGGTGTCGTCTTAGAAGGACTGCAGTATAATATGCACTTCAAAATTTGCTAAGGATCGAAGATAATTGCAACCAAGGCTGTTTGTAAAATTAAAAAAATATACCTGATACGGAACTTCCTGTATTTATTATTTAGTGAAATTAAAAACAATTACTTAGACAATGAATGACACGTGTTGGCAGTAGGTAGCACCTGATTTTATCAGATTCCCATTCATCAGCCCTGAGATCATCTGGTAATTTCTGTAAGTAATGCGGCGGTCATGTCTGGGAGTGGAGAGCTTGAAATGCTTTGGATCTGTTCTCGTAGAAAATCCTGACCCGGTTTTCATTTCAGCTGACGGGTGTCACCCAGATTTTTAAAAGGCCTGAGGCTTCACCGCCTTCCTGTATTGAAAGTAAGCCAGAAGGTTGACATAGAACAATGGATGCTTCCCTGAAGAAATCAAAGACAGTACTTTAAAAAAAAAAACAAAATGCCATATTCTGATCTATCTTTTTTTTCAAGATTCCGTTAAATGCTTGCTTCTGAAAGAAAGAAAAAAACTAGAACTAACGTCGCCAGGAGAAAGAGCTTGCAGAAGAATCAGTGAATGACCCCATTTTCGTATTGCCGTCAATCGAGTCTCTACGGCGCCGAGAATTGTGCAGGCCTCTGCTGCTGTAGCAGCCAGAAACCCCGAAGTAAAACCAGAACAGCAGTCATGTGCTTGTCGTTGGTTTCCTACGAAATCTTTTTACTCGTTTCAATATCGTTTTCTCTCCTCGGTGGACGGTTTTGTACGGTCAGGATAATTACGAGGTAACGGTATGCAGACGTGACTACGTACTTATCTTTCTGTACGAATGGGCTTCCATACCTCGGTCTCGATCCGAACCTGTTTTCTAAATCGTAAGATGCTCGACCTCTTGTCGGTTACTTAGCTTTAACGGAATTTGTTCTGGGCTTTTAAAAAGCATTTAGTACGAACGCAAAATCAATCTCACCTTTTCTAGACTAGTTCGAAAATTTCATATCACCTTATTAAAAGGTTGGAAGCTAAGGAACCTATCACCGCTGTCAAAATTTAGATCTCATAAAGACTGTTTTCGAGTAAATTGGTGTGAAATTGCATTATATGTTTTTACTGTAATGGCTTCTTTTTTATCGTACAAGCGACATGAATTGGTCTCGAACTCATAGTCCCCCCTGGTCGCTTCTCCGACCGACACTCTACCCGTCTGTCAGCGCCTTCCTACCACCGAAGTGATGGGAAATGCCCTAACTAACTTTTCTTCCTTCTCGCTAGACTTACCAACGGTTCCAAGCCCGCTAACTGCTAACCGTCAATTAAAAAAGACAATTTTAATCAAACGTCATTGCTTCCATCAGCTCACCTACGTTATGCTAAAAGTAGATTAGTATGCTAATTAGCTGAAAACTCTCAAACTTTAATTCCTCCATTGCCAGTAAACTACGTTTTCTGAATGCTTAAAAATCGCACATAAGTACAGAATTATAAACGTTTGTCATGGTTTGGTACACGAGCATATATAGGTAGTATAGCATGTATGTGGCAACCCTCCTTTCGTTGTTTTTGTACTGTAGTCTCGCCATTCTTAGAATATCATCAGCAAAATAAGTTAAGAAAGGTCGACTTTACAAGTAATAAGTTACGCTGAATACCAACTAGTAGATGTTAGTTTTCCCGGATCTTTGAGCTTTCACTCCTCGATGCCGTGTTCCAACAGACTTTCCTAACGCAAACAGTATATACTGAGAATAGTTAGTTATGGCGACCTACGCTTTCTACAGAATATTGGAGCATTAACGACCAAGGCTACTTACTGCTCATCTTTAAAAAAAAACAAAAAAAAAACGCGATATAACAAAATGACAGCTTTTAGTACTCTTCCTGCTGATGTATCATTATACTGCAGCAGCGGCACTGTAGAAAAGAATGATTGGCATCGTAATGGGTCGCACGGAGTCTCTAAAATGGCCACTTCGCCTGGAGAAAATTTTAACGTTTCGAACGACAGCCCAGCAGTTACCGTAATTTGATGCCGTCTAACGTCCGATTGCAGTCGCTGACAGAGCCGGTCCGCTGATCACAGCGCGCTGGTAGTTAATGGCTTCTACTGAGGGCATTAATGTAATCGTGACGGGCTGAGCTGCTTTTTTTTATGTTTTTTTAATTTTAGGTAGACGGCGCGTGCACTTGTCGTCTTAAACATTTGAAGTCAGTTTGACGTAGCGTGTTAGCCGGAGTAACAAAGAAATACAAATTATAAAGCTGTTTGATCATTATTATTATTAATATTATTCACCTGTGGAGATGGACAAAAGTAAGCAAGCTGACGAAACCAACGAGGTTTATAATACTGCGCTTATTTTAAAGCAGAGATTTCATTTTTTTTAATATGAATTTATTATTTATTAATTTCCTAATTTTGTTTTCCCTTTTTTAAAAAAAAAATATTTGGCACCAATATTTTAAAAGAAATGCCGATCACATCTGTAACTACTTAAAATGGTCCACAAGACATCTAGGCATCTATAGTTTCGGTGACGGGTAATCCAGAGATAATATAGGGTCCCGTTGTTTTCCGTTTCCTCTGTGAAAGTTACAGTGGAAGGTTTGAGGCCCTGTTTAAATTTCTTTGAAAGATACGAAATTTCTGCAAAACAACTCATCTTTAAAAAGTTAAACCACAGTCAAGGGTTTTGTGGTGCAGTGTTCGGCTGTACCGGAGGTAAACCCTAAGAAATGTGGCATAGATTAGCTACGTCGAGATGGGAAAGCTGAGGAAGGAAAGAAATACGAAGGAATTGCCACCTAATGCAGAAGACTGTTGTGGTATCTGTGGAACACTGCGCTTCTGAAATCGGCCGTTGCAGCTATTTCCTTCAATGGACGTTTTTACCTATATCAATTTTGTCTTCATCTCTCTCAGCATCCTTATCCTCCCCCCTTCCATATCTTCGATTTCGAGACAAAGCGCTATGCCATAATCTATCCCCGGTTGTTCTCCGTCTGCAAGTTATTTAAAATATTTGCCACTTTCTTCTGCGCACTCACACACGAAACAAAACCCACGATGCAAATCTCACTAGAATGACGTCATAGTAGCAATTATTATCCGTATACCTGCTTCAGTCAAATCAGGTTTCTTGTAATTCGTTTTGGTCTCCGGATACTTCGCTTTCCCTACCGCTCTAAACTTAAAGGATATAATAGATTATTAGACTTACATGGTGCACTTAAGCGACTAAAACAATCGCGTGACACCTCCACGTCATCATCGCTCGCCTTTGAATTCATCCAACGTAAAGAGGCTTTTAAGAAGATATCCCCAATACAACGATTATGAGAGTTTTGGAGACCTCGATCACTGTAATCCTCTTGCCACAAATTCCTATATTACCTGCAGATAATAAAAACGGCGAGGGATCGTTTAGTTACAGTGAAGGTCGAAAAGAAAAATTAATAGTACGTCATGAATTCGCTTTGCAAAGTCAGTGAAACAGAATCACTAACAGCATCAATTCGAATTCCTTGATGTTGAGAATTCAAGCAAGTTAATACATTACAGACTCGAGTTACAGGCATCGTGGAGCTGGTGCGTGATATCATTACATTTGTTTTAACTGTTGATATCATAGAAGACGAACGTGTGTGGCAATTCGAGCCATACGATATAGCAGAGAATCGCTACTGCTTTTTTTTTAAAAAAAATCCGATTGAAGTGGAGAATTAAAAGTATTAAAACGATCACGATACTAACGACTTTTAAGATTGTTCGTAATATTTATAATTGCTTACTCTTTTTTTTTTCCTTTATAATAAACACAACATTCTATATTACATTGTGTTAGCCGGTAGTAATCAGATGTAGCTTAAATATAAAGCATATTATTTAATATTGATTTTACAAAGAAAGCGGATCACGCATAATGAGTTCAGAGAGAACTCTGCGGAGGATTCTGGGATAGCTTTACTTTTTTATTTTTTTTAAAGAAAATTTATTTATTGCGCCAGGTTCTTATCTCGACCGAATTGCTTACCGCCCTAACAGCGGTCGATGTACGAGCATTAATAGCTAAGGCTCTGGCCGGCATTGTTAGTTGTTCAGTTGTTTACAGCGAGCCGGCCGACTGTTGGCGCCGAGACTGTCGCTATATCATCTCAGTCTGGCCCGGTGAGCCGGGACCGCGTGTCGACTACGGCGTAAATATCCGGGCACGACCTGCTGTCGACAGGCCAGGAGAGAGAGAGAGAGTGGTCTTATTGTACGACGATGCCCGGAGCTGCTGCTGCGGTTAACAAATACTTATTTGTTATCATGCTGCGGTGATAATGGGCTACCCTCTCGCGCGAATCGAGAACTTTCTCCCTCTTTCTAAGTTCGTTTTTCAAATATATATATATATATTACACGAAAACTAATTTCTCGTTCATTTAGCGGGACCCCTCCGCGTGCTGACAAGCAAACGGTTCGACTTGCTAAGCAGAATAACACGTTTTCCCAGGCCCCAAACCCGAGCCCAGCAAATCAATCTCTCAAAACAAAATCTGAAAGCATTTATGTTAGGCCGAGAAGTAGCTAGGTAAAATGTAGAATTGCTTTAGGCGTAAGTCTTCTATGTAAAGTCATAAATATCATAAGCTACGTTGTAAGCCATTTTCCTGCAGCCCCCTAAATGTCAGGTATTTTATTGTCGCAAAGGATCTAATATAATTCGAGTTCTAGTCGGTGTCCCTCCTAGTTGAGTCGTGTAGCTTCAAGACTGGCGATTTTCAGGGGGGGGGGCACTAATTCCTCTCTTCTTCCCAATAACTTGCCCTATACCCACTGCTACCCTCCTCTCTCCTCCCACTCCCCGAGAACTTGGATTGTCGATGTTTTGATAGGGCCAATAAAAGTTAATTAAGAACATCTAATGGACTTTACAGAAAATACAGCTGTTCATAATGGACTGGTCAGAGTGGAGAACATTTAGCGGACTGGCAGGAGAATAGCCCTCCAAGCTGGGAGAACTGCCAGGCTCAATTGTCACTGATTGATAAGGCTCTTAGCGAGTCTGATGATTAGATTAAAGGGGCTGAGACTGCAACCCAACGGGAGGGGTAATGACAGCTGTTTAGAGAAGTGGGTGAAGGACCAAGGATAATAATCGAGTTGCTAAGCCGGCAAGAATCAGCGCGGTAAACTGAGACTGAATTTCGGGGAGTGGTCGATGGGAGAATCCCAAGAATTTGCTCTGAATTGCACTTTAAAGATTACGGAAATCTGTGAAGAGAACGAATTTACTCGAAACTGTTTTTCTGATAACCTACCATATATCGTTAATTTCGAGGAAATAACAGTAAATCTATATTGCCTTTTGTCAAAGCTCTTACTGTGAAAATCCCAAACAGCATTCAGCGCAACATACTTGTACATACTGCCGCCGTTTGGCGTCGTTTTTGTACGTCATGATTGTGCGTAGCACATTCGTGTAGGTTCTGACATCATTACTCGCTCTCTCTCTCTCTCACATCATCTCATCTCTCGCTCTCTCCTCTCTCTCCTTCATCGCTCCCTCTCTCTCTCTCTCTCTCCTCTCTCTCTCTCTCTCCTCTCCATCATCATCAGTATCTCGCTCTCTCTCTCTCTCTCTCATCTCATCATCATCTCTCTCCTCCTCTCTCTCTCTCTCTCTCTCTCTTCATCATCTTCATCATCTCTCTCTCTTCATCATCATCCATCATCATCTCTCTCTCTGTCTCTTCATCATCATCTCTCTCTCTTCATCAGCAGCATCAGCATCTCTCTCTCTCTCTTCATCATCATCATCATCATCATCTCTCTCTCTCCCTCCTTCATCTCTCTCATCTCTCTCTCTCTCTCTCTCTCTTCATCATCAGCATCATCTCATCTCTCTCTCTCTCTCTCTCTCTCTCTCTCTCTCTCTTCTCTCTCTCTTCACATCATCATCTCTCTCTCTCATCATCATCATCTCTTCTCTCTCTCTCTCTCTCTCTCTCTCTCTCTTCATAGGAGCTAACGAATGTAAGGTGGTAGTTTCTGGCGTTGGCACGAAAAAAGTAAATATTCTGATATTGATTTGATAATTCGTGATTAGTAATTTAGTATTATACTTAGGAATAATAGATAATACGTCAGAACTTTAGTTTACTGTCGTTCTTTGTTGAGGAGCGAGGGGCTGAAAATTTTTCAAAGTAACTGTACAACCATGATATACAATATCTTTAACATGTGCATATAGAACAGCTTAATAAAAATCTGTATTAATAATAATTCCTTTTTGAAGATGTCCCCAAAACAAACCTTATTCCCCCACATTCCAATAATCTGTATCTCTTCTGTAATATATAAGAAAATACTAAATGTTTAACTAATCTAATTAATTAATTACGACATGTTCTTGCAAACTCGTTATTTTGTTGTTGTCCTTTTTCTTTTCTGATTTTCCAGTCCTCCCCGTTTCAAAAATTTTAATTCGGTAAATAAATAAATTATGGTAACATCTTCAGGTAGGTGTCAAATACGACGCTACTTTTCGACCTATTTAATCTTGTTTATTGACCTATGGCAGACAGTAAAATTTGCCATTATAGTGAAATTAAACCGCAAGAGTTGACTGTTTAGCTTTTGTTGTTATTTTGGCGGGTTGTTGGTTTTTATTTCCATTATAGTTCAAAGGAGTGAATGATAACCCACGGTACAGTGAAGTTCACGAATTAAAAGTAAACCATGAAAGGTACATCATAAGCCGATTCATCACACACCTGTAGCATACTCTACGAGCAAACACCAAGTTGTCCTAACCTATAATGCAGTAGACATTTATTTGCAGTGTAAGCATATCTGCAACAATTACCCTTCTTTGCCTACAGATAAGACAGTTGCATCCTTTCCATCTAAATGTACCATTCGAAATTGCAGAGACATTATTTTGCTCAGCAACGTAGGTCTTAGCAACTTTAAAACAAGATATTATTTGGTATTGTTATTTTTCCCGAGGTAACGACGTTTTTAGATTGTACTGGATGAGAAAAAAATGGCTAATAAAAGGTAAAAATTTTTCATTTAGTTTTTTGAAAATAATTTTATGTGATTATTTTAACCTAATAACTAGTTATACAAAGCCAAAGTAAAATAAACTAATATTTCTTTAACATATTACACTTTTGTAGTATCTCGGAAATATACAAAGAGCGTAGTAGATGGGTCTTCTTTGGAAAACAATTTTTTGGCGGATAAGACTTCTGTGCAAGATAGATTTATCTAATAAAAGGGTTTTCTATTTTACAATAGAATTTGCAGTTATAAGTCCTTCATAGAGCTACCAGAAACACAATTAATTGCACAATGTTGAAACAATAATAAAATTCATTTAAAATTAACCCTCCGAACTCCACCTTGAGGAGTGGATTTTCACCTCAGTACCCTTCAAATCTGTTTTACTCAGTACAGAATGAGCCCCGGAGGGAGGCTCTGACGATAAATCCGTGTGTATATATGCAGTCCCATGTGTTTTGTATTGTGTTGACTAAATAATACAGCCAGTTCAATACATAAGTACTTCCAGGACAAGTGAAAAACTGACGCGATATACAGAGAGATAAATAAATCATTAATTGTTTGTTTTATAATAATTTCAACTGAAACATTATGCCATGCTATATATATAAACGGTATGACGTGCGCAGTGACGCCGAGGTTTTGCTAACACAAGAAGCTTTAATTCATCCCCATGTCTAGACATACATCTCGATATAAAAGTCAGCGCTATTTTTGTATCAGCACGATGTCATCGGTTTTTGCTACAGGAAATATAATATATATATATGTGCACTTTGAGTGGACTCTGTAAACTGAACCAGAGCGACGAAGTTGATCGGAAGGTATTTTTACCCATTTGCTACACAGACATGCCATTGATGCGAGCAATACCAGACCTTTCTTCTATAAATAACCGAGGGGTGGGAGATTGAGTGAGCGAGTACTGGGGCTTTTGTCGGTCCCGATAAAGTGGCCGGAACGAAGCGAAGAAGCGTCGTGTTCTTTGTTTAATGGGAACTGTGACGATTGATGGTGGCAAAATAAAAGCATTTGCCATTTTCGCATAATCAGTACCACACTTTTTTAAAATTAAACGTGTTGTTGATACGACTTAGAGTTTTAAAAGCCTGGGGGCCGTTCTCTCGGAATTAGTTTCACAATTTGAAATTCATGCAGAAATAGATAGATTATGGTACATTATTATTATTTTACAGACACGGTTACAGTTTATGCTAAATTACAAAACTTAAAGCCAATCGTTTTTCTTTTATGAAGACGAGATAGGATATCACGTAAAATGGAAATTTTAAAAAAAAATTCTTTGTTTATATAACATAACCTGTTACGTGTTCGTTTATTTGTTGTATTAACGATTCATCGTTCATAATCGCTAATTTCCGTTATTGTATATTGACAGGCGATGGAGAGGAGATCACGATACAGCGAATATTTCCCAACTTATTTATTGGTCGCCACCTTCTGCTTGCTCACAGTTCTTGATGCCGCCGGCGGAAACTGCAATTTCGAGTACTTCCTGCACAACAGCAACGGGAGCACGTGGGAAACCAGGATCACCTTCGAAGGAGACGGCACCAAACGCGTAATGGTCCAGGCACGAAAAAACGTGATGATGGCCAGGGTGGAACATCAGACATCTTACGGCACGACCAGCAACTCGTTCTACACGCGCAAGTGCATTACAAAAATGTCCAAAAGTAAGTACATAGTCAAGCACGAGAGAGAGGGGGAGAGGGTGTCGTACGCTTGCCTCGAGTTCGTTGGCCGCAGCCAGTCTATTCTGCAACTGAAGTATTCGGAATTCCGTCCGCAGCTTGATCTTCGTCTCTGCGAAGATTCTCGACTCAAGATCAGCCCCTGGCCGCTGTTGCTGCGCAGCAAGCTGAAAGACGAATACGTCGGCTGTCCGCTGAAAGGGGGCTACAACATGAAGCTGCGAAACTACAAAGGTTTGAATAATGGATGTAATTTTAAAGCGCTGCCCATGCGGTTCGAGAGCGAATGCATCGCGGGGGAGGGAATCATCTTTGACTTCCGGTCGGCGGCTTGTCTGCAAGGCGTTCCAATGGAGACCCTGACAACAACTCTGTGCATCACGAGCTGGAGCCACGGCGGATACACGTTCACGGTGCTGCGCTCCACCGGAGAGAACGAGATGGTTTGGTGCCTGAGGACTTCGAGCGAGTCTGGTGACCACATCACGGCGCACCTCTTCACGGACTTCATTTGCCCCAGCAGCCACCTGGACAGCTATGACGTCAACTACGTCACTCTGACGTTGGAGCGGTTCCGGCAGCTAAACACCTGCCAGGACGAGTACAGCGAGTGCGCGGAAATGGAGTGCAACAGTTATATCGCGCAAGAATGTCCGAAATCGTGCAAAAAGTGCGATCCCCACATGCCGCCCCCAATTTGCTCCTTCCCCAGCATGCACCGCGGCAAATGGTTTCAAAGGGATCCCGAAGGCGGGAAATCGATAGAGGTTAGTGAGACAGATTTCTCCATCGAGTCCGTCGGCAGCTTTAAGTGCGTGGTGCTTGGCGACAACTTCAACAGAGACACGGGCAAGTACACGGTCGTCTCTCTCTTCACAAACGGGTGCAGACCGCGGTACACCTGTTTGAAAGTGAAGCAGATAACTTCTTCCGTCATGGGATACTCGCTGTCCCGCAGTCACGTTTGGCCCCTTTTCAAGTCAGACATGGCCGATGCAATTTGTCGGGACCAAAGATTTTTTCCAGACCTGAAGCCCATCCGGGACACCTACAGGTCGTTTCCAGACACGCTGAAACCAATAGTTTCTCAGGACAGGTCTCTGGAGTATGTGGACTGCGGGTTCCTGTTTTCGTACAGGGTCCGGATTCCCACCAGGCGGCCGGGCGTGAACTGTCACGGAAGGATGTTTGAGGACTGTGTAGATCACTCAAAGTTGCGGATCGAAACGAGCAACTGCCCGGTCCACAGAGAATTTGTCGATTATTACTGCATATCGACGTTCCGACCGCACTACTGGGAAAAGGTGGTTCTGCTGCAGAACCGAGACAACTCTACCGACGTCGTCTGCCTGATTTTTTCCGAAGTCCGCGATACCCAGGTCCTGCTAATGGCTGCAAGCCAGTGTGACAAACACAGCTGGGCTTTCGTGAACGCGGGCATCCGAAAACCGATCGAGCACTACAACATCGAGCCCGACGATTACCCTTGCGGGCATGTGCCCGTGCGTTCCACCACGGAACTAACGCAGATTCCGGTAACGAGGATGAGGCGACCGAACGAAACTCCGTCACCGGCCACAACTTTCTCGGTTCCGATCAAAGGGGAAACGTCGCGCGCTGGGAAGTACTCTGTCCTCAAAGCATACCCTACCAAAAAATCTGGGTTTCCCATAGTAATTAACCCAGAAAGGTCCTCTGAAAATCGCGGAAGCACCGGGATCGTCTCTTCAGCAACAGTCTTTGTCACATTGCTGGTGATGTTAGTAAACGCGAGCACATGAAACTCGGCCGGACGGAAATTGATTCCATGTTGTAAATATATGGGCAACTAAATATGGAGGGGGGGGCATCGCTGGAAGAAAAAAAACAAGAAAAATTTTACATCTGAAGCTAACAGTAATAAGAATAACCAGAGGTCATCACTGATGAAGCGGCACACAAAAAAAAAAAATCGGGGTATTCAGTGCCTTTAATAGCAATTCCATAATACTATTTTTTAAAGATTGATCTATCGTGTCTACATCTCTAATTTTAGAAAGTTAAAACTATACGAGCTTCTGTGGTTCATCTTATTATTATTAATATTATTATTATTATTATTACTGCCACTACAGTAAGACGGTTATTGTAAAGGCAGTTTGGAAAATCGGGAGAAAGGGTTTGTAAATATCACCTCTTTACAAAGTGTCTGTCTACCCACGTGGAGGCCGGAGATCCGTCGCGGTTCGTCTGTGGATAGCGTTCGTTTTAATATTTATTATTTGTGGTTTTTAAATATTCCTGAAACGATTTATAGCCATACGTCAGGGCCGGCTCAGAAAATGGGCGTGTGGGAAGAAAATGTACATTGATTTTTTTTTTAAATATATATAAACGAAAGCTGGGAAGAAGAAGAAGAAAAAAAAAAAAAAACAGTTTATTCAAGGTTAGGTGCTTGAAAAGTGAAATAAGAATAAACAAAATAGATCGATACAAAGGACCGCCTTAAGGGACCTCAGACCGCACGTGATATAATTTTTTTTTTTTTGTAAATTTTACATAAATCATAATTTTAAATGATTTGCATTATTCCTTCAAATCTGAAACGTTGATTAATTATATTTATTTAATAATTGGGTAATATAACGTGTGCAGGCGACTGCAGTCTTTTTGTTCTCTTAAATGGAAGAAATTGATTTCATGAAAAAAAAAAGAAAGAAAGAAATTCGGTGCTTGTAAACGTAAGAACGAATGTTAAAAAATTAAATGTTTTCATATTACGGTGATCGTTTTTTAAATCATTTATTTGTTTGGTTGGTAATTTCTCTCTATTGAAAAATAACGCGGTAAGAATTCTGAGGCCCGACATAAAGTTTATGTATTCTTATATCCATTCGTATTTTGATAAAACTTCAGCACCATCATCAACTAAGAAAAATAGTTATTCTTTCATTTTCATCATTTATAAGCACAAAACATCGCATCATAGTAAACAAGTAATTCGAAATAAAAAATAAACTAAAGTAGAAAAAAAAATTTTCTGTTTAAGTTTATCTTTTACTTCCAATTAATTTTGTTTACGGTTGTTTATCTCACGATTTTAAATCAGCCGTTTTGTTTGTGTTCTAAGTCTGTCAAGTGTGTGTTAGAAAATGTATGCACTAAAAATACCAAATTTTTTTGTATAAAAATGTTAGAAATTCCATTTTAAAGGTTCATCTAAAAAAGGAACCTTTGATTTCATGAATATATTACATACTATTGTATTCTGTTTCCCATATAAATACATATATTCAATTTTAACTTATTACTGTCGGAAATAATTCTGTCCCAAAAGTAAGATTGAAAGGTTGACACTATACTACTCTTATATTTCATTATTACTGGAAACCCTAATTCTGTTCCTCTCTTCTGTATTAACAGCTAACTTTGTTAGAATGTTCGGGTGAAGATTTCTCCCCTTTGTTAGTCACTATTCATCATCATCACTCTTATAATTTATATGCAAAATATGAACTTAGATAAAATCTTTGAATGGT
Organism: Nautilus pompilius; assembly: GCA_018389105.1. Taxonomy (NCBI): domain Eukaryota; kingdom Metazoa; phylum Mollusca; class Cephalopoda; order Nautilida; family Nautilidae; genus Nautilus; species Nautilus pompilius. Next base: position 21,889 of record JACATO010001008.1, read on the forward strand.
GCTATCTTATTCAGAAAAAAATATCCAAGCAAAATAAACAAAACTAAGTGTCCTATAAATTTACATCCTCATAAAAAAAATACACGTACCCTTCTGTTTTTTTTTTCCTAAATTTTTAAAAAGGTTTTATATAATTGTAGCTTTTATTCAAATCTCTGCGATGAATTATTCTTCTAGTTAGAGAATCTTAGGTCAGTACCAAGGCAAAGTAAATCAGACATCTAAAAAAAACAAGCAAAATTTTAAAATTTAAAATACATGGTCTGAAGAGTAATGATCTAAGATTGTGACTTTTGTATATGATTAAATGCCTATTTTCCTTTTTTAAATATTTTAATACTATAGCTGTGGAGATGTCACAGGTTTCTGAAATTCATATTTACTTTATTTTTAATGTATTCCTTGCGATTCTAGTCAAGTTTGAGAAGGATCGGTTGGTTGATGTAAAGTTGTGAGGTTTTTGAAATGATTATCAATAATTTAAGACAGTAGGGTTTCTTTATTAAAAAAATCTTGACACTCTGATATGGATAAATTATAATAGGGAGGTAATTAAATAACAGAAAAGTGCATGGAATATTTTCTATCAAGGATGGAATTGTTTACACCGGTAAGTCTAAATTATTCGAAATACCCAATCTGTTTTAGTGTCACTGAGTTTAGATTAATTGTAACTCTGATTTTATGTAAATAAACTTATTTTAAAAAAATCAAACATTCGAATACTTATCGTCGTCGTTGTTTTTGTTTACTTCTCTCTCTCTCTGTACTGAGGTATCGCTCTCTCTCTCTCTCTCTCTCTCTCTCTGTAATGTCGTCATCTCTCTCTCTCTCTCTCTCTCTCTCTGTAATGACGTCAAGTCTCTCTCTCTCTCTGTAATGTCGTCATCTCTCTCTCCTGTAATGACGTCAAGTCTCTCTCTCTGTAATGTCGCCATCTCTCTCTCTCTCTCTCTCATTTATTAATGTCTTCTTTTTTTTGGTTCTTTTTTTAAATTTATGTTGGTGCTTAAAGTGGAAGACATTGGAAATCTGAAACAGGTTTCTCTTCCACGATAACTGAAATGTTCCCACAATCCAATTTAGCAAAAGCCTGGTCCCCGCTTCTCGAGTTAGAGCGAGCATGTTCCTCTTTTACAGCTTCTCTAAATAAATGTAAGTATTAACCGAGTCAGCGCGCTCTAGCAGAACTGCGCAGTACGTCAGCTTTAAAATGCTGCATTATGGGAACGCTTTCTCAGATTTTTTTTTTACTGATAATCAAGGTGATTACATATTGCGGTGTTTTTCTGGCGTTCGTTTGAGATAAATTCTGCAGTTTGTTTTCCATCAAGATCTTATCTATTAATTTCATTTTATCCAGAAGTTGTATTTAAAACAACAGAAACAGATTCTTTCAGTCAGTATATACCTCGCAACAACCAGTTTTTAGGGTGGGGTGTATGTTCTTAAAATATTTAGTAGCTAAAGGGTTAAAGAAAGTTCCCCATGCTTTAATACGACGTACGTCGTTTTTTTGTTGTTGTTTTATCTGATGCTTGTCGCAGAATTTGTCATAAATCAAATGGGCTTCGGAAAGATGTTGTAAATAAGTATGACGCAGTTACATTTCGTAGTCGGTAAATGCTCTTTCCGAGTGTGCTACAGCTACATTCAGTTTCATTGAATGGTGATGGTATTTATTTATCAGTCTAAGAATGGTATATTTCTTTTTTGTTTTCTGCCTCCTCGTTCTTACCAAAACTGGTTTTGCCATAGACCAGAAAGATCGCAGCAGGACAACCGTGAACAACAACTGAAACTTTCCTGAGCAGGCGAGCGAGGGTTAATCTTTTTTTTTTTTTTTTAAAAATGGCCCTATCTTATTAGTTTTTTTCTTCTTTGCCTTGCCGCAAAGTTAATTGCTCCCATATTCTATCCTCATCATTGAGATTGAATTAATGAACAAGGTTTATTGCCGTTTTTCGAAAGAAACGATTGCAATAATTAACCACTGCATCAGTAGTCCGCTGCTAGGATAATTTACTCTAATAAATGAATGTGTTCTTGTGGTAAAAAAGGTGGGGAAAAAAGCTTGATACGTCGTAAAAAGAGGAAGTATAATTTGACACCTGCAATAACTGACGCTTTAATAAAGAAATCCATCGCAATTAAGAAGGTATCTCGCTGACAAAAATCCTTGATTGACGATGTAATAGTCGTGCGAACTATTGATTTACTTTATATATCATCCAGTTAATCACTTTCGATGAACATTAAAATTTCCAGCACGAACTAGACGTAGTAATAATACAGTTAACCCTACCAACGACAGAAGAAGTATTTTTTTCCCAAGTGGTAGACATTTAAAAACCCCTTCCTGCTACAACATACAATAGGGTCCCTTCTCTGACCCGGTTTATTGTTAAGGTTCAAGCTATACGGATCAGCCACTCGCCCCTTCAGGTATTCGGGTGGAATCAGAAACCACGTTGAAATATCATCTTTTCCTTTTTTAAAAAAAACGTTTTTAGAGAGAAACGATGCGGTAAGAAAATCTGAGAGCGATTACGATCCAGATACAGAAGCGACTTTTATAGAATTAATCGGCTTACCAAAAGCCGCCCCCTAATGAGGCTGAGATAACAGCGGCGGAGCCGTCAAATGCGAATAAGTTAAAGAGGCTCGGTCCCGAGGAAAGCGACTAGCCGTAGTTAGTAATGACGGAAGGAAATTGCAAATGGCCGGCATAACCATCAAACACCTATTTTTATTAGCTAACTAAAAGCCCCCAATGCTCCGGAAGAAAACATATGACTAATCTACTTACCTGATATGTATCGTGGGTTTTCTGTTGTTTTTAAGTAGTTATGTTTTTTGTACGTTAATCGCGATGTAACATTAACGATGACGTGAGAAAATCGTTCAACCAGCGAAACAAAAATGCTTTTTACCAAAAAACCCAGGGGCTCGTTTGTGGATTCTTCGATGCCACGAGTGCATAATACATTTTCTTGGACCCCTTTAAACAAAAGACAGAAAGTTAATATATGAATAAATGCTTGTATGTAGAGACCAATGGAAAAAAATACTGTCCTCAGTATTTAGACGAAGAAGTTTGTCTGTAAAGAATATTTTACCTGATGTCTTCTGGTATAACGACTACAATAGGGTCAAAGGGCGTTGTGAATATTTCCACTCATATTATAATTATGTATTTTGTCGGTTGCAGCATTAGAATTCCTTGCCTAGTAAATATTCGGCCAGATTTCGAGATCGCTTTAGGCTTGTATATTACTGGAAAAGTGGCTTGTCCGCGAGTTCTGGAAGAGGCGTGAGAACTAAGCAGCACAGAGCTCCCCGGCCTGGTGGCAGTTTTGAAGAACAAAGGATTTTCAGGGGAGGAGATTCTGGTGTGACAATGCAATTACTACTTTTCGCAAAAGAGCATTTAAAAAAATGTCTCTATTGTTTTTTATCGTTTTTTTTTTTAATATGAAGATAAGGTTTTATGATAATCACAAGGCTCTATTCTGGTGTTGTATGGCAAAGAGAAGTCGTTCGTTTGAAACGTGTGGAAGGAATCGTGAACAAGTCAGTGTTACCACGAGTATGGGAGCTTTTGGGACAACGTTATATAATTAGCGGGACAGTTTCTTGAAGCTAAAGACTGGCATGCTAAATATTAAGACTGCAAGTGATTAATCTAGCATAAATAGCAATAAACTGGTTGAATATTTATTTTGCATCAGATCTTATGTTCCAATACCTGTTGAAAAAATCATCAGCATGTAAAGGGGGGATTAAAATCTCTTCTTTGCTTATTTTTCTACTGTACTCGTTGTACACTAAAACGTCAGCTTAACTTACAGTTTGCAGACACTAAACGCACTCCAACAATTAAGACTGATTACCATGAGCTGGTTAATTGCTTTTTTAATCACCGTATTTCCAAAACGGAACTCTGGAATGAATCACTTGTTGCTCGTACTTCAAAAGAGCTGAAAAACGCAAGATGTGGGTTTCAGAAATATGAACGTGAGAATTACTTTGTTCTATCTTATTACAACGCTGTGTGCTTAAAGCGTGAGTGATGCGGGGATGAAACCTTAGACTTCTACACAGCTGCCGTCATCTTCAGGGATAACACATGTTACAGATGTTAAAGTGTGATAGAGTGTTTTCTATCGTTAACGGAGCCTGCGTCTTTACGGGTTTTCATCCAGCTTCTGATATAAAAAAACAGATGCAAAAGATGGTGTATATTAGAGGTGGACTACTTACTGTCCGGGCGCCGAACGCGATAACATTTTGCCCAGTTCTCGAAGCTATTGTGAGAAAATAAACGACCTGTCACACAATAAACAGTATAATAAATATACAATCAAAGTAAGTACAGGTCATTTCATAATGGTTAGACATGCACGGTCGGCACCGTGGAGGAGTTCATTCGTTTAAAATCTCTCTCTCTCTCCCTCCCTGTAATGACGTCATCTCTCTCTGTAGTGACGCCATCTCTCTCTGTAATGACGTCATCTCTCTGTACTGACGTCATCTCTCCCTGTAATGATGTCAAGTCTCTCTGTAGTGACGTCATCTCTCTCTGTAATGATGTCAAGTCTCTCTGTAGTGACGTCATCTCTCCCTGTAATGACGTCATCTCTCTCTGTAATGATGTCAAGTCTCTCTGTAGTGACGTCATCTCTCTCTGTGATGACGTCATCTCTCTCTGTAATGATGTCAAGTCTCTCTGTACTGACGTCATCTCTCTGTAATGATGTCAAGTCTCTCTGTAATGACGTCATCTCTCCCTGTAATGACGTCATCTCTCTCTCTCTCTCTCTCTGTAATAACGTCATCTCTCTCTGTAATAACGTCATCTCTCCCTGTAATGACGTCAAGTCTCTCTCTCTCTCTGTAATGTCGTCATCTCTCTCTCGCTGTAATGTCGTCATCTCTCTCTCTCTGTAATGTCGTCATCTCTCTCTCTCTCTGTAATGTCGTCATCTCTCTCTCTCGCTGTAATGTCGTCATCTCTCTCTCTGTGTGTGTAATGTCGTCATCTCTCTCTCGCTGTAATGTCGTCATTCTCTCTCTGTAATGACGTCAAGTCTCTCTCGCTGTAATGTCGTCATCTCTCTCTCTCTGTAATGACGTCATCTCTCTCTCTCTCCCTCTCTCTCTTATTGTCAAACCGTTATTAGAAGCGGAGCTTATCTGAGGTCGGCTGTATTTTTCGGGTGTTACCTTTCGCCATGTTTGCCTGTTAACAAGAATATATTCTCGTCTCCCTAAGAGAGGGGGGATGCAGTTGAGTCGCGTGTGCATTGTTCCTATGCAAGATTGAGGTAAACCACCTCTGGGTTCGAATGAACTAGTCCAAGTTTCCACGCCAGACATCTGCGTTGATCGAGACGCTTGTATTATGCGCCATTAGTAGTAACAAAAAAAAAAGACTCTGTGAGTCGTAACAATCACATGCCCTTCCGGAATGAGTACGCAAAAAGGGAAATACAGAAATAGTGCAAAGTCGTCGGTAAGGGATGGCTTGCAGAGGACTTTTTCAGAGGTTGGTTCAAAAGCTCTTGTGTATAGATTGCCGTGAAGCAGCATCTTGGTTCAAAGAATGGAATTTAGACCGCCACACTTCTTAAAGTTATGGTGGTTACTGTGGTAACTTTGTCTTCTGATGCGAAAGCCAACATAACCTCAAGAACTACTGTCGTAGTTAGGAAAACAACAGAGTGTTTACCTCGCAAAATAATGCAAGAACTTGCGACTAGGGAAAGTTTTGTGGTGACGTACAATGTCGTGAAGCGTTTTCTGACAATTTATTTTTCCAAAAATCTATTGTGAATGTTGGCTATAATAAACCAGAAACTTTTGAAAACACAAGTATGTACTTATCCAGAAGAACAATTCTACGTCGTGCAGAACAGATAACCAATGAGCTTTTAGCGCAGCTAAATGAAAATGCTAAGTCAATGGTCTAGTAATTCCTAGCCCTAGATGGCAGCTCTGATGTAATTGACATCACGAAATTACTCTTTTTTATACTGAATTTAAAATCGGCCATGAACTGGTATCCATGGAATCAATCAGTGAGCTTACAGCAGAAGATTTATTGGAAAGGGTGTCAAATATCATTGTGCGATCGGAACCTGACATAGTAAACGTTATGTAGAGTTAATACAGATAGATCGCCTAATGTGATAAATAGAAACCGTGGACTTTTGAAAAGAATTAAAGATACAGAGAAGGAAACATCACCCGATCGGGAAATCTAATATTTTCATTGTATCACCTGTAAAAATGTTTTCAGAATGAATCCACGTGGTAAGCACGATTGTGGATGCTGTGAATTTAATACGAGCAAGAGGTCTGATTCATCTACGATTAATATCCCTGCTCGAAGATGTTAGGGAAAGACAATATTATTTCATAGCATCCCAGTGTTCAGGGTTAGGACGAATATTTCAAAACTGATCTTGCGTTCCCTTGTTGACATTAATGTACATCTGAATAACTTAAATGTAAAAATCCAGATTTAAAAGAAAAAATAATTATTGATGAGTTGTATTCATGAGTACGGAGTTTTAAAGTGAAACTACCCTTATTTTCAAAACGATTAAATAATAACAACAACAGGAATTCTGCAGAACTTTCAAACGAGTTCAAAGACGGCTGAGGTGTACAGCAACGCTCTTAACAGTCTACATAAAGTGTTTTCTCTTCGTTTTTAGGGTTTTCAAAAATTAAAAACAACAATAACTCGTTCACTTGTCCTTTTGCTTACGATATCGAAAAAGCCTTTTCAGATCACCTTCAAACGAAAGTGATCGACTTGCAGACTGCTCATTTAGTAAAGGAGGTTTGTTAAACTTCCCGCGAAATGCGCAAAATAGCCGTCAACTACTTTGAACAGAACGAAAAAAAGATGGCTGTCAGTGGTCGAGTGTGAGCGAAGTCTCGTAAAACTGGCGTATCTCGCGTGAGGCGATACCGTGTAGGAGCCGCCACGCGAATGATCGGCGGAAACTTTATTGAACGGAAGTGTCGTTTATGGAGCTTAAGACCCGAATAGTTAAGAAGCAATGAAGACAAGACTTTGCTTTATTTATTGTTCATCTTTAAAAGTCCACCCACTAAAAACGTTTTCCTCAGCACACTTCTACTTATCAGGACATAGGTCGTTTTCTCCGATCTGACGTCAGCCAGGGCCGCCTTAAATCGTAACTCTTCATTAAACCCATTCAGGCTGATGTACACAACAAGCGATTCTGTATTTTACGCCCAAAATGGCTAACGGAAGGAAATGAACTGGCTCTGTAACAATAAAAGACAGCCACATGGCAAATCTATTAATCATAAGACCAGCTAATATACCTGACCATGCCAGTTTGCAATTAAATCCCGTTCAGGCACTCTTTAACGTACCCCCCTCGCAATGTATTATGCTCTTCAAGAGAAAAGAAAAAAAACTAGTCAGATGTACCACAGCGACAGCTGCATTTTCTGCATCGTTTCACGAATACGTGCAGTATTTTTTACTTTTAATTTAGCTTTTTTTTTAGACATCTGCCGCTAAACTCTGCGCCAGATTTTCCCCCTTTTTGCCTGGTTTCATGCAATGCTTACTGCACACTAACTTTCTTTCCCTTTTTTATAACCAAATGTGGTGGAAGTGATGCTGGAGGTGAGTGGCTCGTAAGCGACGCTGGGGCTAACCGGTGCTGCCATCTGTTAGGCAGGAATAACACTTCAAAGGATTTATATGTAGGAAAAAAAATGGCGATACATGTGAACAGCTTATGATAGTTCGTTTTAAGGATATCATTGTAGAGTCAATATACTTCATACCGGAATCATTTCATTGGCACATCTATGTGATCATCAAACAGTAATATGACATAAAATCCATGCGTGTAAAATATTTATTTTCGAACTTTTGGTCATCTCGTCACGCAAGACTGCCTTCATCGAAATATCGTTCTTTATGCTTGACGTATTGTTTTATTGGCTAGTTTAGATATGTGCCACAAGTGTAGATATGTTGGCAGCCATAATTGTGGACTCACCGATGGATGTGAAAAGGAGGGCATTCTTTTGGTGGGGGGAATCTTTCGCGATTAAAGACCCCATATGAACTTATGTTAACACGTTTTTTGGTGTATATACAGATTTATAATGATTAATACATTTATATGTGTTAATACAACGATTATTAACGAAGTGGGGAAATGCAATTACGATTATGACTAACGGGGAGCAAGAACAGATGTTTACTCAAGAGGCAGCAGCTGACATGATTCCAACTGAACCTTTCCAAACCAAACGTTTATCTACGTGACAGTGGGCTTGCTTGTCAGCTAGGAAAAAACAACATATAAACAAATAGATTTATTTCCACTGAATAAATAAATTTACCGTTGTTGTGTCCGCTGTATCGAGGCAAGCCAAACATTCAGTGTCCTAGAAAGTTTTGCACCTTACCATATGATGTATTTACTATGCACGTTCTCACGCCAGGAAGAATTTCGAACGAACTTATGTAATTATTTTTCTAGTTTCTTGGCTACACGATTAAGGCTGAACGTTCTGGAACAGATTTTGGCAGCGTGTAATTACAGAACAACGACTGGCACACAAGCTGAGATTTAGAAGGCGCGTGGATATAAAATTACGTTTATTATCTCCCCTTACGTGGTTGTTTTCCGCAACAGAAATCAAAACAACAAGAGACGATGAGTCCTGAAGTTAATGTGTTTTTAATGTTAGGTTGGACCTGCAAAGTTTATATTTTGCTATTATTTAAAGTTCAGTTCCAAAGCTAAAATTACGAAGCACGAAATATCATATACATAAATGAGTAATTTCGTGCCGTAGCGGTGTGCGGTGAAGTCTTTAGGACGCGAGTCCAGATGGAGCCTCCGCTGATGCAGATCTCGGTCGTAGTAGCAAATATTCAAACGAGAACTTTGAAGGCCGAAGAGGAGAAGGGTTCCTTGCCAACGACGCTCGGGCACGGGTTAGTCGGTCCTAAGACACGGGAGAATTCCGTTCGTAAAAAAGGATTAGATGGTAATCCGTTTTAGTCGAAAGGGAATCGAGTTAAGAACAGACTAATCAAAGCCCACAGAAGCATTATACTGCTTACTGCCTTGCACAACTATAGCCCCTAATCAGTCAAGCGGCATAAATGTTACGCACAACTATGACGTAGCATCGAAAGCCATACGGTACTCTGCACAACTCTGGTGCATAAAAGATGATTTCTCGGCCGGAGAGCCGTCACGTCGCATCCGTGTTTTTGTAGACTATGGAAAGTTTACATTCACTAAATTCTTCTCTTTGAAATGAATAATTCTGTAGGTTATTTTATAAACGTGTTTGTTTGTTTTTTTTTAGCTTTTGCTCGTTTTCTTTAGTTTTTGTCTCATATTTCCTACGTTGGAATATCTTAAGTCACGCAATTTATGTACTTTATAGATTTTCTTAAAAGGGGTAAAACTTTAAAACGTAAATAATTTAAGTTGCAAATAGTCTTAATAGATAAACGATTTAAAGGAATCTGCCGTACTAATTTCACCCAGCCAATAAATGTTCCTGACCTAAATCTATACTACAGATGTGACTCTATATACAGTACTGGAAATGATTATGGAAGCAGGGGGAAAACTGGGTATAAAATGTTAACAACCGGTAAAAGAGGGTTCTCATGCAAGTAATACACCTGCAGGAATAAACGTATGGACAGGTGTATCATTGTAATGTGGTAAATACCACGGCTCTGGGGAAGGAGATATTACATGTCAGCTGAATAGAAATCAGAGTTTTAGCCAGGAGAGGCTTCTTCACGTGACGGGTTGAAGCCAGACTTAATGTTTCAAGAGGAGCTTTATCTAGAGGGGGCCAGGCGGGGCACGTGCCCCAGGCGCCCCCTGTGCAGTTTCTATTAAAGTTAGACGAGCCATCCTCGGATAGTGAAAAAACAATTTTCTTCAGATATATGACCTGCGTTTGATTATTGTTGTTGAGCGCAGGGATAGCCTAATGGTTCAAGTGCCTAATTTCGAAGGCATCAAGGGTTCGACGCCCTGTAACGTTAGGCCAAAAATATAAACCCCTGCGTTCGCCGATGTCAGGCTGGTGTGACAAGCCGATCTGTCATAATTAAAATTCAAATATGGATCCTGTTGTGAGCTCGCCGCCCACCATAGCTCGTCCAGCAAAGGTTGAGGACAAAGCCCGCAAAGGCGAGATGAAGAAGCCCCTGCCCAAGGCCAATGCTCACATAAGATCGGCCATACGCTCCGGAGTCTAGTCCGGCATCTTCAAACAGGTGAAGGGATCGTTCCGATTGATGCCTAAAGCTGCCATCTCGTTCAAGGCGAAGAAGAGCGTGGGCCGACGACACTCAAAGACCGAAGGACACATGTAGCAGATCCTGCGTTATAAGCGGGGGCAAGGGAAAAAAAATATGATGTCTTTGATTTTTTGTTGTGTCCGTTTGCGTGATTCGAAAGACAAGTAGTCTCGGCTCAGCCTTATGAAGTCTGATTACTAAAAGCTCACAAAATTTACAAAAATAATTGATAAGATTGGTACAACTAATGTTCACCGTATTTACGAAGATTTCGAACATATGTCAATGGTTAGGCCCCCGGGGAGCATTGTGTGACTGCTTTCGAAACTGGCGATTCTTGTGAGCAGAGCGAGGGAATGAGCACCACTCGGCGGATCAAACGTGGGAAACCATCACAGGATGACGCATTGTGGTGGTTGCGAGATTGCCACCATAACAATTATCATGAGTGAGGGGCACTGGGATGGTCAGATTGTCAGACAACTTATATAAATTATTTGGTAAAAATACAGTGCTTGGAGCTACATGATCATGTACCTCATAGTACCACTGCCCAGTGCCAACTGCCAGTAAGACCATTCTCCCACGAAAATCTATGAAATTTAATGTTCTTATTAAAAGTGCCATTTCCTTATTTCAGAGCATTGTGTTATAGCCCTCTGCCACCCCGCAGGCTTGTCACCCACGGCAGGCACTCCCGGTTGCATCACAGGCCTCTGCAGTAACTCACACTGGCACCGCCAGCTCCCCGAGGCTTCCTGTCGATCTGCCGCCCTGATGGAAGCGCGGACAATACACGCAGGCGACGGGAACCGGAACTCGAACTGTTACCGCACTAGGACTGACGCAATCGAGCCGTGCTCCCATTGGCTAACGTCATTGGGGCCAGCAGCTAAAAGACTCGGACCTCGACGCCTGCGGGGAGCACGTGGCAAGGACACTCAGGCCGGACGCGCACTAGCCAGCTCGGCTGTAGGCCAACTTGGGCACCAACAGTGTAAGAATACCATGAAACGTTTCTTCACGAATAAGGAAAGTGGAGCTAAAGGACGGAAGAGGCGAAAGTTGGAAGCAGAAGAAGCCAAGAAGTCGAGCAAGTTGTTCAAGCACTTCTTTGGAAAGCCCGGAACAAGTAGTTCGGCACGTTTCATGGAGTCACCTGCACCTGCTACAAGTTTGTTAGAATCCGAAGGTGGATCAAGTACAAATGCGTCACAAGCCGAGGAGAAACTCAAGTTAGATAAATCCGAGTATAACGAGAATAAGAGTGAGGCTGCCAGAGAGAGCGCGGACATGACAGAAGGGGAAGTCGATGGTGGTGGTGGTAATGTTGAGTTTATTGACGAGATTAAACCTGACAACAATGAACCTAGTGAACTGGATGGTGTCGAAGAGCCTCGAACTGTCACACCAGAAGTGATTGAACAGCATGATATTGGACTTCTTCTAAAGTTCGACAAGGATACTGGAAAAAACAGTTCTGCCTGACGCGTTGAGAACAGAAATAGTAAAGCTGGGTTCGAAGTATTTCCAGAACAGCGAAGGGCTTGCTTCAAGATGAAATTGGGAAATGGTCCTGGTGAGGAAGTGACTCGCTCATGGCTGGTCTAGTCCCCTTTTAAAAGTCTGCATTTTGTATCTGATGTCTTCTCTATCCCCGGTCAGACCATCAGTCCTCATTGGAGCAGGAAAATGGATTCAACCACTAGGAAAAAATTGAAAGGATTAGTATTCATGAAAATGCTAAGAATCATCGGGAATGCTTCACACGGTGGAAAGAGATGGAAAGAAATTTAGCTGAAAACGGAGGAGTTATTGACGCGGAACTTCAGTCACAGATTGAGAAGGAAAAGCAGAAGTGGCGTGATATCTTGACGAGAATCCTTCATTGCATAAAATTCCTTGCGACTCAGAACCTGGCTTTGCGAGGACACAGGGAGTCACTTCAGCTAGACGATGACTCCAATGTGGGAAATTTCCTTGAATTACTGAAACTACTGGCCGTCTTTGACCCTGTCATGTAAGCACACCTTACTCGCGTGGAAAATCATCCTGGATCTACGTCTTGTCTTTCACCGGGTGTCCAGAACGAATTCAAATACATGATCGCATCCACTGTTCACCAGAGTTTACTGAGAAACATTCGTAAAGCCAAGTACCATGGTCTCATGTTCGACTAGATTCCTGATCAGGTACACCGTGAGCAGATGTCAGAAGTAGTGAGGTACGTGGAAGTTGATTTTGAGTGGAAAACAGTCCATGTTAGTGAGTCCTTCCTTGGTTTTATCCAGATGAGACAGAAGGATGCTGAGAGCTTGGTTGAAGACATCTTGAAACAGCTAGAGAAGGACGAAGTGGAGTTGTCGGTCACAGTGCTATGACAACGCTGCTGTTATGGCTGGACACAGACATGGTGTTCATCAAAGAATAAGTGGAAAAAAAAAACAACCTGGCAGTGTTTGTGAATTGCGACAATCACTCACTCAACTTGGTGGGTGTAAAAGCAGCCAAGCAGGATGTAATGATGGTCACATTTTTTGGAACCATCGAAGCTCTCTACGTGTTCTTCTCTCGTTCAACACAGCGCTGGGGAAAACTCAAAAACGCCGTGCCTGCGGTTGTTAAGTCGCAGTCCGAAACCAGATGGCGTGCAAGGACAGAAGCAATGAAGCCCGTCAACAAGTACCTTGAGGAGATACTTCAAGTTCTCCAGGACATGATAGACAATGAAAACGAGACCAGTGAAACAAGAAGTGACGCAAGGCAGCTGTATAACCACGTTGAGTTACGATTTTCTGACTTTGCTAGGATTTTGGAACAAAGTACTCATTTGCATTGACCGTGTTCAAGAGAGGCCGCAGGATCCTAGCATGAACTTCCACGATGCTGCCCTGGATTTGAAAGCCCTTCGAGATCAGTTCGATGATGAAAGAGAAGTGTTGGTCAGTGAGTCGCTCGAGGAAGGACTCGGTCTCTGTCGAGAATGGAATATTGAAGTTGAAAGACGTCAGAGACGAAAGAAACGAATGGCTGATGGGAACTCGAGAGACGCTGGGTTGACAGCCAAGGAGGAAATGGAAAGAGTCATGAAGGGAACACTCGACCATCTTCACAGAGAAATGGACGAAAGGTTCGCTCGTTTGTACGACAGTGACGCCAAGTTTGGGTTCCTTCTCGATGTGGATGGACTGTGTTACGGCGCCGACAGTATCGATATAAAGAAGAAATGCAAAAATTTGGGCGAATTGTACAGCTCTGATGTTGATGGACAGCAGCTATATGAAGAAATTTTGGATTGCAGAATGTTGCTATCAAGTCGGGCCAACATGAAAATATCAAGACCTGAAGAGCTTCTCGAATTTATTGTTCAGTATGGAGATGAGAGCGTCTTCCCCCACCCAATCTTCGCATTGCTATACAGATAATGCTAACCATCACAGTTTCCATTGCCAGCTGTGAGAGATCATTCAGCAAGTTAAAACTAATACTGTCGTATTTGCGGGCTTCCTTGGGTCAAGACAGAGTCTGTGATCTTGCTCTGCTGAGTGGAGAAAGAGAATAAACTGAAAAAACTCACTTTGAGCACATCATAGACCATTTTGCATCAGTGAAAGCAAGAAAAGTGCAGTTGTGATTTCCATGTAGTGATATAATTTGTTAATTGAATAAAAAAAACGAGGGGGCGCAATTTCAGTGTTTGCCATGGGCGCCATTTTCCGTAGATACGCCCCTGGATATAGGAAACTGATACTGTTGACAATAGACGCGGTCGTGGGGGAGAAGCATCACTTTTGGAGAGTTTGGAATAAGTAATTCGGGTTTGTGTTCTCAACGTGATAGACGATAAGCCAATGGAGCTCTTACGAATAACCTAGCTGTAGGACCCCAAGCATACAGCTAATGTGGTGAACATCTATCTGGAACATAAAGATGCCCTAACCTGAACAAAGTCCTGATACGAACATCAGTGAGGCTATATGGGGTTCTATGTCTCGCGAGAAAGTCAGGCGGCAACCAAACACTTTGGATGAATTGTGGAAAGTGCTACAGGATAGTTGCAACGATATTCCACAGACATACCTTGATAACCTGCATGGGAACATGATAACAAGGGGTCGTGCTGTATATATCGAAGGTTGGCAAATAGCATTATCACCATATCGAAAACAGGTAAATCACGCTATATTCTTTCCATTTACCCGAGATTGCATTATCGACCTTTTATAGTGAACCCACAGCCGACAACTCATTGGCAAGTTTCTCGACATAACTGGCGGATCTTCAATCAATATAACATCGCAATAAGAACGTGCTGTCATCGCCACTTCTGCACTTACATTCAAGATTCTTTTCTTCTGACATAAACAAGCAACAGATATAACCCGGTCGATGATGCAATCTTCTGTACCGACTTGGCGACAGAAGATTAAGTAGCACATAAGAAATCTCTCTACCAACAGGAAAACAGCATTTCGAAAAATATGATTGTAGTAGTAGTATGTACTCTTCTCCGATGAGTCGTAGCGATTTCTGTCTCACGTAATTTAGGATATTTAGACAAAATCTTGAGTTCCAATGTCCACAGTCCGCCGACCAATTACGCAGGCGGAATTGTCCTTGCATGGATCTACTTTGGAATAGTGGAAAGAAAAAAATTAATATTTGTTAAACATCTAATTTTTGCCAAATGCATTGTCGAATTAAAGACAACTACCATTGAGCCAACAAGCCATATACTGGGATTTGATACCCATATTTCTCAAAAAGGAAGGCGCTACATGCTACCAAAGGCGGGAAGAAAAATCAAAACATTCTTCTTCCCTGGGTACCCCAAGCCCCTGTTATGAATTCGGTTGAGCACTTAGGGAGATATCTCGATAGCCACGTCCCAGCCACTATTATGGAATTAGACAAATTTTTCACACGGACATGGCTGGACTTGGACCTGACCGTGATACAAAATCTTGCTGATTTAATGCGAATCACATAGAAGATTTTCCTACTTCGAAAGGGGTAGTTCGACAAAATAATATCACGGAAACGGCTCGCTTTTATTTCACCTTTCATTAACAAACTGACAAATAATAAACGACCAAATTATCATGATATGGCAGTGTGCAGCCAAAACGAATTAATGTAAAATGTAATAAAGTCTACCATCAAACACAGAAATCATCTAAATTGCTAAAGAGATGATAATAATCTAAAATACTGCAATACAAACAAAGATTGTAAGAAAGAACGACAGTGATGAGGCCCACGAGCGAAGACGGTCCGAATCGATCGGGGTATCATTACGGCCATGATCGTGGCGACTAAACTCGCTACGTTAAGTTATCAGCTCACATCGTTCAAACTAAAACCATTGTGTTTGGAAAGAAAGAAGCCAATGTTTGATCTTCGTACAATCAGTATTATAAAATCTGTTTCTCTTTCTTATAGGCAAGGTGGTCGTGTATCGCTCCGATATAAAAATAAAAAAGCCGAGCACAGACTGGGGAAATAATTGCTCCGAAATGATAAGAAGATATCACATGTAGGGCAAACCTGTGATTTTATTTACCCTCCGTATGTTGCGTGACTGGTCTTTAATATCAGAACGCAGTGTATCGTGAATGGCGGGCCTGGGGAAAATGTTCTTCGCAATAAATAAAAAAAACAAACAAACAGTTTATGCCCTAAACCGTGTAAGTGACTGTAGAAATGTGCTTGGTGAGTGTAGTATATCGGTTATACAAGTGTGAAATAGTGGTCTCTACATTGCAGTTGAGGTTGTATATGTATATATAATACGAAACTAAGATCTATTTGATAGTAGCTCCGCATATGCGTGAAATGAACCATAGTAACTGAAATGCAGAAGGATGCTGGTCGTAGCCTCGTTTTAGCTTCAGCACATTTCTCCAGGAGCAGTATTATGAAGAGGTAAGACACGTTCGTTGATGACCTAATTGCATAATTAAAAAATAAATTAAAATGGAAGCGAAGTAATAACAGTTCTGTTTTTTTCTTAAAAGAGACTTTTTATATTACAGAGGGAAAAAAAGAAATTGTGTTATTAAGTATTTTCCCTCTAAAAATATATATTAGGTATTGAATGTTGCCAGTGACCTGCGCATGGCTGGGTTCCCACCACTCGTTGTCATCAGCTTTGGCCAACTCTTATAGAAGATTCTCTGGTAAGAAATAAAATGGTAAAAATGTCATGAAGCGAAAATAAAATAAAATTTACTGGCATGTTGAAGGAACGAAATTAAAAATTGAAAAAGAAAAAAATAAAAACATAAAAAAGTTAGACGTTTGCTACACGCATGAGTGCACAGAAATTATTGTTATTTTCCTGCATATTGATTGACCCGAGAAACTTAGGTTTTATTCTCTTTACCCTCTTTTATTAAATATTCAATTTCTGAAAACTCTATTATTTTTTTTTCCCTTCCGCTCCCCGACATTTCCGGAATTTACACGTTGGGATAATCAAGCATTCTTCAATGTTTGGAGGTGGATCGAGAACAGCGTCCGAAAAAAATATATGAAAGACAGAAAAAATGGGATGCGAGCTCAATTGTTTAGTTATAAATAGAAAATTCTATTTCCTGTTTTTCTTTAGACGTCGCTGTTTGTTGTCTCCCGCTTTCGTCATGGCGGCAGCACCAGTCCGCTAATATACGTAGTCACGTGTTCTCAATTCCAATGGTAATTATTATTTTTTTAAAAAATCAGAACTTCTGTATCACGAAATCAAAGGATTTGTATCTCGAGTTTTCGGTTTATGTTTCGACTTTTCTACTGGGCTTGAAGATACGATCTTTAACTGAATTTGGTCTTATCCAATAACTTTACCGGATCTAACTCGTCTTATCTCTGCCGGTTATCATCGATATATATATTCAATAACTTTCTAATATGAATACGACCTCTGATAGAAAAGCCGTTTATCAAGATCACGAACGTGAATACAAAAAACAAGCCCCTTTTTTTTTCCTGGATATTGATTAGGGTAGTTGGAGCCGATTGAGCTTCATCGTTGGCGGCTTTGCTAAAGAACGACAAAGGCAGGTTCGGATCGCCGATCAATATTCTGCCAGCCGTAGATGTATATATCTTACTTGACGTAGTTTCGCTTTATAGAGTCTCTATTCTACTCAAAGCTCCCGGATCTTTAAACAGAAATTTCTTTTTATGCCGGAGAGAAATACGCAGTGTTATCGATGCTGTCTTATATTAGGGTTTTCCGTCACTGAACACTGTGGGCGCTGTAAAAATATATTAGAAAGTTCCTGCTAAAAAAAGGGGGGCAAAAAATATTGTATTTCTGTAAACTATCCAAACCCTGTTTCGTTTTTTAAATATTATGCTTGCATGTTACTTATGTTGGAAGAAATGCTAATCTGGCAGTCGTACGTAGCCAGAAAGTTAACCCTTAATTCTCACACAGATTTTTCTATTTAATTACTACAAAAAAAGAAAGAAAGAAAAAACAGGCGAAGGTGAGAGTGCGTTATCTGCTTAATAATGTTAGTTGGATCATTAATGTTTTATCGCAACAAACGTCCTCCTCCTCGTGGAACTGCTTCCTGACTTGCGAGGTCTAAGAACCTCTCACAGAGATGAGCTAGGAGTAGGACGGCAAGTAGTTACTTAGGTATGGTTCTGGGCTCTAAACTGGTTAAAGCGCAAGATAGTGAGGAATTACCCCCGGGGGAGGGGGGAATCTCCACCACACGCACCAGGAAAACCATACTGAAACTCTTCATTTTGAGTTGTGGGTAGAAACCGAAACGATCTCTCACGCAGCCTCCTAAAGAAGAGTGAGAACGATTCGATTTCGACCGGGATTCGAACACAGACCTTCAACTCTGCTACTGGAATTTATTACTTGCAAGAAAACAATGTGATCAAGGCACAAGGAAGGGCACAAGAAAGAGAATGGCTTCCAACACAACACCTATAATGATTAATAGATACAATTTCCCTTGGATTTAGTTGTTTTATTTTTGTATATGTGACCATAATGGAATTTAGTTGGGTCTTTGTAGCTAGGATGGATGGGAAAAATCAGCCTTTATTTACAAACTTCGATTAATTTTAAAACTTCTGCTAGGTCTTCTCTCAAATATCAACAGTTTAACTTATTACAATAGATTTCATTTTTCTAAAACATTCAATGTATTCCGAGTGTTTAAACCTTGTTTAACTCTGGTAAACTCATATCTTCTTAAATATTGAGCTACCTGGACAGCATATTCAACATGCGGATGAGTCGGAAATGTATACAACCGATTGCGAGCTTTACATTTAAACCTTGAAGAACTTTAATCTCTTCTGACGCTTTACTTTTAGCAGCTGAAACACAATAATCCTCGCTTTTGATATTTTGTTTAATTCCTAGATTTAATTTTAAAATAATATTCTTCTTCTTTAATTGCTCCCACCTGTTTGGATGATTTAGCATCATTAGCATTATATTTAAATTTTCCTCTAAAATTATTAGTTTTAAACAAATAACCTTTTTAAATTCTTTAATAAAAGACTATAAAAACTGCATATAAGGTTAAATTAACTGGAATACAATTACGGGGTTTACTTTCGTCTTGTTGTTTTTTTAAAAAATAAATCCTATATTGCCAGGTTTCTTTCATAAAACGATCCCTGTACCCAGTTTTATTAAGTACCGTAAACACACACACACAGCACACACACACACACACACCATTCACTTTCGCAATGGTGTAAGGGGGGACAACCGTTTTAAGTGTTTTTGGGTGACAATACATCCTTGTGGAAATCCGTTGCTTCGATCTGGATCAGCGACTGACTGGAGAAGAATCGAGAGAGGCCCTAACCCCAAACCGTAGCATTAACCATGACTTTTAACTTTGTTATTAATGTTATTAATGTTTCAGCTCAATAAACCTCTGTGGTAACGCAGTGGTGTTATTTCTCTATGGCGTTCTGATGCGCTCATTTGCGGCGAGGTAGTCCAGTGGTTAACCTTTTGGACTGCTATAGTCGAAGGCCCGAGTTCGATTTTCCGCTGGAAATGAGTGGCTCGGTTTCTTCTCGCCCCTTTCGTCAGCCAGCTGTGTGGGGATCCCTCCAGCATCTAAACACGGGAGGCTTTTAACAAGGACTTTCTGCTTGACTGCCCGCTGCAAGCCGGTCTCTCGCCCAGCTACTTACCTGACCTCATAAAATACGGCAACTAATTAGGGATACGGAACCCGACTAGGTTTCCTCCTTTGGGACACGTAGGCGCGGGTTGCTAGTTTATGTATTTACGGCCAAGTGCCAGAGTAGAGTAAAGCGACCTCGAACGTGAGGACAGAAGAGATAAGGTGGTGCTGATGTGTCGGTCTCTCTCTCTCTCTCTCA
Source organism: Nautilus pompilius (assembly GCA_018389105.1). Taxonomy (NCBI): domain Eukaryota; kingdom Metazoa; phylum Mollusca; class Cephalopoda; order Nautilida; family Nautilidae; genus Nautilus; species Nautilus pompilius. Next base: position 41,609 of record JACATO010001008.1, read on the forward strand.
TCTCTCTCTCTCTCTCTCTTCCTCTCTCTCTCTCTCTCTCTTAAGACCGTCTCGGTGACATGTCGTCAAGTCTCTCGCTCTGTATGTCGTAAAGTCTCTCTCTCTGGAATGTCGTCCGTCGTCAGTCTTCTCTTCTCTCTATCTCGTCGAGAGCTCTCTCCTCCTCTCTGTAAGGACGTCTCCAAGTCTCTCTCTCTGTAATGTCGTCAAGTCTCTCTCTCTGTAATGTCGTCATCGCTTCGTAGCCTCTCTTTCTGTAATGAAGTCAAGTCTCTCTCTATCTCTCTCTCTCTCTCTGTAATGACGTCAAGTCTCTCTCTCTGTAATGTCGTCAAGTCTCTCTCTCTGTAATGTCGTCATCTCTCTCTCTCGCTGTCGCTCTGTAATGACTCCAAGTCTCTCTCTCTCTCTGTAATGTCGTCAGCTCTCTCTCTCTCTCTCTCTCTCTCTCTCTCTCTCTCTCTCTCTCTCTCTCTCTCTCTCTCTCTAACACACCAACTTCCCTAGCCCCTCGAGATGTCACCACCGACATTAAAGTTTCGTGAATGGAAAAAACTGTTCGTTTTCTTTTCAATGTGAAACCCACTTCAAACAACCGTTTGGATGCGTGGTGCTGGCTGTGAATGTTAGGGAAGGGGGTTAGTACTATCGCAAAGCAAATTTAGAAAACATTTTTAAAAAATTATTTCCTAAGTTTTCCGTTTTGCTATTAACTAACCCTGTTCTCTTTTCATCCCTATTTTTAGTAGTTAAATCACAATTTGAATGAAGTTTATCTTGGCTGTCGAGCTACGGAAACTCGACTCTGTTGCTAACCAGCAGATACCAGTATCACAAGTCACGTGACCGATCTAATCCTTGCGGATTTCCTTCTCACTGCCGCTAGCGGAGCACAAACGTCACTGGTGTTTTTGTTATTAAAAACAAGAATCGGACAAATAAATGGGAAAGGAGGGGCAGCTGAGAGAAATACAGCCAGAAATAAACAGCAAAAACAATAACAACAACAACAACAACAACAAAAGATGGAGAGACAAAACGTTGGGATGACTTTAGCGAGACAAATGCGTGCCTTTTGAAGAAAAATCAAATAAGAATTTAGTATTTAAAGTATTTTTCTTGCTTCGCATTCCAAATAATTAAATCCTTCGTTCTGTACTTTCATATTTTTTTTGTTATTGTCAGGTTTATTTCACCACCAAATGAAATTCTTCAGAGGTAAAATAGCAAAGATCGGATTTTTATCATAAAAAGCATAATCGTGACAATTGACTAGATCTTCTGTCGCAAATATAATAGTTGTAACCTGTTTCAAAGTAAAGGGATATGCTATGACATCAAAGAAGGTCTATCAAAGAGGGAACGATTGAGACAGTAGTAGAAGTCTCGTGTTACAGTTGAAGGCTGTGATACCGAAACGCGTTTCTGGTCACAAACGGAATGGTTATTTCATAAGACAGATCTTGTCACGATGGAAAACTTGTGACACTGTAACAGGTTTCCTTCCACAAAAGAAAGGTTGATTGTCAAATATCTTTAGACATTTTTGAATTCAGCATAAAGTGAAATCAGTTTGGAATTTAACATATGAAATATATGTACATAAATTTAATTTTAAACTTTATTGCAATCTTCACTTTGTACGCGACTATTATTAGAAATTTTTTTTATTATAGCAATCAACCTTAGTTGCCACTAGTGAGATCTCTAGATTCAGGGCCAAAAGTGTTTCCTATTTCCTGAAAATGTCTTTTAATTTTTTAGCTACGACTTTTATTAACAGCAAAGGATTAATTAAGCATTTATAGTTTGTTTGTTTTTGTAATTAGAAGAAACTTAGAATAAAAAAATTATACACGCATTTTTTATAGTTTACATTATAAATGTTTATCTATTTGAAATTATTCACATTTAAATATAATTTTAAAAAAAATAAAGCAGAAATGAATTATACACAACAAAATGTTTCCTTGAAAGAAATTAAAGATTTTTTAAAAATCAAATAATAATGATAAATATAAATTTTTATTATAAATTAACAACGAATGAACAAGATATTGCTCTTTATCTATTCTTTAATATTAAAGAAATTAAATTTATATGAACATATCAAAATATCTAATAGAAATTAAAAGTAAAATTAAAGGTTACTGATAGACTGTACTGTTTCTGAGATCAAATAAAGTTTTAATTTTCTTCAAATAAAAATCGAAAAAGTATATTTGTATAAGTATTCACAGATATAAATGATGACAGTAGATTAGTTGGCAATTAGTCTGTGGACTTCCCTTCCTAGACATGTAGCTTTAAATTATCTCAAATTGTCTCTACTCTTTTGCTTTAGCTATCTTAGATCGCAACATTTTTCAACTTCATTGGTTTTCTTTTGAAGGAATTAAGTTTTAAAAAAATAGTTTAATTTTTAAAGATTAAACAAATGAAGAAATTAAAATTAGTGGCTTTTTTTTTAAAAAAGAGAGACAAAGATAAGTTGCCATTTAAGAAATGTTGGTTGTTTCTTTTTAAGTACAGATGAGGTGGAAAAGCAAATGTTGAGAAATCAAAGATGTTAACTCAATAATAAGAACATGCAAACGTTATCTTGTCTGCTGTCTCTTAGAGATAACTTTCATTTACATCCATTATTTTAATTCAAACTTTTGTGAAAACGTGGAAAATTTTACAGCAGTTTGTCTGGAGAAGATTCCCTTAACACTGGCGATCACGTGGTCATGTTTATTTGCTGACAAGCGCCACTAGTGCGCAACATTTAAACCAGGGGGCGCGTCCAACTACTCGAACATCACTGTTGCTCGATGTGCGCCCGCTTTGTAGCGCTGAAGTAAATATTACCTTTATTTTCTGAAGCATCCTTAAAATTGTAGAGACACGACGACAAAGGAATCCGTTACGAGGGGTCCCCAGCCTAGTTATGTTTGGCTTAATCTTTGTCTGATGAATCACTAACCATTAGCAGTAGCTTCTTTACCAGGAAAAGTTGTAATTGCAACCATTCAACTATCTTCTGTGTATCCCAATATCATATTGAATGTGAATGAGGCCCAGAGCGCTGATTCTACTCTCAGCCGTGGACCCCTGCAGGTAGTTGAGATGTTTCAGGGCCGAGATGAACATATCATACTCACAGCTGGTGAAAGGTACAGCACAGGGTATGGTCAGCAGAACGGACCAGACTTAGGTATTTTTATCACATTCCGGAAATAATTCAGATTAAAGTTAATATATGAAAATGAAAAACAAAAATATTTAACAATATAGCAGCGCAACTTCAGTATTTAAGTGTGCGCTTGAGAAGTTTTCTAAAATATATATAATCTTAATGGTAGCGGCACAAGGTATTTGCTGTCCTAAGCGACCTTCTCCCACTTAAATTTCCATATAGCGGTCTCGATGTCTAGAATCTCTGAGTACAGTAGATCAGTTTGGTGTATCTCGATGACTTCGGCGTATCCAATGGTTCTTGAACAGAGATGCAGGACCAATTTTATGACTGTGGTCAGAAAATTGTTGAGATGATTTTCCATCTCTTCTTGGATGGCATCCAAAAATAAAATGGCAGGATTTCATTCTGCAAAAGATGGAAACTTTTTTTTTTTTAATTTAACTGCGGAATACAACTATTTTAGTCCAATTTCAGCTCACTGTAAAAGTTTTGATGAATAAGTAAATAAATTTGATAATAATAGATTAGATATTGCTTATCTCAGCGATCTGAGAATCATCAGGACCTCGAACAAACGCACACAATTGAAATTGCTAGCAGCCTCACCTTAAAGAATACGTAGCAGAGATGTGATTGTACCCAGAAACAGATTTTAGAAAATGGACTCTATTTAGATGTAAATTACCAATAGTATTCTTCAACTTTTTTCAACTGGCGTCTTGCTGCGGTGACGGTGAGAAACGATTCTTGTCACCTAAGGTCATAATCCAACACACTCAACCATTCTGTATGCACGCCGAAGTTATCTCCAACATCAACCCTGTTGTTGGCCGTACACTTCTTCTGTTATCATGTTAAAAGCAACAAAAATGTCACTGATCTTTTGATGCAATTTTGTTGTAATGCCAGCCATAGGAAGGTTAATATTCTGTAAAAAAAAACAAAAAAAAACGAATAATAAAATCGTAGTAGTTAGAGCTGATGCTCGTGATTGTCTGTCAGGTCTCACTTCCTAGTCCTGTGCGTAAGCTCTAAGCAATAACCTCTAGAGACTTGATAGGGCAAATTCTTAATAGACGTGGCTGTACGAGGAGCGCATGTCCCTACTATTCCTGAATTCGTCCACCGACTCTTTCCTTGCTGCTAGTCAATGGTCTCTACACCGATTGGCGGAATTATTTCTCCAAGAATGCTTGCACGATGGATAAATTTAATAAATTCTTCGGAGTTTTGGAATAGAAATCTACAAACTTAATGCAAACATCCTAAAATTATTTAATGTGAAAAGAATCTTCATCCGCTCAATGGTGGATTGACCAGTTTCTTTAACTTCATCAATATGAAAGCTACGGATGTACTCTCCTATTATATCAGTGAGCTCATTCTGTGTTTGGAGGCTAATGTACTGCACTTTTCTGATTGTTTTTTGCTCCAGATGCTCCTTTACAAGGTTGTTATGCCCTGCGACTAGACACGATAGAGCAAGGATGTTGCCTGGAATTCCACTTGATTCACTTCCTTGTCGCCACACAGTGCGATGAACTAGCGACTACAAAACAAGACTTTCTCTACAATCAAATCTAGGTCTTCGTTTCTTGCTAGCAATCCGACAGTTTCTCGATCGAATCCGCATGGCGGTCTGGCCTCTGCGTTATTTGCCATTTTGCCAGATTCTTATCAAACTTTGCTTTCGAGATGTTTCTACATTGCAGAAGATGTTTCCGTTCATCTCGTGAATGGCTTATTGACTATGACTCTCGAGGCAGATTTGATTTCGGTAAATAATGCACAATCAATGTAAGATACTCCATCGTATCGGTGGAACTTGAACCTTGTTGGCATTCATAAAATGTTTGAAACTCGTTCTTATCTGGGAAAAAACGATGCTTTAAAATCTGGACTTTTTGGATAGCAGGAAGGTCTTTCGAGGTTAGCTTCAGTCTCAGCCTTAGTGAAATCTGCTCTGATGTAGGTTGTAAGATCATACGTCACCGATCCAGTATATTGTGCAGGTTCCAGGTCCAGAGGTATTTGAGCATCTAATACTGGCTTTTGTATGGGAGATTTCTGGTGATCCCTCTGGTTCAGCTGAAAATCAATGCAAATAATAACAGTAGAATAAAACAAGTAACTAGCTATGTACTAAATCCCGTCAATAGTTTGCTACATGTTTTATGGACTTTTTTGTATTTTAAAATTGCAATATACATAACTATTAGTCCTACTGTTATTTCAAACTGCTAAACATACGGGCCGTCTATCAACACGTAACAGATCGGTTTTATTCAAAAACAGTGACAGTAATCGTCTATATTGATGATGCAAAGCAAAGAAAAAAAATGTAATTTTTTTTATAACATTAATTTTTGACTGTATCCGTCACTCTGTCGGTATTCCCAGACGTAAAGCCTAGTTTTCCCCGTGTCGATGGGGCATTTATAAAGACATCTATTTTTAATACATAAAGCTGCTAATCTGCTGTAGATTGCATGTATACACCACACCACACACACACACACACACACACACACACACACATATATATATATACAGTGTTGAAAAAAATTCGCGACCATAACAAATGTAATACAAATATTTCTTCTGGAAAAAAAAATGAAAGAGTTGAGCTCTTAGATTTTTATTATTATCTGTTTTTTTTGTTTTTTTTAGCGTGAGTAATCAGCCATAGTCCGTTAACCTCACGGACATCGGCGCCAGTCCGCGTGAGTAATTCCAAAACTCTGCCCATAATGGCGCAGCATTGAGGGGGGGGGGAGGAGAGGGAACCACTGTTTTCCGTTGACGGTGCACAACAAATCAATAAAAAAAAAAGATCTGGCCTTTCAGTTGTCCACGTCCGTTTCTCACTTGCCAAATAGGGAAGAAACTCCGCCGCAGCAATAACAGAACTTATCCTAGACTCCCGGTCTACTGTATTGTCCGACGGCTGCAGCTTTTACGTCTTTGGTTATTCCACCCACCCAACCTCCATACCTGGACACGGGATCCATGTTATACGATGATATAACATAAAATCAAAAGGCTCTATTATATTCTACTTTTACATTTAAAATTATTTCGCCTAATTTTCGAGGTGTCGAGACCGGGAAGCCACTTTTAAGGCAACCCACCTTCCCTTTGGTTATATTAGTTTCAAAGCATCTTTTATTGTATTTACTGACAGCAGTCTTGTAACGAAAATTCATTTAAATATATTAAGTCTCTCTAAATGAGATGTGAGACTCAAACATCCCTGGTCCAGGTTTGAGTCGTGCATGTGCCGATTGTATGTATGCTGATCTACAGGTGTTCGGTGAGAGTCCAGGTACATAGGTACCACCTGTAGATTAACTGGTTGATTAGAAAGAAAAACATCTTTACTGCTTATAATTTCCTGCACTTATATGTTCAGGTAAATTAATGATATTCTTCGATCTTTGTTTGTAACAAAAGGATCAGTTCTGATGTTATTCCGCTAGGCAGATATTTTAATGGATCTTTCATTGATAACAAGACAAAAGCAACATTTTACGACAAACAAATGTCCCATCTTTCTATTCTTTTCTCAACTAGAAACGTGAGAAGTAAACAGCTCATCCAGTAAGAGTTTTCTTACAGTAATAATGTATATTGATTTTTTTTTTCTTCGTCTGGTTACGTGATAGACATTCTTCGGCATTTTCCAACTTGTGGAGTAGATCTGGATTACGGTACATCGACGACAAGTCTGCCCTTGTCTTCTCCTACACCTTCCTGCAGCTGTGGCCCTAGGTCTGAAACAGAAGAGAAGACTCCGATCGTGATGTGGTGGATTTAGCTACTTGTGACGTTCTAGTATAGGCAATCACGTGGTGGATTTAGCTACTTGTGACGTTCTAGTATAGGCAATCACGTGGTGGGTTTAGCTACTTGTGACGTTCTAGTATAGGCAATCACGTGGTGGGTTTAGCTACTTGTGACGTTCTAGTATAGGCAATCACGTGGTTTATTTCTGTTTGCAACATCTCGCCAGAGTACAAACGGCCTGTAATGGAAAGAAAGATGGTGGCGTAGGAGGTGACAATCTGATTTTTCACTTACTTTTTAATCGATATTTTTTTTTTTTTTGAATCGGGTTTAAAGCCCAGCAGTCCTCGTTTTAAAATGTTTTGTTGTGTTTGCCCCAGGGAGAAGGACAGAACTGAAGCAACATCTATGGAAATCTGTCTCGGGGAATCAGGCGTTCGATATAACTTGTACGTGCGTCGTTCATCCGGCTTAAATTAAGTTAAGAAGCAATGTTTCTAAGGTTTCAAAAATAAAAAAACAACTAAACAAACAGAAACGGTAGAGTTGGGGGGGATTGCTTAATTTAGTTTAAAACGATTTGGCGAGACGTCAAACAGCCCACTTCAAGTTAGTGTAACAGCTGATTTTTTTGGTTGTTTGTTAGTTAGGTGTCGGTCCTCGGAGAAGTAAGTAATCTATTTAGCAAGCAGATTCAGGAAAACGACCATAAAACCAAGACTTGGTGGTGTCGCCGTAGATAACTGTCAAGGTGAACTCTTTTAAACAATAGTACTAAAAGGCAATAATGAAATAGAATGAAGAATGCCGTCAACAATACCAATCAGAATACAAACAAACATGTGCCGTTTATATATATATATATATATATTTTTTTTTTTTTTACTTTTGTAATTCTCACCCAAGGTGTGGCAAAGCTCGGCTGTAGCGAGATTATATGCTAAAAACACGAGTGATAACACTCTACTTCTACAGCAGTATGAACGTCCAGGTGACCTGTTTCAGAAGTAATCAAATAGTAAAGTCCAGTTGAAACTAGAGGGAAGGGTCTATGGACATCTCATTAGAAGGGGGGGTTGGGTAAGCCGTGCGGTACTAGCCTTTGTGACTTTGGCGATTAGCATAGGGTCAGGGGATCTAAGATGAAAACGAGAGGAAGTCGAGTCGAGCCGTACCGACGGGGATTCGAACTCAGTCTAGTAGAGGTTGCCACTGGACAACCAGCCGAGCCGCCCTAAGCGATATTAATTGGGTGTGATGATAGTTATCGCTAGGTGATCATGCCGATGGACCGGGATAGCTTCCGGTGGGTCACCTTCTTTAAAAAAGCTGATATGTTATCCTGTGGCTGATAACTGGGGGGGGGGTTGTTATATTGTTCTGAGCAAATATAAAACAGGCATTCTTAACAAATTTATCTTTTCTTTGTGTGTGTCTACTAATAACTATGGTCGAGACCGGATAAGTTTGTAGCTTAGTTTTCTTTTCGTTTCTTTTCATCTTCCTGGCGTCATTTTCACATTTGGAGGAAAGCCTTCTGATGATGGTTTTACACGTCTCAGTGTGGGTGGGTGTGAACACGATCCCTGATTCCGTGGCCGAGATATGGAATCACGAAAGCCCAATTATTCGTTGTTTTTGTTTTAAAAAAGAAAAAAATAGTTTATCGTATCTACATGTAAAATGTGAAAAATCCTTATATTTCAGGGCAAAACTATCGTTATTTTACATTAGACGTTGGCCAACAAAGGAACGAGTAAAGTGGGGGGCGCTATAAATCCGGATAAAGAATAATAATACTAATAATTATTTTAAAAAAAAAAAGACAACGCAAAGTTTAGGAGAGACACTAAAAAACCAGCTGTGGCAGTTGTCTGAATGAAGGTTCATTAACTCTGCCAAGACTCGGCTCACGATGACAAGTTGGGAAAGATAAAGAAATTCTAATAAATTCTTTTTCTGCTATTCAGTAAGAATCCTGCTATAAAAGAATATATATATATAAGTTTTCCAATTTACTTTTGTGGTGCAATTTGCAGAGTTACCTTTGAACAAACAAGGTTTTCGATATTCCAACTTGCTTGTTTTCCAAGAAAATGGTTTGGATAATTGCAGATTTGTAGAATCGATGTCTAGCATTGGCGCCAGGTTTATTACTGTATTAATTTTTTTTGTGTGTGTGTGTTTTGAGTAACTGAAAGAGTGGAAACTTTTTATTGATGAATTTTAACAGGGGGGTCCGAGAAAAAAACGTATCTAAACAAACTAATATCACGTATAAAAATCATAAATATCAAAAAACATAGTAGTAACACCGGAAATGCAGTGATAATTTATTTTAAAAAAAATTATTATTTAAACACGTGGCATTTAAAAGGCAACTACATTATTATAAACATTAGTTTATTTTCAAATTAAAATCTCGCAATTTAATTTCCATCTTTCTTGAACTGCATTTCGTTGCATTTGCTGACTTAGTAAAACTGCCGCTGCCGAAGTCGGAAAGAAGGGCCGAGTAGTTTGTCCTTGCTGAATTTTGCAAAACGTCTATCTGGTTTATCTTTAGGCGAAAGTAGCTTTTTCTCTTTTTAATGTTGCAATTGGTTTCTGTCGTTGTGTCTCCAAAGTGTCTTCCTTTATGGCTACTCTTTCCCCCTTCAGATTGGCATCTCCTGCCTGTCCCTGCCTTTATTTCCCTTATCTTCTGTTTTGGATAGTTTTCTTTTCCCATAAAGTTCTAGAAGATGAGCCAATTTGTTTTCTTAACTTTCCGCGAGGAGTTTCACTTTAATTCTGAATGCATCAGTGTGGTTCATCGGAGTTGAGAAAAGAATTCATTCGCCTTGAATTCGCGTATTCACGTTATTCAAGTGAGTCGTGATGATATGTGTCGGATCGGATCGCTGAGCCATTTTCCATCATTCAAACAATCAGTCATCTGGAAGCTCCACTATTCTCACAGAGAGATTTTATCACTGTTGACCGGAGTTTAGAAAACCGCTGCGACATTTTTGCTTTTGATAACCGCCGAATGCCGCGATGAAGTAGCGGCTCAGCTAATTTCCGAAACTGACAGCGATTTTGTGTCCCAGCCCGAACTTTATCAACGCATCGCACAGCAGAACTCTTATTACCATTTAAAAAAAACCCAACCTTTACGATGCCTCCTCGCGTATAGACCGACGGTACTTAAGTATGTCCACGTTTAGGACATTTCTCCACTAGAGCCACACAACCGAGATGCCCGCCAACCACAGCTGGCGCTCCCTCGGTGAGCACACTTTCGAATTTCAAGTAATCCATTGAGGCTATAACCTTTCCGAACAAATCAACCCCCCTTTGTTGCTGAGTTCGGCGACTCCGGGCTAAGAGGTTCCTCGATTATTTCAAAGGTCTCATTGACACAGCGAATAAACACTGAGCCGAACTCTGTCGAATTTACCAGTATCAAGAGCAAAACGTGCACTTCTCTGCATGACACTTTATCTGTTCACCCACACCTTCAGCCATTTCATGTTATTCCTCTCATCGATGTATTTTGCGAAAGAGAGATTGACCAAATCTTTCTGATTTTGTGGAATCGGCCAAAATTCGGGATTGCTATCATAAAGTCTATCTCCCATCTGACTAAAACTTCCCTATTCGCGCAAGCAGCAGTTTCATAACGATATCTGTCAACTGTCCGGGCCCTTTTTTTTTAAACGAACGTCTGCTGAAACCTAAGTGATACTTTTTTTTTTCTTCTGTATCTTCATTTCAATGGAGAATTCCTCGTCAGTAGGTTCATGATTTCGACTGCCACTGCAGCTTTACACAAAGATACTAACAGATGCTTTGATTTCTCAGCCTTACGTTTCCAAATCTGCGCCATATTTCAAGGGATTATATATTCTCTTCATGTTTACCTTTCGATGGCACCGGTTTTCGTAAGTTCAGGGTTCAATACATTTTTAGAACAATTTAAAATCAATAAATAAAATATATGAACAAAAAGATGGCCCCATTGACATGTTACAAACCAACTGCTCGGTAAGATCGCGCATTATTGGCCGTGACGTCACTATCGATTTCCCGGAACACGTGCCTACGACTGGCGTACGCCAACAACTTCTGGAACTGCTCAGCCATTCGAGGAAATTTTCCAGACATTTTTCATATTGAAAATAGTGTGTGTGGAGAAAGAACAACAGTTTGTGTCTCTATCTTTATATAGTTGTTTTGTTCGGTTTTTAGGATACAGTAAGTGGAATGGATTGCTAAAGCCGAGGGCCGGAGTTCGAATCTTGGTCGGGGACCTGCTCGGTTTGGTGTACCACCTCTCTGGCCTGTTTTACGCCTGGCTTCTCGGTTTCCTTCCACCTCTATAAACATATATATATATGGTAGAGATTTCTCTGCCTGGGTCAAAAGCTCTGAGCCTTGTGCAGCGCAGGATTCACGAGACCTCCTAACGGACAACAACGGCACTAAGTTCTCCAACCAGAGTTGTCTCCCTTGTAGACGTTGGCGGTACCAGAAATTTAAAAAAATAAATAATGATCGGAATATAATTTAGCCGCGTATACTTTCCAGGCAAATGGATTTGCATGAATATGCCCGCACCCGTGCTCGGATGGAAGTTTTCAAGAAGTCCTAGAATTTCTCTTCAGCCCTACACACGCGATCGCGATCGTCCCCGACCAGCGTGAGCACGAACGAGAACACGAACGAGAACAATAGACGGACAGCCGTCATGAGTTGGCGTCCTACTGAAGGCAGCTGCCTGATCCCTTGTTTCCAGTTCTCTTCCTCGTCGCCGTTGCTCTTTTTTTTTTTTATTATTGTTTCTTCACACGGCGATTTAAAGGGAAAAAAATAACGCTGGGCTTGTTGTTGCTTAGCAATTTTTCGAAATATACAATTTCTTTTTCTATGTTTATTCGCAACGTATGGGAGTTGGGGGGAAAGAACGGTTGGTCTCGGCCGTAAACAAACCTGAAACACGTCTGTTGTCAGCTTGAATACAAAGAGAACGCGGCCGGAAGGGAAAGAGGAGAAAAAAGTAGGGGAGGGAAATGTTAAACATATGTCCACCGAAGAATGTGTGACTTTACAATTATCCGATGTAGGAAGGGAGAAGTTGTTACTCGGATTACTATATTTCTGAGTTCGTGATGAATATCACTTCCTTGAACAATAGATAAACAAATACAGAAAGGAGGGGCTAGGGACGCTTTAGGGAGACACCTCACCCTTAGAATTCAGTAGGTTCAGAGTAAACAATAGACCCCACCCACTCTCCACGCACAAACTTGACGATAATTTAATTTATGGTTCATTTATCTTCGTCTTTTCACCTAAAATATTTTTTAAAAAAAAATATTATTTCCGTTGACCAGACCCTATATCTAATCAACACACTCGTGATGCAAAACAGGCGGGGTCGGAGAAATAGGGACTTGTCATCTCAGAGGGTTACATTAATAAGAAGCTAACTGTGTGTAACAGCCTCTACGGCTCAACCTGCGCTGAGTAATATGGTGGGTTTGGGTGGTAATAAGGTGTAAATGCACCCAGGTGGCATAAATGGAGCATATCATCATTTTAAGCATCATCAGTGTACATGATGAATGTTTGCTTGCTGTAAAGCTACATGGTAGTAGCACACACACACACACACACACACACACACACACACACACACACACACACACACAGAATATACCTCAACTGATATTTTAAAAATAATAATTTTTTAAAAACTTTTCCCTTAAAAAGTCTTTGCTAGTAATGAGTTAGGGATTTGTCTAAATCGGTCGGTAGAGATCCAGGTGAGGGGGGGGGGGTGACAGAACATTGGTTCCGATGTCATTTTTGGACAATAAAAGGTAAAAACCGCACTGGCCGATTTTTAAAAACAGATTCATATCCAGGGGTCCGACTAGTGGCGTAACTCCAATACGGCAGGCGTCTAAGGGCCCCGAGGGTTCGGTTTTGGGCCCCGAATCTTCTTCTGGGGTACCAAACTGGTTTTCTATACAATATCTCGCTGGCGCACACCCTCTTTAAAGCTCTTTATTATTAGGTTTCGCATAAATTACTAACCGATAATAGATAATGAAGTAATATTATGAACCGATAACAAAATTTATTTAACTAGTAAGCTAGATATTTAGGAGATAAATTATAATTAACAAGTAAAGCGAGATGAATGGGCTTCTGCGTTAGCGAAGTCGTCGATTAACGATTTGACGTCCAGCTTCACGAAGAAACAATTGTGCAATGCAAACATTGCGGAATTTCGAACCACATGGGGGGGGTACCCTACGGGTGTTTTGTTATCGATTGTTGTTTACCACGGTTCTATGTAATGGCGTCGACCCTAACCTCCCTCTATCGGTTGTCGTTTACCACGGTTCTATGTAATTGCGTCGATCCTAACCTCCCTCTATCGATTGTCGCTTACCACGGTTCTATGTAATGGCGTCGACCCTAACCTCCCTCTATCGATTGTCGCTTACCACGGTTCTATGTAATGGCGTCGATCCTAACCTCCCTCTATCGGTTGTCGTTTACCACGGCTCTATGTAATGGCGTCGATCCTAACCTTCCTCTATCAGTTGTCGCTTACCACGGTTCTATGTAATGGCGTCGACTCTAACCTTCCTCTATCGGTTGTCGTTTACCACGGCTCTATGTAATGGCTCGACCTTAACCTTCCTCTATCGGCTGTTGCATACCACGGTTCTATGTAATGGCGTCGACCCTAACCTTCCTCTATCGATTGTCGCTTACCACGGCTCTATGTAATGGCGTCGACCCTAACCTTCCTCTATCGATTGTCGCTTACCACGGCTCTATGTAATGGCGTCGACCCTAACCTTCCTCTATCGATTGTCGCTTACCACGGCTCTATGTAATGGCTCGACCTTAACCTTCCTCTATCGGCTGTTGCATACCACGGTTCTATGTAATGGCGTCGACCCTAACCTTCCTCTATCGATTGTCGCTTACCACGGCTCTATGTAATGGCGTCGACCCTAACCTTCCTCTATCGATTGTCGCTTATCACGGTTCTATGTGATGGCGTCGACCCTAACCTCCCTCTATCGATTGTCGCTTACCACGGTTCTATGCAACCGCGTCGATTCTAAATAACTGGTTTTATTATAAATTTTTTGTTACGAATTTTCTTGTGAATGTATTTGACGCTAAGCAACGTACTTTTCACATAAACTTATACCGCTTCAAGTCGCATGTTGTTCATCTCTTTTACTTGTCGAACCCCTGAGCTAACTTTCAAGGTCTTAAGGAGGCTTCTCAGCAGTGAGCTGGAAGGGCGAAGTGTTGGGTATCAGTCCTAGTTGTCGCCCAGCGGGGAAGAGTTATCCATGAAAGCTTTTTTTGAATGTGGTAGGTGAGAGGTGGAGGGATTGGGAGAAACCCCGGAGAGCCCACAGGAAGGCACAGGAAAGCAAGAAAAAAATCACACCTCGGACCCATTAGACTCCAGTCATGGCGAGCGATCGCGCCCGCTATTCATTATGTTAGCCCGTTAAGATGGTTACTTAAAAACAAATTATAGAGTGCGACTGCCTGATAACACCGAGGAAGCTAAGATACTGATACTAAAACCTGAAGCCCCCCCCCGCGTTAATGTGACAACAGAAATTTATTGTCTGCTTGAAACCGAACGAAGCATGGATGGTCGACTGTGGTATCACCAACGAGCTCGGTCGTTTTAATTTCTGTCGTGCGTTCGGACAAGCGAAGCGCAACAGATATTCTTACTGACACCCACGTGACGAAATAACAACTCTCGTGGCGATTATTTCTAACAAATATCAATAAAAGCGGGCAACAAAACATATCTTGCCCTACGGAAGCAAGAGAGATCTTTTCCGCGGCAATAAAACGGACAACTTTTCTAGTGGAGCGCGTCAGACTGGACCATCATCACTCAAAACACGCTCGTCCCAGAAAGCTGAAGTCTCTCTCCGATACCTTTATCCAACACACTCTGTTTCCCATCTAAACAGTCTCGGCGAGATGCAAAGCTTCGGACCGAGTCGTCGTCGTCACCCATTGTGTTAGCGAATACTTCGACTGGGCAAAAACAAAACAAAAAAAAAAAAGATACTTCGAGAAAGATTTATAGATGACAGCTGCTTTATTCAGCCAGAAAGGGAGGGGCTGATTGGCTTGTAAAAGCTGTGATTATAGCGATTTCTATTTGTTTGTTATTGGTAGTCAAACCCAGACTACTAACCCCTCCCTTCCCCCATCTTTCCTCGGCTTTCCCGAATTTCTGACGTAAACAGATACTTTTCTGTAAACGCAGACAGCGGCCAGGATAATTGGAAAATTCGGAAAACCCATTAAGCTTTATAAATCGCAGGAAATTGGATGATTTATAAAATTAAAGAAAATGGGCCATTTTCTGTCCACATCGAATTAGGTTTTGGTTTCGGGCTATCGGTCTTAAATAGCCATGTTTCTACTTATTTCGCGTTGGACATTGAACAAAAATAAAAAAAAACTCGCGGGTTTGTAATATATTTTTACTTTATATATTGGAAGTAAACGTATTAGAAATATTGTCGAAATCGCAGACTATTTTGGAAGGATCCAATCCGTTCTACAAAAATGCACAAATTTGTTGATGGATTTTTCTAGATTCATCTCTTAAACGGGTTCCGATCATTTTCGGAAAAGCAAAAGCACGAATCGGCTAAACGATTCTAGCTCGCTCGCTCTATTGAGTATTAAAACAACAACAACAACAACAACAACAGCAACAGGTAAGCAATTCTTTGATTCTTTGATATGTTCCAATGTATCGTCAAAAGTATCGCTATTCTGTAGGTGCAATCTCGCTTAAACTTTAGGTTCTGCAAATTTTTAGACCATGTATATTTATTGTATCAATTGTAGATTTTTTAAATTGGTTATTTATGCCGACAATACGTGTGAAGCCAAATATATAAACCGCTCTTCTGGTTTATCCTTTCCAGCATCTTTATTAACAGCTGATCACATGGAACAATTTTTTAAAAAATGACAATTAACCACAAAGGTTTATTTTATTTTAGAATTTTTTTTTTTAAATAGTCAATAATTTTAAAGTATATTAATAGTGAATAAGATCTATTCCAATGATAAATTTACTAATCACTTATTTCTAAATGCTCATGTGGAAAAATTGTTTTGCTTTTTTTTAAGGAAGTGTATGGATGTTATTGGCGTCGGAACCAATGGTAGCTCCATACGAAAGCTTTTAATTCAATATTCTCAAATCGATACTTCGAAGACGGCCATATTGTGAGTGCGAGCTCTTCTGGATAATTGTTTGTATTCATCTTGACAGAAGAGCTCGCGTGTTTCAAATCATCCAAGTTTTAAATTTATTGAAATTTTCTAAAATTAATAATACGGATAAGTTAATACAAAGAAGAAAAAACACGATTATAACTAAGAAATACATTAATTTGCTCTACGAATAGTCTTCTTGCTTTATTATTTTTTAACTGACAGCTTCTCATAAAATAAAACCAAGAATTTTGGGACCATCAGCATTAATCCTATTGTTTTTAGGAACTGGATTCCATCCCCCTTTCAATGGACAGTACAAATAACCTGTAGATCTCAAATGGATATCGTGTGTAAATGTTATTAAGGAGCAGCCGTCCTTCACACATTTAAATATGAAAAGAAAAGGGAAACAATCGAAAACGAATTTTTAAAAAATAAATCCGTCTGACCTAGAATCGAACCCGAAACAGTTGTTACCCGTTCAACGGTGTTTTACTCACCTTCAAATTATTTATTATCTACTAAACTTGTCGATAATTTTCTTACATTTTTTTTTTTTTTTTTAACCGTGGAACTTTCTTCCTTTTAAATAACTGGTTGTGATCGTGTCGCGCTCGAATCTCACACCGGTCCTATACACTGAAATTATACAGAATACGTAATATTTTTTGGCTGTGTATAAGAACAACGTCTTGCAAAATCCATTTTGATAATATCTTTCAATATTATTGAAGTAGGGAACGCATGATTGATTTTTTTTTTAGGTAAATCGAGCATTTGATAACCTTTTCTACGTCAGACGAAATATACATCTAAAGAAGATTCTGATGTTAAAGAAAGAAAACGGAAGGACATTCTGCTTGCTGATCTAAAATCTAACTCTTCTAGAAGGGTTTTGTAAAAACTATCCAATCAGTGCGCATCGAATCTCTCTAAGTATGGATTTATTTAACGTTCAGCAGCGAAATTAAAACCATAAATTGATAATAAATGAACCACGGTTATCAAATGGTTTTATTGGCCATTAGAATACAAACTGAGAAACTACAGATGTTCTCTATTTCTCAATTTATACCTTATTAATTTAAAGTGGTAAATGGTGCTAATTTTAAATTAAAGCGAATGCTTTTAGAATTTCCAATGCAACATTAATGTAAAAAGAAAAAGATTTTAAAACAAAACTTCTATAATTACGACTTCCCTAGATTGGACTGTCTGCGGCGCTTCTGCTTGAAATCTGCAGACCTCACGCAGTCAAGCAGGCAAAACAACTCCCAATATATCAGCTTCGCTTCGAGAAGCGACAGAAAGTTGAGATTCAGTTTCACATAAGGCTGAGTCATTTTCACGCTATTCTGGCTATCTTCCCCCCCACTAACTGGTTTGCACGGCTAGTCCTTATTCCGACTCCTCTTTACTTTAATTACGAGAAGAAGAAAATAAAAACCTGAAAAAAGTTTTTCTTTCTTTCCACAATCTCCCGAATGATGTGGAAATCTCCCTGTAATTAAACATCGTCAGTTGCCAGCTGTCGTACTTGCTCATATAACTTTAACTAGCGCTGTCCGAAAGATCAGATTCTAGAGTTATTTCGTGTTAAAATAACTTATACAGTACTCTTCAGAATCATTTTATGGCTTTTTGAAACTATAATATCTTTAGGGATAACTGCTTTAACTTAGCAAATGAAAAGAAAAACAACTTTTGAAATTATACGTAGGGTGACCGGGATAGTTTATAGCACCATTAATTGTTAATTAAGCGTATATCGAAGCTAAACAATGTACATGACGTCGATTATAACCACAACTATAGTAATCGTATGACGTCAATCATAACCACAACTATAGTAATTGTATGACGTCAATTATAACCACAACTATAGTAATCATATGACGTCAATTATAACAACAACTATAGTAATCATATGACGTCAATTATAACCACAACTATAGTAATCGTATAACGTCAATTATAACCACAACTATAGTAATCATATGATGTCAATTATAACCACAACTATAGTAATCATATGACGTCAATTATAACCACAACTATAGTAATCGTATGACGTCAATTATAACCACAACTATAGTAATCGTATGACGTCAATCATAACCACAACTATAGTAATCGTATGACGTCAATTATAACCAAAACTATAGTAATCGTATGACGTCAATTATAACCACAACTATAGTAATCATATGACGTCAATTATAACCACAACTATAGTAATCGTATGACGTCAATTATAACCACAACTATAGTAACCGTATGACGTCAATTATAACCACAACTATAGTAATCGTATGACGTCGATTATAACCACAACTATAGTAATCATATGACGTCAATTATAACTCTATGCATGAATTTAATTTAAAACTACCACTGTTGTAACAATTAACTTCGGTGATTTCCTTTATACAAACAACTATGCAAAAATTAGGCAAATGTATATGTTAATGTGTTATAATTTCTGAAAATGGGCAGGAAATAATTTGAAAATAAAGAATTGGTGTTAAATGAATATTCATTATTTATTAATAGTAAGTAATGAGGTAATATGGACTCCGCTGCTGACCTATGAGGGTTCAAAGAAAACAACAAATAGTAAAGACAGGGTTCTTTCCCTCTCGGTCTTTGAGGTTTTGCCAATGCCGCGGTTCTGAGAAACGTGGCCGGGTGCACCAGAACAGTCAATAGTAGAGTTAATAGTGAAGATATAAGGCTAGACGCTCTGTGCGACTGCCACAACTGTTACCAAGATGCGCGAACCAACAATGACGCCTTTGTGCGCACAGCGGCATAGTTATTAGGGTCTGCGGGCCGAGGCCAGAGCGTACATCGAAAGTAAGTTTCCTCTTCAGTTCCGTGGAGAGCCGCGCGAAAGTTTAAAGAAAACGAAAACGAACCAAACTTACCGCGAGTTTCTTCAGGGGCGATCTTTCTTGGAACCACCCCAGCCGTACTCAGGTAATTCGCCCGGTCGCCAATCAAAGGTCTCAACACCATTCCCTCTTCCAGCTGTGAAATGTCCTTAGACCTACAAACGTCGGGACAGGGGGGGGGACTTGCAAAGTGAGCGATCCCCAGTGCTGAACGAAACAACGTGTTTAATAGCTTGAATTGGCTCTATTCCCCCCCTTATTTACACCCAGTCTTCTCCAAAATTCTGTAACCGTCATCCAGCTTCTGATCTGAGTCATCGGTTAGAGTGTCGAGTGAGCTTCCACTAGTTTCAGCCGATTAATGACGGCAGGAGCGGAATGTTGTTCTTAGTCTTTATTGAGTTAATACACAAACGGTTTTCTTACGTTGAAGATATTCTTGCAATTACGTTAATGAACCGTCGCCCCCCCTCCTCCATCAGTCTCTCTATCTAATTACAGAACATCCTTATTCTCATTCCCCGTTCCTTCAATTGCCGGGCGATGGTGAGAGAACACGCTCCCGCTAATAAATGTTTATAAGCAAAGGGATTTTAATGGAATTACGCTTAATTAACGAGAGCTCGCTTTCCATCAATATTTAATCTGCCGTCCAGCTCAGTTTGTCCGATCGACCTGTCTGGTCGGCCACGTGACCCAGAAAAGAAAAGCCCACCCGTAATTCCCATCCCCCCCCTTCACCTCTGGCGCAGGACGCACGAATTACTGCCATAAACTCGCCTGTTACTACCTTTTTTTTTCTAATTAACGGTTTGTTTCGCCTTGCTACTTTGGAATAGGGCACCTGCTCTGCAAAACCGGCGAGAGCATCGCCTACTCTCGTCTCTTCAAAGACTGGCCGCTGACAGTGCAGAAGGGAAGCCCACGCGAAATCAGAAAGAAATGCAGGCAAATATATAAAATTATAGCAGCAGAACTGATTATCGGCTTTAAGACACTTCTATATGCGTTTGTTATTGTTACGTTGTGTTTTTTTGCTACTTTTAAAACTTCAGTGCAGATATATATCTTTTTCTTTGATCATCTAGGTGTTGCTTTTATATCTTATTTGGGTAAGGTACCGAAAAACCTCTCTTCCTTTCTAGATGTTATGATATATCTTTATAAAATATACATTGCTAAACATATCGTTTTCTTTTACATACATGGCCATTGTTCATAATTCGGTTTTAATGCTAAAATTAATCATTAAATACAGGCAATAAATGAACGTCGAGTACAAATGGCATTTTGTTACTTTCTTAAGAGCAGAGATGGTTTGGCGTCGGCCCTAAGTGACTGTAAAGTATCGAATTTTTAAAGTTCTTTAAAGTTCCCCTAAATTAAATGAAATAAAAGTTTGCAAATAAATTTTTTGATCGCTATGCAGTAAGTTAATTCTTGTTACCTCAGTGTGTCTTTGGAAATTACACCATCGATGCTTTGTATAGTAACACTAACATCCGGAGCGTCGATGATAGTGCATCTTGTTGTTTGAGAGGATATTTAGAGACTGCGGTTGATTGTTTTTTTTAAGTCTCGATGTTTGATATGTAAACCATTGGAAGTTGTACCGAAGTCCGTTTAAATGTATATACGTATGTTATCCAGGCTGTGGTGTGTTTGGCAGATGGTACTCTATACTCTAGCGCTTCGGTGTCAAAATAGTGAACGCTGTCCGTCAGACGTAACGACATTTCTAAAAGAGTATTATATCTCAGTCATGGTGTTCCAGCGAGTCTCTTAAATCCAGTCTGCTTATCTTTGTGGCCATTAAATGGAATTTGACCTACGCAAACTGCAGTCGTTATACGTCGATTATCTCTGATGGGGTGCTTGACGTTGGCAGGCTTTCCATGACCGAGATCGTCCCCCCAGAACGGGATGTGACGTAGATGTTTGCTTTCGGAGGACCGCAGACAGCATGCATCTCTTTAACTGTCTTCACCGTGCATAGGATTCGTTTACCAGTCGGCGAACGGAAAACCCAGCAATGACTCTGTTTTATTTTGGGATCATTCTGATTCTCGATACTACCACCCAGCAGTTGGTTTAAGCCCTGTAACGGTCAGTTAGGAACCGAATTTATGACACTTTCAGACTCGTAAACTTTTGGATACTTTTTAAGACGCGAGTAACGCCGCAACTCTTCTGTCTAAAGAAGACCACAAACAACCTACGCGCGTTATAGTCGTGCAAGATACTGCGCTGTATGTATGGTGCGTGCATATGGGTTCTGGCGCCACTATTTGTATTCTCACTCCAGAAAAGACCTCGAGAGCACAAAATAGCTATCTTCGAAGTAACCACACGAGCTTACTTAAGATATTGAATAGATGTTCGGTAACAGGTGATTGGACATTTTACAATTTAAAATAAACGATGAATAGTAGGCATCTTAAAACTGCGTGGATTTCCGTAGTCTTTCAGCAGGAATATTAGTCTTACAATATACTCTAGTGTTACCGAGAACCCTAACATTTAAGTAACTCGTTAATAAATTTGAGAATTGTTTTGATGGTCATTCCTCTTTCTTGGTGGTCTTGCACGAGTTTTTGATTACTTCCAGCGCCGTCTGTAGCTACTAAATTAAACTAAAATATCTGAAACTATCGGATCTTTGGGGTTGGGGGTTATGTCAGCTGCTGTTCTTCACAATCTCTTTTACTGTACAAATGATTCTGATGTCGGAATCTTTGGTCATAAACTTTGAGATGATACGTAATACCAAGAGCAAACGAAGGATTAATGTAAAGAGTTTAAGATTTTAACCAATATAATTCAGTACATTGATTTTAAAAATTAAAAAAGTCAAATAAAATTTAGCGTTTTTAAACGGACTACATAACTTTGTTAAAATAACGGTTTATAATATGTAAAGGGAGGAATGTAAAGGAAATGTTACCAGCGAAAATGGTAAACACAAAAGCAATTAAAATTGGCTGAGCTTCTCTTTATGAATCTCGGATTAGGCCATTTTTAAAAGAGGCAGCCAGTCGTGGTTTGAGGAACTTCGATTACGAAGACGTTTCAGAAGAGTCATCATAAGTCGTATACCATCAACTCGAAACCCAAGGCTTGGGGCATAAGTAATGTTCAGTACGTGCTATGGATTTGTTTAAAAATTACTTTACCTTTCTGACTACTGCAATGGTGTCTAAAATCAAATGAATTTTATGCTGTTAAGTTAAAAAAAATATTAATATTCTATCACAACACAGTTGTTCTTTTAATTAATTTTATGTCACTCAAGAATCAATTAAGGCCAATTCTTTGCTTAGCCTCCGGGAAGCGTTCTAACCATGAATAAAACATACGTTGATTTTTTTTTTTCCCTCTGTGTGTGGCTGGTAATCAATTACGAATTACCTGGACTTTTTCTTTTTCTCAGTGTTGTTTTGTGACCCGGAGTAATTACCACGAGACTATTTCCATTGTTGCCAACGCTGCGCAGCTCCCAAGATAGAAATCAGTTCTGCCATGGCTACAGTATCTTAGATGTCAAAGGGGGCTCTCCCACGCACTGTATTAAGCAAAGTAAAGTAATAACTAAATGATAATTCTACGTTCACCGCCAGGACTTGAAGCCAATACATGATTTTCTTGGCCAGCGCATCGAGCTACGAATAATAATGTTTGGGATGAAAGACTGGTTTTTTTTAAAAAAATCAACTTTGCGGAAAAAAAGAAAAAGAAACTGTTTTTGTTTGTTTTTATTTGAGGAAAACTGTGGTTTATTTTAAAAAAAATACTTAAGCATCTTGACATTTTTTACATGCCTGTGAAGTGGGGCACGTGACGTCTTTACATAAAACAAACGCAAATGGATGGAAATTGTCGGAATATCTCACCTCTACCTGCTAATTACACTGTTTATTGGAGCATTAGAATTGCTTCCAAATGAATAATTAACTAAACTCTGAGTAGACCTTTGTTCTCCATGTCAAAACTCGTAAAACTGTTACTAAGGATGCAACAGTGAGAGCGTATCAACATTTTGATATTGGGACAAAACTGAAATATTTTATATCGGTACTTCGGAGATCGGTATCGTGTGTTTGGAGGTATTTTTAAAGTGAAAGTGAAATAAGTAATGACGTCAGAACCTGAGCATCTCAACCAGCTATGTAGCGCAGTTGTCTTTCCCTAATTATTTCTCTTGACCGGGAAGCGGATGGTCGAATGCGCTACAAACCGGTCTTGTGTGACCGAAATCGGTCCGACAAAACATGGTTTCTTTTGTCGCTTGTCTGTGCCAGTCTCTCGGCGTTGGTTTCCTCCCACAGCTAAACTAGTGAAGCCGGAAGTGCCAGGCCGCACAAGGCGCAGGAGTAGCAGCGCCCCTGGCGGTGGCCGTGGCATTACGCCTTATCATCAGGAACGTCTACAGTTACGTTGTTGTATACGACAACGGAAGATGAACGAGTACCTCCTGGCTCAAATCGCTTCGCCGTCTCTCTATTAAACGGATTTTGTTTAAACCATCGGTTTTCAGCAAAAGCTTCAGCAGCTGCGTACAAAAGCTTGCAACCGCTAAGTACTAAAATACCAAAGTTACTTAATAAAGGTACTAATTGACGCGCTACAGCTATTCCCTCTATCGGATGCCATTCTACATTTATATATTTACTTCATCCACGTCCTAGAGATAAAAGTATTTTCGCCGATGACTTCTTAGCTTTCGTCAAGAATTCGACATCTGACATCACCCAGATCTTCCACTAAGCCACTGTGCGCACTTTAATCATTTTAGTTCTCAAACTTGGCTGAAATTCTTCTTGGTAAATACCGAAAGTCCAGCTTAGCTTTGTCTTCCACCTACTCGATTATTTATCGAACACCGAACGGTAACTCCAATTCTTGTTGTTGTTGATTTTTTATTAAACTCAAACATTGATTACTGGGTGAGATATAATTTTCATTATGTCACAGAAAGGGGGAACAAAATCTCCCTGTGTACTTGTGACGAGTGTTTAGAGGTCGGACGGTGCAAAAAACTTAGGTTCCGGTCAATCGAAAGAGCTCGCACCGCCAGTCGACTAATGCTTATTAAAAATGGGTAAAATAATTGGAATGCTATTTTTAAGGTTTTGCTGAACAAAAGAGAAAGAAACTCATTAAGTTGAGTGCAAATTAATAACAAAACTGAATTTGTTTTAAAGTTGATTATTATCGATTGTTTTACTTACTGGCAGCTAATAAGAACAATAAACTAAAACTCCGTTATATATATAATTCTTTTAAATATAAACTTTAAACTGTATTGCTATGGTGGGGTAGTGATTAAGCTTCAAAAGTTAAGAGCCCCTGTTCGAATCCCGGTCGAGACTGGCCCCCTGCCTCCCCTGGCGCAGGATAAACAACGCTCTCTAGCGGATAAACGCGTCACAGCCAAAGTTGTCTTCCTTGTGGAGAGGTTATCTCCGCTGTCGAGACTGGTGTTTCGTCCTTACATCAGCTGAAATCCAAGACTAAGACGTTTCCAAATTTTACATTTGCTTCAGTCGATGACTATCAGAAACATTAACGATTAAATGAAGGTAGCTGTAGCAGAGACCGGATGGTGAAGAATCCGTTCCAGGGACGATAGGCCGAACCTAGTTGACCCCGACCAAAAATCGAACTAGGGCCCCCCCCAAACCCGTGACAGTCTAGTGGCCTAACCACCGGACGGGCCACAAATATGTTTACGTCACTGAAACGAAAAGATTTTCAAGAATAAAGACCCAACCCAATTATAAAACGAATAATTGGTCTCTCAAAAAACTGGCCTGTTCTGGCACCGGGCGTTATTATTGGCAGCGTAGACAAACTCAATTGATTCGTCTAAACTCATAGCGCGCACCTGCTAATTCGCAGAGTGTTCCAAGCGCCGATCTGCTTTTCGACGTAACTGGCTCTCGTTCGCCAAAACGGCAGAAGCTAGAGACTTTACTAATCCCGGTCTGATGACTCGGACGTCGTCCAAAGCGTAGAAACCATCGCCTCAGAAGAATTATCGATATATATATATATATACATATTGCTCTCACTTAATACATTTTTGGTGTGGTTTTGTTGTTACTGGTTGGTTTTTTGTAGCTTTCTGAAATGTAATATAAAACAAAATGGCGCAGTATGAAAATGAATGCTGCTAAAACCACCGCCAATGCTTCATTCAGTCTGCGGTGCCAACCTCTTCGAATTATTGATTCCAGCCCCTTCCCTTTTAACGGCATCAGCCGGATATCGATCCCCTCCGTCCTGTCGCAAATCTGTGGTGTCTTCGTATATGACTAACGAATCTCTCAGAAAAAAATGTGGCTAATCAAACCTGGATTACTTTTGAAACTATCAACCTATCTCTCTTTATTTATAAACCGCATTGGTTCTTCCTGTTTTAGACGCGGGAGCAAACGGACTGTCACTTTATTTCGAACGTACGGTAATGAAACAGTCGTTGGTGCTGGGTCGAATGCGGGAAGAGCTAAGGGACGAGGAGACATGTACCCTGATGAGCCGTGTGTGTTTTTTTTTTTTTTGTTGTTGTTGTTGTTGGAAACCTTTCGCTAACCTCGTTGGGATTCTATTCACAGCTCCATACAAAGAGCCAGCCTTAGACTCTCCTCCGCCTGAGACTGGGGGTGTAACATGAAGCTTAAGAACACAGCACCGCCGTGTTGTCTGATCCCTCGTGAAGGATTACTAACCAGAAAAAAAAGGGGGGATTTATTCTTGGTATAGCTCTCGTGATGGAAGTCGGAGCACACCGAAGAAAGCATTATTCAAGAGGGAAATTTAAGGTCTGCCTTCTGGCAAACCCCTCTCAGTTTAGTCGACAAAACGCAGAATGAATTTAACGTTGAAAGTAGAGTGGCTTCAAATATTGTCGTAAAAACAGCAGGCTTTCAGTTTATCATTATTTCTTAAAGCGCCTTTCGGGGTTTTTTTTCTCTCCCCCCCCCCCCGGACGTCTGAACAACATCGGGTGTATTCTGCTCGTCGCTGGTCTTGTGTTTGCGCAGACAAAGAAACCAGAGCCGTTCCCGTGGAAAACACGCTAAGCCACGCGTCAGTAATGGCCGTGTCAATAACGAGACTAAGAAGGGACGGTAACTCCGGGCCACCTACCACCAAGCAGAGTTTCAGGTCCACTCTTGCAACAAAATGAACTTACTCTGTATCAATAGGGTGGGGGGGGGGCACCCGTCAGCCTGACTGAGTTCGACAACTTTAGCGATTTTGCTGTTTACGGGTACCTGCCCCGGAACACTGTCTGAAAACTAACGGTCACGACAGATACAGCAATATAGTGACTCGAATAAATAACCAAAAGGGATTCTTTTCCGTTTCTTTGAATCCGCCTGTCGACATTGGAGACGGGGCCCCCAAAAATCCCTTATAAGTCTTCGGTCATTGACTTAATACGTTAGGTGACAATTCTCCTGCAGTTAGATACGTAATCTATAAAATTAATTTTACACGTTATTTAAATACTTTTATTCTTATAGGCGAATAAAAGGAAACCACATTGGGCAAGTAAATAGTTATCAAGGTTTTTCCTGTTCGATGCATTGTATATTTAAATTTTAACTCTTTTGATAAAAAGTTTACTGATTTAAAACGAGAGGACAGAAGGAATAAAGTGAAAACGACTGTATGGTCTGGCCACGTTTTGGTGTCATCCCACAAGTTCTCACTTTAGTTGTAAAACAAAGGCACGGTCGGCTAAATAAAAATAATCCTAAAAACTACTAAAAGTTAAAATTATTGGAAATCCCAAATGTTATCTAGAAATACAAATATAAGTGAAGATTGACAAGCAGTGTAGTCTGTCGGACGTTCTTGCTCTTTTATCTGAACAATTTTGCTGTGTATCTTCTCCCGATTGTCAGAAGCTGGAATAGTTGCAGATGGCGTTCACAAGAATGAAAGCTTTTTAAAAAAATGACAACAGATGGCGTTCACAAGAGTGAAAGCTTTTTAAAAAAATGACAACAGATGGCGTTCACAAGAGTGAAAGCTTTTTAAAAAAATGACAACAGATGGCGTTCACAAGAGTGAAAGTTTTTAAAAAAATGACAACAGATGGCGTTCACAAGAGTGAAAGCTTTTTAAAAAATTGACAAGGGTTAAAATTTATAGTTTTGTTTCAAAGACTATGCAAGGGTCTAATCGAGACATCATTGAACACTCGAAAAGATCAGGAACAGGTAGACTGACTGGTTGGTCTCTGCCAATGTTATCGATGTTTGAACTAACCTATATGTCATAGTAGGCTGTATATCCGTGTTTTATTTTCATTACAAAGGAAGGACAGCTCTTCGTTTAACATGAATATTACTTCTAAAATAAAATTAAATAAATGCTTGGAAATGACGTGGACTTTAAACAAGGTGAAACAATCCTTGTCCTTCTCTAAGTAACTATAGCTAAGAGAGATGAAGGTGATTGCTGAGAAGATAAAAGGTTTTAGAAAACTGCTGGCATGGATTTAAGTGATAATACAGATGCTCTCACTGCGCAGCTACAGATCATAAGTTGAAATCCGATAAACTGAGCTTCTGTCAATCTTCGTAAACATAAAGCTAATCTTTGTTAAGTTTCCGTTTGCCAAATATTTAGACATTCCCCATGTACGACTTAAATGTGTGCGGTGTAAAAAAAAGTGAGACCAAGTCTCAGACAGGATATCCGGGATAAAATCTGACAAAGGTCTTAAAACGACGGTGAGGATAAAATGGAGAAAGAGAGGGGGAGATAAATCCGGGTCCGTAGAGTGCAGTCAAATCGTCAACGCGTGTGGAGATCTAATCGATTAGATAAGACACCCAAGGCTGAGCAAGAGAATAAGCAAATTGTTGTTTTTTTCCTATTCAAGACTTATTGGTGGAAAACATGTGGAAATATCCTAAGCTTTCTGATATTTAGCTTTTTTTTCGTCTCGGAGGACGTCAAATACCACTCTCTAATGACTTCTTGTCCTTCTCTGCAATGACGTCATATCTCGCTGTACTGACATCACGTGTCTCTCTCTCTCTCTCAACACACACACACACCCACACACACACACTTATATGGTAATGTTTCTAAGAACCTAAATATGGATGTAAGATTTCGTACGCTACTCGATTCTGTCAGTAAGCCCGTGATATAATATACAGTGACTATTTTTGTTTCACAAGTAATGTAGCGGTCAGAGGATCAGAGAGAACGACGCTTACGTGAGCTGCTGCTTATTAACGCAAGTCTATATCTATGGTTTTGGTTTAATTATAAATCACGTTCCCCTCAAACATGATCTCTGACATAACAGGAACAAATCAAAGTTATTATCAAATCTACTATCCATCTTTTGCAACATATCTCGCTGAGGTATCTTTGCGTGAATTCTCAAGTAATCGATAAAAACATGGTTTTATTTAATTTTTTAAAAAAGAACTTGCATTTCATTTAAAATCAGATGTTCGAATAAAACTCTACCGGATATCATCACAGCGATGCTATCCCAGTATTATTAGTTGTAATAGTAATATAGGATAATGGGATATAGCGCTTGAATGTTGCGACATTACTATTCTTTTTTACTCACGCAAATAATCTTGTTGAAGTATCGATATAAAGCAATTGAAATGATTAACTTTTAATATAATTTTATAATTTTTTTAAGAGTTTTAAAATTGAGACCGATTCATGAATTAAAATTATAAAAGTAAAAAGTGTAGATTTCAGTCTTTTTTAAAATACTGTCTCTCTTTCGTATTCTTTTCCATCGATTCCATTAAACTCTCGGGGATCAACTGTCTAAAAACTACATCTTCAGTCACTTCCATTGCGTCCGTACGCTCCACCTGCCGGAGGCGGAGATAACTAACGGTAAATTAAGTTATACTCATTTTCCTTTCTTTCTCGCTGACGGACTCCGGTCGTTTTAAAACTCGACAGGGATTACGGGCTCTCTGCGCGTCTATTCGGAGAGCTCCTTCACTTCCGGCAACTGAGAACGTGCCAGAAAACATACTAGAAGTAACGGGTTGGGGTCGTTAACCTTTCTGATAATTGGACATATATATATATATATATGGGGTTCCCCCCTCCACCCTTTCTAGGCGGCTTGGTTTCGGTCGATGAAAAGAAAAAAAAAATATCCAGGTTTCATTTTCGTGAAGATAAACTAACGGTGAATGCTGGAGTTTGATAGCTTGTGGGAAGGGAGTGGCGATTAGTC
The DNA here is from genome assembly GCA_018389105.1 of Nautilus pompilius. Classification (NCBI taxonomy): domain Eukaryota; kingdom Metazoa; phylum Mollusca; class Cephalopoda; order Nautilida; family Nautilidae; genus Nautilus; species Nautilus pompilius. Next base: position 71,010 of record JACATO010001008.1, read on the forward strand.
ACTGCACAAACATTTGTCGAGAGAGCGGAGAAAGGGGAGAGAACTTTCGTCGTGCCTTTTGCGGCTGGCTCATCATCGGCGCTTTTCCTGCAATAAATCAACGCTTTAATTATTATTAAGAAATCTATTTTTTAAAAAAAAAGTGGAGGACAAAATTCGAACGGGGAGGAGGAGTGTCCGGGCAAAAATTAGAAACAGTTTACGTGAGTTTGGCTCCAGAATAAAGCCAAAGAGCAACATTATCGCAATTTTCAAGGCAATAAGCACGTGTGATCAACCATTAAAGATGGGGGGCCCTACTTTCACCAAAATACCCCGCCCAGCGGAAAGGGTGGAGGCTGTTAGCGAAATACGACTTTACTCCGTAACTAAGTTTTTCTTTTAAACAAAAACTTTATACCATTAATTCCCGGAGAATTACAGACACTGCAAACTTTCCGCACTTTCCAAACGTGTATGAGAGACACCGTAGCTTTCCTGCCAGGAAATTAAAAGAAGCCATGCGCGCGCCATAGTGCGCTGTTGTTGTTTTTCTTTCTTTCTCCCGCGCTTTTGGCGTGAATTCTGAGAGCGCTAACATTTTTGCTCTCACTATAAAAGAGTTCAAAACTGCAAGATCACTTGCTGTCTTTGCGGTATCTAAATGATAATATTTAATTATTTCATATGCATATGACAATCAGTAGATAGTAACTACGGCGCTGACTCTAATTCGTAAATATCAGTGGTGTGTGGGGGGGGGGTTCCGTAGCCCTTTCTTTCTTTTTTATTCCATTGTTTTTCGAGATCCCCTGAAATCTCTGCAAAAGGTTTCTTTCCCTACCGTTTTGTCGCTTATTGTGCTCTCGTATTTTCATAAAAGTTAATACTACAGATTTAATTAAGTTGCCTGCACGTTTAGCAAAATGCAGTCCAGTGTATAATTGTGGTATTCTTGTCTAATCCTCCTATCATCGGCAGGAGCTAATGTCAATGGCGTAACGAAATATATTATTGACGTTTCCTTTATCTAATGTTTCTGTATGAAGACACGTAGAGAGAGATGAAGAGAGAGAGAGAGACTTGACGTCATTACAGAGAGAGATGACGACATTACAGAGAGAGAGAGAGATGAAGAGAGGAGAGACTTGACGTCATTACACACACAGAGAGAGGAGAGAGAGAGAGAGAGAGAGAGAGGAGAGAGACGAGTGACGACATTACAGGGAGAGGATTGACGTCATTACAGCGAGGAGAGAGATGAGAGTGAGAGAGAGAGACGAGAGCGAGAGAGAGAGAGAGAGAGAGAGAGAGAGAGAGAGAGGAGAGAGAGAGAGAGCGAGAGGAGATGGAGAGGAGAGAGAGACGTCATTACAGGGAGAGAGATTGACGTCATTACACAGAGAGAGAGAGAGGAGAGAGAGATGATGACGAGTCATTACGGGAGAGAGAGGAGAGAGAAACTTGACGTCATTACAGAGAGAGATGACGATATTACAGGAGAGAGAGACTTGAGTCATTACAGAGAGAGAGAAGAGAGAGAGAGAGATCTGAGAACTGACTAAAACAGTCATGCGTTCTAAACGGTCACGTGTGTTTATGTCGTATTGTATTCCTGTTTGTAACGGAAGTCTGCTAACCTTCCCATAAACGCTTGGCAGATAAATGCCAGGATGAAAAAAATAGTCGCTCTCAGCGGCAAAATAAATTAGCATAAACGTGAATCAAACAAGAAATAAAGCGGTTGGACGGGTTAATAGGTTTCTCATGACTTGAAGAAAAGTTGAAATATCAATTGGGCGAAAGAAAAATGCTTAAGTAGGGTTGCTATAAACAAAGCAATTCGTCTGTCCCTAGCCGGAAGTTGAATCTAAGGTGTTCGTTAGAGGAAAACATGAAAAGATTGTAATAATAACTTTTTCATAAACAGCGACGTTATTCTCCGACAACCAATATCCCATACGATCAAATTATTCTACTGCTTACATCCAGATTTTAGAATTTTGTAACTATGTTGCTGCTGAAAATTAATTATTCTTACGTAGCCATGCGGTTTGACGCCATGACTACGGCTTCCGCTTCTGACCAACTGGCGAAATAGCAACCGTGGACTTTAAGTCATTTTCGTTAAAAAGTTGGTTTTGCCTAAGAAATAAACGGTTTATATGTATTTACTGGTGAGACCAAAGTTGATCGTTTTAATATCAACGCCTGTAATAATTAACAATCTTGGTATGTCTGTCTGATTTAACGATAACAAAAACAATCCACATACGCGCGCCTGCGCACAGAGAGTTAGAATGGCATAATTTTAGACTTTGACAACCACAGAAGTGAGTGCTTCAAACTAATCTATATTTTATGCGAAAAACACAAAGGGCAGCTTTCGAAAGAAAATCCCGTTTTTATTTTGGTTTTTGTCTTCTTTATTCTAGTCGCCAATACCCAATAATGGCCTTAATAACAAAAATGGATTAAAGTAACTCTATAGAAGTAACAGCTTTGGCTTGTAATCTACACAAGTTATATGCTATCTCTTCTTTGACATGTATGCGTTGAAAAACAACGTCACATTATTAAATTTTTCAAACGAATATAATATGTAAATTTTATGTTTCAGAGATCAAATAAAAATTAAAATGTTCTAACGAATTTTTACTATCCCATGTTGATAATCTATGAAAAGAAGTAGGGGAAACCATCTGGGTAAGTTGTTACAGCGCCCTCAGTTCCTAATTAAGCGTAAAGATGATGAGGCTACAATCGACGTCATATGTTTTGACACCGTGATCCAAAGGTCAGAGGATATGACGTCGATTGTAGCCTCATCATCTATACGTTTAATTAGGAACTAAGGGCGCTGTAACAACTATCCATACTATATGAAATTAGTGTTCTGGTATTACTTCTGAAGATGGCTTTACTGATCGTGATTACTCACAGACTTTTATTACATTGATACAAGTTACTAATCATAAATGATGAAAAGCATATAAAACATAATTAAATATTTTCGTATCATTGATTCGGAAAGCAATTTGCTTTTTGAGATCTTTATAGTAAGATCAGTAAAAAGGTAGCGATATGGAGCAGCTTTACCAACCATCTTGAAAAATCCACAAGCAACCACCTTGCACAATTATGACGCGCACGGGTTTATATGTAGACTTCTTGACAGGTGCCATTTAAAATAAAAATCTTAGCCGATTGGTGGGTGGAGACAAGCCTGATACTGAGGCCCACTGGCGACACCAGGATTTTTGATAGGGGATGGAAGGCATATAGAAAAAATTTTCCCAAAATAATTTCAAGAGAGGAGGTAGTGCTGTTCGTATAGTTCCTCGATGAGATGGACGGACTATGATGACTCTGCTGAGACCTGTACTATCATAGTTTTTATTGAACTTGCTATTTGGCCGGCATTTACAGAGCTTAACTCAACCAAATGAAGAGGAGCCAGTCTACCAAAACTACTTAAGAAAATGGATCCGATGATCTTCCGTAATCGTAAAATAATTCATTAGAAATAAAAGGCCGAAATACAGATAGAACAAAAATGTAGCCATTACCATATTTCTAAGCTACCATGACAGTCAACAGGTCGATTACAGACTATTACAACCAATGAGAATCCGACATTTCAGGTTCAATAAAGGAAATTAAAAGAAATGGTTGATTAAGATAACGCTAAACCTAATAAAATAATAATAATAATAATAATAATAATAATAATAATAATAATAATAATAATACTAATAATAATAATATAAATAATAATAATAATAATAAATAATAATAATAATTAATAATAATCTATTTTTAAATTTATATTTATTTATTTAGTGGAAAATCATATTTATCTCATTTTCAAATTCAAATTCTTGAGGATGGGGCACGCTTCCTCCCTCTTAAGATAACCAACGTTGGCGCATTCTGAATGACATACTGTTCTGGTCGCCGATATTTTTTAAAACATCTGATTTTTGGATTTAGTAAATTCTCTTGAAATTAATGACATAGACAAAATATTTAAATAAGTAATTTTAGTTACGAGGGAAATCAAGTCTGTTCTATTAATGACATACAGCGACATCGATTTTCGTGGTTCTTGTTTGCGTATGCTATAAACTTTTGTACATTTATTAGCCACATTTTGCTTAATGCTAAATAAAGTATAAAAATTTAAAAAAAAAAAACAAACTTGTTGGTCCATTTATGAATTTTGCTTGTTTAATGTTTTTAACTAATCTTATAACCTGTAAATATAATCGTTTTTGGTTGTTTGTTTTGTTTGCTATAAAAGTAGTAGTCCACAAATGAGGGATAAAAGGTCGGGAACCTACTACTAACTAGCGTCAGGTCGTTTTTTTTAAAAAAAATTACGAGAATCCTTGGAAAGATAATTAAGATCGAAGGCAGGGTTTCTTTGATATTTAAGAGTATAGTTCCCATTCTCTGTACTATATTGATCCCTGAAGGCAACAACGAAGAAGTTGCATTCGTCTCGCGTCGCCTCTCCGGCGAAACTGTCACAGGCAGAACTGTAGCCATCGATTAAAACTCTCAGCCTGCATTCACTGGATTTGAATTTGATTTAAAAAAAAAAAAACTGATCGCTAACTTGAAGCAATTTCTTCGGCCTCTCCCCTGCGTAGCATTTTCTTCCGAGTACGCTGACTGGCTCCAGGGTGGATTGCCTTTCCTTGATTCCCACCCACGGCGCCATTCGTTTGCCGTTGTCGAAGAAGGCTTATATTATTAGCGTGTCGTGGTTGGTTGGTTGGTGACGTCACTGACCGTCAGCCTCGTTATAACTGTGCAAGGTGCACGCATCGACCGCGTCGTCGGATAATTTTTCATGTCAGTGTGACGGAAGGTTGGAAATTCGGGGATGTGCAGTTTCAGATTAGTGTGATTAGGCATAATATGCAAATAAGTCTAATACAAAGCCAATAAAAGCTTCGTCATTAGAAATGGGTAACCAAAGATCGATTCCGGGTTTGATAGGAATCATCACCTTCAACTGCACTCATTTAACTCACTAAAGTGTTGACCGCCAGAAATTCTGGAATTAATCTTTTGACTACACATTAAAAAAGCACCTGACGAAGTTATAACAAAAGGTGAGAAGTAAGTTTATTTTGCCTATTAGCGCACCCTATTTTCCAGATGTATGGACAACTGTAATGAAAACTGCAAAAGGCTTTGTATACACCATATGTAGTTGTGCATAGGTGAGACGGGTTATCTGATAAGGGGTAAACTGGCAGCATCAGTAGTTCCCGATCAGACGTCTAGATGAGGCCACGATCGAAGTCGTTGCCATTCTTTGACGTCGATAGCACATTTCTGCGATTAATTAGAAATGATAGGCGCTGCGGCATCTAACATCTTTGTCTCCCCTAGACTTGACTGTGCGATAATTATGCAATATGCTAGTATACAGACTAAATTTACTCCATAATTAAAAATATTTTTGTAGTAAATTACCTATAGTATTAATTACAAGGTAACTTCTGTAAGTGTGACAATTTCGATACTTTTCAAGATTCATTGGGCAGCCCCCAGCTTCTTTTGTTAGGAAAACCACAAACAATTTAGCGTACGTCATAGCTGCCCAAGACGGTGTGGTGGGGTTCGTATGGTTTCTGATGTTACTACCTTGTAGCTTTAAAAGACAAGATGTCGGTCTTGATCCGCATTTGATAATTCCTGATTAATAATTATAGCTTCGCAGTCAAAGTATGACTGATAGTGTTAAAATTTTACTAACAGCGACGACAACAACAACAAAGAAGAAAAAGTATGTAACAGATAAATAATGTATTCAAATATAATCGTTTACTTTTTTCTCTTGGTGCAATGTTGTTTATTCAGAAACATGGCAAATTATGTATTTGTATTTTAGATTTTGATAGTGTTATCAAACTTTAATTTAATCTGACGTCACTGCTTTGGAAATTACCCTCAGTTAGTCAAAAATATTGAGAGAGAGAGAGAGAGAGAGAGATGATGATGATGAAGAGAGAGAGAGATGATGATGGGGATGGAGAAGAACGAGATGATGATGATGAGAGAGAGAGATGATGATGGAGAGAAAGATGATGATGATGAAGAGAGAGAGATGATGATGAGAGAGAGAGATGATGATGATGATGGAGAGAGAGATGATGATGATGAAGAGAGAGAGATGATGATGAAGAGAGAGAGATGATGATTTGATGATGAATGATGGAGAGAGAGATGATGATGATGAAGAGAGAGAGAGATGATGATGGAGAGAAAGATGATGATGATGAAGAGATAGATGATGATGAAGAGAGAGAGAGATGATGATGGAGAGAAAGATGATGATGATGAAGACAGGGAGAGAGAGATGATGATGATGATGAAGAGAGAGAGAAGTGAAGAGAGGAGAGAGAGATGATTGATGGAGAGAGAGAGGATGATGATGATGAAGGAGAGAGAGAGATGAGTGATGATGGAGAGAGAGATGATGATTGATGGCGGAGAGAGATGATGATGATGAAAGGAGAGAGAGAGGAGAGAGAGAGAGAGAGAGAGCAGGCAAACAATGAATCCTTATTAATTTTAAAGAGGTAAAGGTCAGGCTATGATGATTCCAACTTCGGTGCCAGAGACTTCTTGAAGCTTTCTTAGTTGTGCCTGAATCGATATTTCTTTATCTAGCTGATTGTGTTATTTTCCCTCTGTAAATTACAGTTACCTCCTTATCGCAGCTGCACACAATGACTATGATAATAAAATTTTGCCAACCAAGGCCAAACGCTTCGAAAAGAAAATTTCCGATTAACAGGGTTTTTCGTAATTTTTTCCCCTTTAATAAGCCGATACAAATCGATATGGTCCTTTTTCCTCTCTTATTTTCCAAAGGAAGATCGTTTGTAAAAAAAAAAACAAAACAAAAATTCTCCGTACGGCTGATTGCAAACGTTTATCTCCGGTCTGATTTTTTTCCAAAGGACCGAAACTTCAAGCGTTCAAATGGATGCTGAAGGAAAAGTCAGCATCAGTCCACAACTTTGTGGGGTCCCCCCCTTATTTATGACAGAGTTACATCGAAGTAAGCACTCCTTAATCTTTGGAACCCCAAGTCTTTGATGTATCCCACTTCTCTGTAGTTCAGTAAAATTTGGTTTAGCATCGACGCAACAAATCCTAGCTTATGCCGAACACCCTCTGCCAACCGTGAGTTAACTCCCTTAGTGCTATCCCTGCTAGACTGATCTACTAACAAACTCGGCCCCCTGATACGATGTTCAACCGGAATGGAAAACCCCAGTTTATTTATTACATACCGAAACCACTCTACTAAGTGTCCTTCTAAACTTTCACAACTCAAACATGATAAGTGTAATTTTTTAAAAATTGTTTAGCGTTATCCCAAATGTTTTGGACTCGAAGACATCCTAACGATAAATCAGTATCTTTTCTCAGGTGCGAACTCCACACCTGTACAGCCAAGAATCAATGCAAAAGAACTAGAATTCTTTACCTTCTATGTTTCATATTCTGGGAATTCACTCCTAAAATTATATTTATTTGTTGATGTTTTTTTTTTTAAAGGAAAAAGCAGCCATAAGAATGTTAACCCTTTCACATATATAATCATCTAAGAGTCATGTTTTGACATACTCGGTATAGTATCGTAAATGATCTCTTTCAGTTACAACTTGCACTACTAACTTAGATTATTGTTCGTTTTTTCATTAAGAACTAAATCAACAAATTTAAGAATTCCATGTACTGGTTTTCATCCGGGTTGCATTGATTAAAGGCGTGAGTCCATTCCCACGGAGATCCGAATCGGTCTAGCGACCCCTCGCAGCACTGTTTCTTCTTGTTCTTCTGTACCAGTCTGCCTGATCGGTTTGTTTGTTTTTATTTTCTCCCCCATCCTCCGGGTACTCCGGTTTCCTCCCACAGCTAAACAGGCAGAAAAATGTATAGTGGGAATTTTCCGGGTAATCCTGGTAGAACTACCGCGGGTGTCTCTCGATCACCATTCGAAAGTCCTCAGGGTAACATCTCGTTCGGTTACGGAGGGCTGACGGCTCACACCTAACCCCTCCCTCCAGCTCACTGCTGGGAGACCTCCTCGAGACTCCGACAGTCAGGACTGCCTACAACAGTGAATGTTCCCTGCCTCAATGCATCGGCTCATTCACTTAGGTACGTACTATCAGACCTTCTCGGGTTCACTTTTGACAGAGAACCGCACGTCCTGGTAACCACGTTCCAAAATGTCTCTTGCCATGCGGACTCACAGATCGAACGCGCACATTCGACGGAAAATATTAATTTTGCATAATTAAAAAATTCTGGGGACGGTGGAATTTTAATTTTAATTTTTCATCTTGAAGAAGTATCCTGGGGCGATGGCGACCTTAGCACCGGCGTGTATGAATATTATTTAATTAGGGGTTAAGTCGTTGACACGACAGGTGTCTTTGCGGACCGGAGTTTGTGCTCGCGAATCAAGGATATTGGCTAAATATTTTTTTTAAAATTATTTAACTGATCTATAAAAAATAACTGTCAAAAGCATCGATCCACGGATGTTAAGACCAATCTAACGGTTACTGAATTGTCAGCCGTTAGGAAGAAAGTCGATTTGTCAAGTGAATGAAGAAAACTAAACTAGTCCCGAATCATTTAATTATCTTTTAGCTAATTCATGCAGCACACGCGATCGTAAAATATTTTAATCTATGCAAAGATCTCAATAACAAAATTACCAGGTTTTATTATTATTAACTGTTACAGACTTTTGCCCGCTTTGCACTTTTACGTCCCGTCCTAAGTTCCGAACTAAAAGGCTTCTCTTTGCTACAAGGATGTCTCGCAGACGGAGCACGGACGTGGTTATGACGTGGACCTCGGAGAAAACGGCTGTTAGGGGAAAGAGCTAGACGGGAATCTTGCCTTTTATTCGTTCGTTTGCTTTAAATTATATACGCTTCGGTATCACGTCTGTGTAAAGGCTGAACTTTCGCTGAGCGAGATGAAAACCATGGCATCGTTCACCTCACAAAAGGCTACATGGCAGTTAATTGAAGGTAGCCGAGCAGATAGTTTCATTAGCCAGATAAAAGTCTACACACATAATCACTCTTTAGTATAAAAGAATAAAAAAGGGGGGAGTTAGATAACCGGACACCCCACTTAAATAATTCTTTCAAGTTACATCGCAGTACGAAAATCAAATATGCTCCATACAGATAGGTCTCCATTAAAAATCAGTATGTCTAACCAAGTCCCTTGCCAAATTCATCTAGTGTTTTAATTAACACACACACACACACATATATAAGACTGACGTAGCCCCCAAAATCCTTAGAAAATCTATGTAATTCCGTAATGTTTGGAATTATGTATACTACAACAAAGAAGGGATCGATGATGATGCCATGACAACCAAGCCCTTTTACACACCAAACAAGATAAATAGCCCTGAAGTAATTATCCCTCCATCTCTTCGTTAGATTCTTATCGCTGGCCGGTATTTCCGCTCCCACTCCCCCATTTTTCCCCTATAAGGTCGCGGCGCTTCAAATTTCCACGGATATACACGGCTTTGCTTTCTTGGCGAAACAATAAGTTTTAATATTCCAGAGTTTTCGGAATCACTGAGGCACGGTTGTTTTTACAAAAGTATTGAAAACAAATATACGGAACACACACACACACATATATGTATACATATCGGTTATTCTCTCGCTATGAATCATTTATGAAAGCAACTCATCCGGGCGTGAATCTTTGAAGTCTCCATCAACGGTTGCTACAAATAGACGGCTGGCTTTGTATATCGCCAGCTTCCATCTCTTGTATCAGTGTTCGCGGTAAAAGTAATCTTGGATTTCGCGAATAAGTTATCTATTTATAATATAATAATAATAATAATAATAATAATAATAATAATAATAATAATAATAATAATAATAATAATAATAATGACAACAACAACAACCAACAACAATAATAATAATAATAATAATAATAATAATAATAATAATAATAAAAATCCACGTAGTTTCCTAATAAAAATTTCGTTTGCTTTAATAAAACTACACAAAAGTTTCGCACAACCCAAACCTAGAGGGATGCTGACTCCTTTGTTAGAGTTTTTCATATCTCATAAGTTTATCCCTTGGAAAGTTTTCGTTATTTATTTATATATTTATTTATTTCTCTCTTGCACCAGAAGTGCACTTTAGCGCACCACAGATTTTTACCTTAACTCACCTATGTCGTTAATTTTAAGGAACTTCCGTAAATGAGGGTAATTTCGATACTTTTCGAGCTTGTACGAACAGCACGATAACTCTCCTGTTAAGAAGTCGACAAACCGGTCATGGCTGGGTTATGACGTAACTGCACTTTCGCACTTTAAGAAAAAAAAAAAGAAAAACAAGAGCCGAGGAATATAAAATAACAATGTCCAGCGTGTGGCGATAACTGATAATTTGTAGCTTTTAACCATAGCATTTAGACCGAATCATAAACAGCAGTGTCATATGCTACTGTGGTACCACTGTACCACTCCCTTATTGAAATTTAATGAATATCTTCCTATATCTCGCTTCTAACTTCTTTCTGTTTCTCTATTTTCAATTTACATTTCGTTATTCTTCACGAAAAGAAACATTTTTACAGTCGGCTTTTGTCGAGTCCATACATTTTCTTAGAAATATTTTGATTAATGCGCACAAAATCGTTATTATTATAAAACCATTGGTGCTGTCATTACTAGGTGCTGATACTGCTATTCAGTTACAACCGTCTTCAGTAATACCAGTTTTGCAAGATTAATTCTAGATTTCAATAATGGCGGCTTTCGAGCTCTACACATTGTTTGTTTGTTTTTTCAAATTCCTATCTATAGCCGAGCTAATCTTTACACGTGTTACATTTAGTTCATACGTCGACCACTGGGTGCGCAGCATGAAGCCGACCTTCGAAACGTGTATCATATTAAAAAAATATATAACAAAACAAGAATTTAAAAAAAAAAAACAACTGGCTTTGGTACTTTTTAATGTCCAGGTTGAGTTACACGGAGATTCCACATCTGTATCGACGCTATCTCGTTTAAGATCTCATTGCGTAGCGAGTTTCCTCTACAGCAAGGGGAGATAATCAGAGTCGCTTAGTTATGAAACTTTACACTTTTTAATGTCCAGGTTGAGTTACACGGAGATTCCACATCTGTATCGACGCTATCTCGTTTAAGATCTCATTGCGTAGCGAGTTTCCTCTACAGCAAGGGGAGATAATCAGAGTCGCTTAGTTATGAAACTTTACACTTTTTAATGTCCAGGTTGAGTTACACGGAGATTCCACATCTGTATCGACGCTATCTCGTTTAGGATCTCATTGCGCAGCGAGTTTCCTCTACAGCAAGGGGAGATAATCAGAGTCGCTTAGTTATGAAACTTTACACTTTTTAATGTCCAGGTTGAGTTACACGGAGATTCCACGATCTGTATCGACGCTATCTCGTTTAGGATCTCATTGCGCAGCGAGTTTCCTCTACAGCAAGGGGAGATAATCAGAGTCGCTTAGTTATGAAACTTTACACTGTAACCTAAAATCATTGTGTAAAGATTATATTTTTAAGAAGACAATAAGAATGGACTGTGTTCCAATGTACAACTGCACTTTAAAAGCAGTAAACTCCATTGAAAGCTTATTTTGCTTTTACTAAAGAATATTATTTCAACTAAATGTACGAAACAAATACTTAAACGCGGCATAATTGCATTTAAAAGAAAATATTAAACAGTTATTTCGTGCCATTAAATAATTTTGGCCCCCAGTGTAAATAGTTTCTTTCTTACGGACCATTACTGTTACAGGCCAGCGTTTTTTTTACAACTCCAAAAAGAGTAACAAATAACGAATTAATGCAGTTAAATCTAAAAATTAAAAAAAAACAAAAAACCCTGGTAATGTTTTTCGTGAATTACCAACACCCGTATTGACTACCAGCCAGTTCTGGTAACAGTAATAATAAAATAGTAATTAGTAATTAGCTACTAGAATATTATTTACAAAATTTATAAAACCAAATGTAGTAAATAAAGCATCATTTATTTTAAATATTTTTTCCTGGACATGATAGAGAAAAGCATTGGATGAGCGGTTAGGGTCCAGGGTTTAGAACAGCGTTCATATCTGCAGATAATCAACCTGTCAGCCAACGAATTCCTGAAAATCGGAAACCCTTTTCTGTTCTTTCGACCTCGCGCTCCAGAAAATAATGAAGCACCGGTGACCTAGAGCCAAGAATCGCCATAAATCTAAACGATTATCATCGGGTCGCTCGAGTATAAAGTTTTTCACACTTTAAAGGCCAGTCGCCGTGTTGATAAATCTGAGGCTACGTGGCCGTCTCCCCGTATTATGCGTCCTCGATTGTCTCCCAGACGCTGCTGCTGTTGTTTGTCGTTGATTTCTCTGTTTTATTCTCCATCACTGTCGAGTTTATTTTCTCTTTTCCTTCTAACTTTCCACTTAGGAGTTCAGATTCCGTAATGTCTGACCGATCCGCCCAATACTACACGTGCTCTCTCTCCCTTTATTTCTTGAATGCATCCCCTATCCTACGTTCTTTTCTAACTACACTAAACCTGGTTTGCTTTTGACATCTATTTTCAGTACATCTAACTGACCCATGATGGCCTACGTTGGGCGACTGTTTGTGATGGCTTTGGAGAATTTACCATGAGTACGAATAATATGATGGCTCATGATCAACACAGCCAAATTATATCTTTTTTAAAAAAGAAAGTAAATAATATAACTTTCGTTGGAGTCTTTATTATTTCCCCTAAGGTTTTCAAAGAACGCACAAGACAACTGTCTTCGATGGGGCGCAAACTTTCCTCTCTCCTTTTCTTTTGTCATTGACTCCCTTTCGATGAAGTCCATTTGGCCTCAACTGTTGAGGCGCTCATCTGATACCTTCCATAGTTTGAGGGGTAATCGCTCTTTTTGCGATTTGACTCAGGAAACTCTGCAAAAAACTCGGGACTTGTAAATGGTCGTGTTTAACAGGAGTACAATAAGATACAGAGAGAAAAGCACGCTAGGTATGACCTTTCGTTCTGAGTGATGCTTTGTGTAACACTAGTTCCCCAGGAAATTCCAAACCGACTATATACTCGCCAAACTGTCGATAAACAACTTTCACTTTGTTTCGCGTTTTGGACCCGAAGATTCCCGTTGGGAATAAATTCTGAAAGACGTCGGAAAAAATTTCGCTTTATTGGCTTAATAAATTACAATTTAGTGCTAATTTCCCTATGATTTATGGAATTCTATCGACGGTTTTAAAAAAAGTGTGTGTGTGTGTGTGGTGTGTGTTGGGGATACATTATAAATTAATACTCGTGATTCATGAGGGTGTTGTGGTTAATCTTGATGCCAGTTTATTTTAATCGGCGGTGACCGGTCAAATCAATGATTCCAGATTAAGTTGGCCTTTATCCCGTATCGGCATAATGTCGGGCATTCCTAACGGGAACGGAACGAAAATGTAATTTTTATAAGCGTTAATACGAGTTTATATCACAAGAATCAGCATGATCCAGTAGTAATTAAGACTCTGGATCAAGTTATTTTGCATTTTTAGATAGACTTTTCGTTTACCAGTCCGAGGTCACATGATTTCCACTTGCGGGGCCGTTTTACATAGAAAGGGGGCTTTGCTGTAGGTCGGGGAAAAGTGACAAATAAATACTATAAAACCAACTTTTTGCTAATTTGCATTTCGTGCAGGTAGATCACCGGATCATGAAGCTGTGAGCATATCGTTAAGAAGTCTTAGTTTCAGTACTGAACTGAACGTCGTCTTTACCGACTGATAACGAAGCAAAAATACATCGTTACGTGGCGTCCACAGCCTTCACATTTACTGTTACGTAAACAAGTTAAAGTAATTCTTTTCGTTCTTTACATCAGTTACTAAAGATGAAGGCAAATTTTTGTGTAGTGAGGTTAGCGCTAGCAAAGCAGAGTCAGAAAATCTATCAAAAATAGAGGGGGGGGTAACACGAGGACAAACAATACAACCCAACCTAGAAGCCGATCACTTTAGCAATATAAAGAAACCATATTAACAAATCAGTCAAAAAATTAAAACATTTCGGTAACGAGTGACGGGGAAGCTGTTTACCCCGGGAGTCTCTCTCTTGAGAGAGAGAGAGAGAGAGAGAGAGAGAGAGATGAAGAGAGAGAGAGAGATGTTGAAGAGAGAGAGAGAGATAATGAAGAGAGAGAGTAGATGCAGAGAATGAGAGAGAGAGATGAAGAAAGAGAGAGAGAGATGAAGAGAGAGAGAGAGAGATTAAGAGAGAAGAGAGAGAGAGCGAGATGAAGAGAGAGAGAGAGAGAGAGAGAGAGAGCTCTTTCTGTAGATATTAGATAAAGTTAGATTGCTAAACAAATCGCAGTAGAATACCAGGCCGAGCAGCTTTTCCATTACTAGACGAAGGAATGCATTCGATGGGCAACGACAAACGATGATATTTCAATGAATACAGAATTTCAGTACAACACAAATTAATTATATTAAATCCAATATGGCCATAATAATAATTTTGCTAAAATGAACATTTATTCAGAGATTACAGATGTATATAAATGCGTGCAAGAACTATTTTTAAAATCGGTTTCTGCTTTACGGAGAAACCAAGTTACTAAGGTTTTAACATATTGTTGTTATGCGCCGATGAAGAACATTCCTGATAAATTATTAACTTATGAAAAAGATAACGTAGGAAAATGCATTAAGAATTTGCTTTCAGAATTAAAAAAAGGGCTGGGACAGCTGACAGGCCGGCTCTTGGTGGTCCCTGTATTGACAACAAACGTAGCTTCTGTAGCGTTCTGAAAACCCTTGTCTGCTCATATTCCCAGCCTCGATTTCACTACGTATCGCCATCTTTCGAGCATCAGCTCTACGCTATTAATAACATCTCTGTTCGTCAAAGAGTTATGGGAATACAACTGGAGTATCGGATTATGCAGCGTGTTTAGATTCTTGGTTAATCTGCTAACCACAGCGAATCTGCGTCTATTTTTTTCTGTTTTTTATCTTCTTTTTTTCAAACAATCGAACGCCTTTTTCTCTTTTTAACGGCAGCACAATATTTGGTTACTGACGCGCCATCTAGCGGGCTGAGCGCCGTCTACCGCTGAACAAACAATCAAGGGTATTGTCCGAAAATCATTCTGTCTTTTATTGCATTATTTCTTACAATGGAAATAAATTATCGTCATCATTATTTTTAAAAATTATGTTTCTCAGGACGGAGGTTCGGCAGCAAACAAAAACTATCTCTGTTTAGAGCTATAAACGATAAAGGGAGATAACACCTAAAAAAAAAAACAGTTTTAAAGAAAGATTTTGTTACGGAAACAACAGGTACTTCCCTTGTATAACTTATTTAGCTGAGTAAAACTTTAATTGCGAATAAAATGTTAAAGGAGAAATGCTTGAGCTCTTTTCGGATAAATAGGAAAGGAAACATCGGGGTTTTGTTGACGCTATGATATGAAAGTATGGTATTTCAATGCATTCAATTACATTAAAAATACATAATGCACGGAATATTATAGAAATACAACAAACGTTCAGATCAGGATTAAACCCGAAAGAGTAGCGAAGATTCACACAATGAAACGTAGAACTTAGCTGTCTATACTTTTACGTGCTACTGCTTAAAGTTAATACTGTACATATATCGTTTCGCTTCGAGTAAAAACCGTTTTAAAATTTGTTGCAAGGGAAGTAAATCTTGACTTTACATTGAAACTATAGAAATTACTCCATATTTAGTATTTGCTGGCTTATAAAAAGCCAGCTTAATTGTCAGTTGTTTTTTTTTTGTTTGTTTGCTTGCTTAATTCCTATTTCAGAGTTTCTTTAAGAGATTAGTTACATGTGGTGATACCGCCTTTTTATTTACTTACTTTTATACATCTTATCATTATCTCCCTTGCACGTTTCAGTCTATTTTCCATTTACATTTTATCACCGATCAAGAGTTAAACTTATATAAAATATATGTATATATATATATATATATATATATACATATATTTTATAACTTGATAACCGTTAATTACAGCGTTGTTTAAAGTTGATTTGGGTATCGCCGCTTTTGTAAATATCTTCTCTCTTTTGTGGGGAGGGGGCAGAATGCTTTTAAGAGAGGGCTGTGGTTACCGTTCATTTAAGAAAATGAAGTCATCGCCTCCTTTCCTTAACAAAAATAAAGTATTAAATCGACTAAAAGCCCTCTTAGGTCCAGCAACATATGATAACAGAAGACAGTTTCCCCCAACCAACGCTGGAGTAAACAGATCCATGAAGCTAGTGTTGTTCTTCTTGGATAACTAACCCTAACCCTTCTCCCAACTTCCTATGTATGCCTGGAGGCTCAAAAGAGTTGGCCAGTGTCCAAGTGGAACCCACCCCAAAACACACACACACACGCTGGACCAGTATTATTTAAAACGAAACCTAGTTAGTGCATTAGACACTTCTGAGATCCGACAGGTTTTCAAAATAATTAAAGGCTTTCTCAGCACACGAGCAGTCATGGATTTTTTCAGTTACCTATTTAGAGCTATAAATTAGCAGATGGATCAGAAATCTTATCAACAGAATTTCAAATGGAATAAATTTTCAGCATCTGTAGTTGGGTTAGCGTAACCTAGTTGAAAAACCAAAATCATAAAGCCTTCCCTTCCACATATGATATGATATTAGTTTAGTTTCCACAAAAAATAAAAAAATCATATATGTACATTCTATATAGAAAGGTTTACTATGTATACCACCAGTGATACCTTAAGTAACTAATTAAGGGTTTTGAGCATGTAGACAGGCACAAATATTTAGGAAGTTTACATCAATACCATGGATGATTAGCAAAGATTTTGGCATAGTTAGAAATTTTTAATTTTTTTTTTTTTTAGTAATAATGAGCAGGAAAAAAAATTACCAGGAAGTGTAGTTGATATTGATAATAGTAATCAATAAGATAATATATAAAATCTATGGATTTATGAATAGCATACAAAATAAGTGGAAATTATTTAAATGCCACCTAATATCTTAAGATAAGAGTTTAAAAAAAAAATAGATTACTTGACATACATAATTTTATAATTGGCTGACAGACTGAAATGTCAGGGGAAAAAAAACTCTCTCTCTCTCTCCCTCGGAGACTCTAAAATTATGGCTGCTAAAGTATACCATTTCATCTGTAATCAATGTACAGATGATAAAATGCTAAGTTCAGATTAGACCTGTGATCATAAACATATTTTCTATCATAATCCCCAGAAATATTTCGATGGAAAGTCCATAATTATGGTTTCCAATGTAGGTACATATATTTCAAGACAGAAAATTGTACAATTTATCACCACCGATTACAAATGTCTATGCACCATTTAACCCTTTGAGTAGTACACCTGTATATTTATGGCTTCCTACATTCTGCGAAACCTTGGAAACAAATATTCAAAGGATTACTCTCAAGAATCAGTACTCACCCCCCGAGCTGCAAAGTTGCCAAGATACTTAGCGGTCGGAAAAGGACAGTGGAATTATGGACATGTGGCACTAAACAGCAGCGGAGGGAACTGTGCAGGTTGTTGCAGGTTTGCCCACTCTCCATAAATATATGAGTGTACTTCTAAAAACGTTAAGGATCAAACCATACTAGCAGCTATTTCTCTTTCCTGGAGGTCCATCAGATTTTTCCAAACTAATACATTTTCAGAGCTTTTCTGTGCAGGCTCACCCTTGTGAACACTGCCACTGTAAACCAGTCGTAACCAGAGATATGCTGCGCTGATAAATCATGAAACAACAAAACTGAATTTCTTTTTTTTTTTTTTTTTTTATTTCAAAAATGTATTCATACAGACATGCAACAGAAAAAGCAGAGTTCTTCTCACATACACCAATACCATCTCTAAACTCCCACCACACACCTGTCATCCACAGATTCTTCTCCCCTTGCAAACCTCCCCGCCATACAAACAGCATTCAACACTACCTCAGGCAGAAATGGCACACAAGAATGTGTCCACCTGGCCAGCCTTGCACATTCATGTATCTCAGTATACATTGTATACCATCACCTCAAATCAAATTCACGCAGACCAAAGTTACCCATTTATCAATCCGTTTTCAGCCTGTAAAAAATGCTGTACCTGTGTCAAACAAAATCAGCTTTGTTTGTTTGGCGTCATCCCTTAAAATACAATCATTTCACACATGTAATTTTAGTTATCTAAATAATGCAGTGTGAGCTTAAAGACAGCTTAGCATCACATGGTACTTTAAAAATAAATATGTTAAATAAAGCCCGTTTTAATGCCCACATTTCTACTGTCAGTCTATAATAATAGCTTGCATTACTTCATAGTGAACCATCCCCTTCTTTTTAAATGTCGACTTCTCATAATTACATAAATGTGATTTCCTAGTGGTATATGAGCAGCTGCATTTTATTATTAAAAATTAACTTATAATAAGAAAACTAATATTAATAATTATTTATTTAAGGTTTACCGGCAAGTGTAAATTCGTGTAGTAAATGTGTGACAATGGGCCCACATAATCCATCATCCACTACAAACCAAACAGATATGCAGGGTTCTGGAAGTTTCCCCGTTTCTATGTAACCCAAATGTGAAAGACAAAAATGTCAAGAAGATACAAAATCTTTCTTTGAGGTGGTACTTCAGCATTCCGCCTAGCTGTCGGTTATTTTGCCATCTTATTAAGTATAATAAATAGTTAGTAAATATAAAACATGAACAGTACAAAATAAATAAACAAATATGCTAGTTTCAGTTCTATTATTAGCAAAATTTAAAAGGGAAAAACTATAAAACCATACCAATATAATTATAATATTAATGATCAATAAGTTACAAATGATATTTCTGTAATCAATAGCATTCCATTCTCAAATGCATTTAAAATATACGTATATATATATATATCTATATATATATAAAATCACTTCAAGCATTTATAACCAACTGTAAGTGGTGAACTCTAATTTAAACCATATAACAAACATTCAAGTATTTAATTTTTAGATATTAGTACACATTCCTTCCTCTCGTTTTTTTTTTTTAATTGTTCATTTGGAATATTCTGAACACTTTTCCCCTTTAACTAATCAAAACATTATTAAAATGCTGACTTCACATCAGCACTTTTTGATTGACAAATGGCCACCTCTAACTCCACAGAAACAGCAACAGAAACTCAGATGCTGCTGGAATTCTATGAAAATCTATAATTTCCCTATTATTTGCCACATTGATAATTAGGAACTAGTGACATTATATCTACACTGTGCTTATACGTGCATGACATTACCAGGTCAATAAATGGCTTCAAAAAGCTTTTTAAATATATCATTGGCTATCATTTTAAGAGCAGGAGCTGTTTAAGTTAAAAATGAATATAGTGTAGTCAGCCAGTGGAGACGCATCTTAAAGCTGCTTTAGTCATGCACATTAATGCCAGTATATAAATATAAACAACATTATTTCTTCAATATATTTTCAAAGCTCATAATAATGTCTAGAATTCTGAAATTCCTATTCCTGTTTTGACACTGGAGGGTGTCATATTCTGATGCTTCATCTACAGAAGAAAAAGATTATGAAAAATAATTAACCTGCTTGTGTTTCTGTGCCTTGATTATGAAAATATCATCTTTTTATTTTTAATTCAAACATGAAAAAAAAAAAGTGGGAAGGATTTGTGATTTAATGAAAAACCTTTAACTTAATACCAATGTCAAACTAGTAAAAACACTGCAACCAACCAGAAAAAAGAGAGACAAAAACTATTTCTTGATTCAAATTCACATAGCGGCATGATCTCCCTGAAACTGACCTGATCTTCACGAGTTGTCTCCGGGCACACACATTTCCTCCTACTATGGAATTAAAAGTTGCAGTAGGTTACTTCCCTTGGTTGCTGATGGGTTCTAAGCAATTGGCAGAGTTCCTCTTTTATACCTGTTTGTCCTCTACGGATTTTTCTCCAGGTATTCTAGCTACTTCTACTACTGCTTATTCCCTGTTGACCTCTGAAACACCACCTGAGCAAGGAGGGGGAAGCAAT
Source organism: Nautilus pompilius (assembly GCA_018389105.1). Taxonomy (NCBI): domain Eukaryota; kingdom Metazoa; phylum Mollusca; class Cephalopoda; order Nautilida; family Nautilidae; genus Nautilus; species Nautilus pompilius. The sequence goes on from JACATO010001008.1 coordinate 91,189, forward strand.
GACACTGAAAACCAAGGTCAGCACAGAATTGCTCAGGTGTGGCTAACCTAACTTATCTGTCAAAATAAGTCCCTACTAGGAGCTCTTCAGTTTTTAGATGGGGGAGGAAATGAGAGTTCCCAGAGGAAGTCCATGTTGTGAAGAGAAGAAACCATGGCAGGAAGGTACGTTAAAACTTGGCCATTTCCAGCAGGAAATGAATTTGGGCCCCATCAAACTTAGCAGTCCAGTAGGTCAGCCACCCACCAGACTACTGCACTACCCATTTGAGCTTGTCCCCTGGTAAAGAATGCACTACTATGGTTCTATTCTGGCTGCAAAATGCCTCTTTGCATAAAGAAATGGGGAATATCATCTTACTTTTAGCTTATCCTGTGCACAGAAGAAAAAAAAAGGGAAAAACAAACAGTCAGGGAACAGGAAGAAAAGAAGCTAATGCCCGTTTCTTTTTTCGTAAAAATAACCCACATTACAATCAATTGATCAGTCAAAAATTAGAAAAGAAAAAAAGTTACAATATGTACAGACTTAAAATAGATTACCAGCATTCGATCTACAAAGATACTAGTGGACGTTCAAACGAAACCCAGCCAGATACCATTACACCAGTGCTATTTCAGCCTGGTTCAATCTGAACTTCCCTAGCACAAGTACTCACCTCACATAAGAACAAGGCCGGCAGTAAAATTACAATTTTTTTTAAAATGTTCATAAATAGATATTTTTTACAGTCAATCTGAAACAAAAACAAATAATGATGTATACTTTTACATTTGCATTGTTCGTGCTCGGAGTATAGGCAGTAAGTATTCCGATGACAAGACCTCTTCATGTGTGTTCGTGTTCATGCGTGTGCATGTGTGTGTGTGTGTGTGTGTGTGTGTGTGTGCGCGCACGCATTCATGCCAGATAACAACACAGATCCTTAAAAGTGCAGTATTAGTTGTAGGAAATCCTAAAGTTCACTATATATATTGCCAATAGCATGTCCTGTTTTTGTGGTTTTGAAATACAGAGTTCCACTCACTGCGTTCCATTAAAGGTGCATGACTTGATAAGGGTGGCAATATCAGACCACCATAAAACAAAATCACCATCTTTTATTTTTTTTAGCTACTTCTCACAGCATCTAGTTTAGAATGGAGATAATCATGTCACAACCATGGGACATTCATTATCCTACTAGCTTTATTGATGACAGATTAGCCAGAGATATATTAATCCTTGTTCCTGAGACTGTTCTCAACAATGTAACAAAAAACACCCCTCTCTACTGATGGCTTTACTTTAAAAAAGTTCCTTACAGATGTGCTAAAAACTTTGCGAAAGTGATTCCTTATTATCACGTATTCTTCGATTAACAGTCATTATGGCTTATAAGATATGGAAATAATGTCTGATAATGAGTTACACAGGTTAATACTTTCGCAATCATTAATTTCTGTAGTTCCATTGATAAAATAAAGATTTAAAATTAACTATATTGAAATAACTAATTTTCTCTACAGTTCATGAAATAAATATATAATAAATAATCTGAAAACACAACCACAAAAACTATGGTAAATAGCAACCTGGCAGAGCATATGTTAAAGTTTAATAACAGAAGAAAACCAAAGTGCCAGTCGGAAGTGGTAATATAAGGAGAGAAACAATTAATTTGGCAATATTCAGTCACTGTTTATCCTCGGCCGGTCAAACTGCAGGTTGTAAATGTCCTTGATAGGGGCAGACTTGATATAGAGACTAAAAGAAACTTTGGCTAGCAAATCACTATACACCTTTAATGTTGAATAGTTCCATTTTTGTGCAAACACCAGCTGATTATTTCCAGATGTTGACTACTCACTGTACAGTATATGTATATAATCATTTAGCATTCTCAGCACACTTAGTACTTGCAACAATTGGCAGTTTTCAATGTTTGACAGTTTTGCTTGGCTTCCATCCACACCAAGCGATGAAGAATAAGGGTTCCCCCACCATGTCCACATGCAGGAGGTTCTGCGGGTAACTCGACAGGCTCACACCCTGACCTCTGCTCAAGGGCCGTAACTTGGTCGCCAAAGTTAGGTAACCTCAAAGGTCAGAGGAGAAACTAGTCCTTGTCCACGCAACCACATTGTTCTAATGGCTTTTGTACAAAAATCCAATCAGCACAAGCTGCTTTCAAGCCATGTAGATGCCCTGAAACCCCTCCCTGGGGATAAACAGAGTCTGAGTGGGTCTAATTTGAATTTGTTTTCTGTGCCATATAAAAACTGCAGCTTCAGTGCTTGTCTTCTAGACACGCACAAAAAAATGTTGAATTTCAGTGGGGCTGACCACTTCTAAGGGCCCTAGGTCAACAAGCCCCCATTAAGAAAACATTTTAAAAATCTGAACTAAAGTCATAACAAATTCCTATTTATTATATTATATATATATTTTTTTTTGTTGCATATCTCTAAATCAAGAACTACATTGGTTTCTATATACCAAAATGGAGTTCTTCCCTTCCAATACTCAGTTTGTGCAATGTTTCACTACTCTCATCATAGGGAAGTGGTGAAACTCAGCTTGCTTTGTAACCACAGTCATTATGGGTCATGCATTTCTTATTGGTATTAAATGTAGTCAATGAGTATGCTATCTCAAAACTGTGGATTTACATCCTGGTATCAAGTTCTCTTTTCTTCCCATTCAATTTAAGCACAAAACAAATTTAAAATGAAGAGTCAGTTATAACTCTAATATTCAATATAGAAATTCCCAATCATCACAAAGAGGGAAGTAAATTAAACAAATTAATGAGAGAATGATATAAATCAAAGATAAAAAAAAGCACACATTCTAAGTTCTTCTGAACCATACACCTTAAACTTTCTATCACCTCTATATCTTTGATCCAGTCAAAGACACAAATTAATAGCTAGAGAGCTTTGAGATGGAACAGTAAAAGGTGTGTAAAGATTACAGGAAAACATTAAGCATTGTGTCTTAATCCAATAAAATAACAGCATTCTATTGTATTTGTCATATGCAGGGTTGGCAGGGGGTCAGTAAAAAAAAAGTATGAAATTATGGATTTATAGTTTCATGACGCAAAGAAAAAAAAAGGGGGTGTCATTTGTATTCCTGTCATTCCTATATTTATTTAATTTCTTTAAGATGTTTGTGTGAGATAAACAAATGAAACTTGCTGAAATAGAATCACTTACTATACAAAGCCAACCAACCAACCTACCTGAAAGAGGAGAGAATTCTGAATATGTTCATCATATAGTAACAGTGTTATGCATTATCTCCTCTTGAACATATCACATAAGAGAAAGCTATATTTTTTTAAAACCAAATCTGTCTTCTTAATAAGGTGTCATGAGGTTGTTTGCAGGTATCAGCAAATCAAATTTAAAAAAAAACAAAACCACCATCCAGACAACAAGCAGATTTTTGTCCTCATAAATTTCTATACGTTAAACCTGTGGTTTTACAGCCTCTAAAGGAGAAGAAACTAAAAATTTTAAAAAATATATACACTGGTAGCCATAACTGTTGGCTCACCAATGAAGCTTACTATTTCCATAAATTATCAATTTATTAGCCAATGTAGGATATTAGCATAAGACTGTTAGAAGATGTGCGTGTGACAAAATATGTTAGAATAAACTGTTTGAATTGTGATTGTACTAGATCGTTTTCAACAGAAATATTCTCCAGAGTTATTTCAATGGTGAGTTCATAATTGTTGATAACCTCTATGCTGGCCTAAAATTGTACACTTCAATTTAGGAAATGCTCAAGGTTTTAACATCAACAAATAGTTTTAATTTGAAATAAGATAAAATTTAAGGAACCTCTCCCAATCAAACAAGAGTTGGTCCTCATAACTTTGTCGTATCCTATCTTATCCTTATCTTCAATGAGAGTGATGGATGCATGCGTTTAATTTACATATTTAATTTAACTTAAATATTTAAACTTAAGCAAGCAAAATAAAATTTGGGAAATATTCAAAATTGTTCAATACTGAACTTTTAGAAAGAAAGAAAATTGACAAGAGTCAGATTTTGTAATTTTGTATAGCAGTTCAAAGCACAGATTCATTCATTTTGTGACTGGCAGTTTTAAAGACCTTCCTTATCAGTTTGTTTTTACTGCTATTGTAAAAATGTTTGTTTAGCATCTGAAGTTTCAAATATGAACACCTTGACTGGTGAGGGTCTGACAAAAAAAACAAAACAAGATTATAAAATATATTACATTAGAACTAGTAGTATTGGCTCTGCATTTTAGTAATTCTCCCATCCAAAGATAAAATGGGATTAATTTGTACGGGTAGCTTTAATCCCCACTACTCCAGAAACTGTAGTAAGTTTCAGAGGAGGAGTAATTAGCCACAGTTATAAGGAACTGCAATGTTTGTACCAAGAGTAAAACAGGTTTTGGTGACTTCTTACTGCCTGAAGCTACACACAGCCAAAAAGCTGTTGCTGATCACCCATATTTAAATGGCTATGTGCAAAACAAAGTATAGTGATGGGTTTAATTGTCTTCCTTGTCATCATCCTGATCCTCCTCCACCACACCCTGCACAGCTAGCTCCATCATCACATTGTCTAAATAGTTTGGGTCAGGGTACCCATGGCCAGTATAGTTGGTGTGCAACTCTGTCTTGTGGTGGATCTCATTCCATGTTACGGTATTCATCTCCCCTGTGGTGGTAGATGTGCCAATAGTAAAAATCAGTCGGCGTTTCCATGCGGTAATCAGCAACTGAAGCACCTACAACAGAAAGGCAAAGCCAGAATGTTTACCCCTCCAACTGCTCAACAAGTACTCAAGGTATAAGAATCCGGAGTTCACAGAAGCAATTTTAGCTTTGAATCTGTTTTGAGAAGTTCTAGCATTCCCACAACTTTTTATTATCCAACTGACAAATTTACAGGTATAAAGTTAATGATGATTGAATAGAATTAAATAAAACAAAATGTATTCACTTGCAGCTAAGGCTAACAAACAAAATCAAACAAGGGCGGGAGGTATTATCTTTTGTTCAGAAACAGATTTTCAAAATAATGAGCAATTAATTTTTCCTTGCCAACTAAATTAAGAAACTTTGTACTCCTCAAAATGCCAAATGCCCAAGAAGACCAACTAGCTTCGCATGCAAACAAGCACACAATCAAACAAATTTTTAAGTACTTTTTAAAATATGTTTGTCTCATTAAAGATAAAGTTGCCAATCTACAGATCTGGTAAAATATCTTTAAAGAAAATATACCATTAATTAAATTTTTTAAAAATATCTAATAAAAGAAGAGAGAAAGAGGAAGGATAAAGAATGGCTATGACATCAGTAGGTCATACAAAGTGCATTCTCAAAAATACTATTTAAAGCAATGAAACAGAAGACAGCACTCAAAATAAAGATGGAAATGCTTCAAGTATGCTTATTGATCATCCACAGTTTTCAATGTTTCTAAAAAAACAGAATAAAACTGGAGAAAAGTACAAAGATAAATGGGAAACAGCTATTCTACCGAAATGGTAAATAAGCTAACAAAATTTAAAAAATCCAAGTTCCTTCCAGTACACAAGTAAGAGACTTACTTAGATGCACACCTGTTAAATATTTTCAGTATGCCCAGCATGTCTTGTATGTATGTTTAACAATCAGATTAAGTATATTTTAAGTCTTTATTACAATTATAATAATTGTTTCATAATGGAAAACTATAGTGACCAAGTCCACCCAAAGAATAAACTAGCCATACACTTGTCTCCTTTAAATTCTCTGAACCTAAAACTCAGATTGGCCCAACTACTTTTGATTGAAGATACATTTACCCAGCATTTAAAGGTGATCAACAATGTTGGTCTGGAACGTATGGTGCCATCCTTCAACATGCTTGTTAGTTCTGAGCATATGATTTTGCTTACAATCAAACTTATTCCATAGATCAATTGGGAACCAAGGCTGCTGTCAACATTGATTGTTCCCATGACCTTGTATACATCCAATGACAGCAATCAAACTTATTCCATAGATCAATTGGAAACCAAGGCTGCTGTCAACATTGATTGTTCCCATGACCTTGTATACATCCAATGACAGTGACAGTATTCAGAGATGCTCTGTCTTTGCTAGAAGTTTGACCTAAAGCTATTCAAAGGCAGAAATGATGTCTCTTGGTGGAACAAAGACTAGTGCTCGAAGCATACATAATGTCACAAAAATGGTTTTCCTTGTACCATTGTTGCAGTCTTTATCTTGTACTTTTCAATACATACAATGAAAGATGATAGAAGCAGTCTTACCTGTGCGCATTTGGGAACACAGCTGCTGCAGCACTGGTAGCAGCATGCTCAAAATCCATCATGACTGAGCTAGAGCCAGAGTCCTATTTGATGTCAACCAACTGACAAAACAAGGATGTGTAGTTGGCTTCTTGCCTGTTAGGCAGAGGAGTGTACACACAGGGAATTGTGTAATTCTCAGTGATAGCATGGACTGTGTATAGCTGGTAGAATAGTTGTGGGACAACTTTAAATATTCCATACCAATCAGTGGAGTTTTAAAGCAGATTCAAAGCAGTGTAAGTAGAAACAGAAGCACATGACTTGCAGGGTAATCACTGTCATGCTGCAAGAATGGTTCACCATAAGCATCTAGCCTGTCCTCATCAGGTCTAACAATCTCAGCTAAGTCCAAAGGCAGTTGACGAAGGTTTCCTGCATCATGGTGATATATGTGTATTGTACAGCTAATCCTGCTAATGGCATGTGGCTGAACAGAAACACTTTCACTCACAGCACTGACTGCTTGACTAATTTGCTGAGCTGGGCCCTCTTAGAACCATGGACTTTCAGCATCCCCGGTTGAGCATTATCAGAAGTATGAGTGCGTTTGCCAAGGCAGGAAGCAACTTCTCTATCACAACCGTAACCTGGCTTTATACAGCCCCATTCAGCACAGCTTCTGCTCAAAATCACCACTGTCAACAAGAAATTTTCACTTCACACAAATACAAGCACTAAAAACTAATTTGTTTTTGCCAAGAACAGTTTGTATAAACTCCAGTGCGAATTGATCAAAATTATAGTGAGGGGGGACAAAATAACCACGGGCAATGGGCCTGTTACTGACAGCAATTGTTTCTCCTCTGTTACCATAGAAGGAATAATTCAGGAGTGTATGAAGATAATTAACATGGCAGAAGGTTGTATATAGAGGGCCTCCCTGTACATTTGAGATAAAACAGCGAACTATAAATACACAGTAGATTTATATTTACTTTGCGACTGTTAACACTTGATTTTTTTTTAAAATGATTATTTTTCCCAATTTTATTCTGGGGAATGAATAGACAAGGAAATCCAAGAACTTTTCAAGACCACAAAACCCTGTTTCCAGCTTGCCTGCGATCATTATTCATAAAAAAAAAACCTACTTTATTATCAGATTAATCAAAATTAGTGTACTTCTTTTGGCCCATACTTAGTAATTCAGCTTTTAATCATGCATGAAATGTATCTGATGTTACGGGTGAATAGAATTAATTTTATGAAGTTTCATGCTTTTTTTTTATATAAAAAACAGGGAAATGGAAACTTAATACATCTTCCAACAAAGCCAAAAAGTGTGCATCTAATCAGTTAAAACATTTACATTCTCTGCTTCCACTAACTACTTTTTCAAACCAGTTCAGTCAGAAACTACAGGATTACTAAAGAAATATTTCTTAGTGTCCAATTTGAAATATTTTCTATAAATAACACACACAGGGTATAAAAGAAAAAAAAATTCAAGTCTCATGCAACTTTTATTGTAAGTATTCGAACTGTCTTCCATCTACTTCTATGCACTTGTTAACTCTGATATTTAAGGACGTGGTGACATTTAGTAATTGTTCTTTAGTGATGCTATTGCGTCCCTGTTGGATGTTAGCTTTTAGTTCATTAAGTTTTCTTGGCCTGTTGTTACAAATGACACTTCACACACACCCCAAATCTAAGAGTCGAGTCTGGACTTTTAGGAGGCCAATCACTTGGTCCTTTTCATCCTGTCCATTTTCCAGGAAATTGTTTCGAACCAGCTGCGCATATTTGTTACACCCTGTATATATGTATCTTATACACGATCCCTCATCTATAGAATGGGCCACTAGTAACAAAAATCCTATTTATCTTTATATACTCCCTTTCAAGAAAAGATTTTCAAGCTCTAATGCTAACATGTAAATGTCTGTAAGCTTCACATCTTTATATTAAAGTGGGCTCCAAGTCTGAATGGCTGCTTCAAAAGAAGTCTTAATAAGGACATACATTGGCATTAAGACATCTGCACTTCTAAAGGAGCTCTAATGTATTGACTGAATTTTATAAGCAGTCATATTGTGTACTCTGTTTGTCCAATACCATGCAAAAGCAATGAGCAGAATCATTGCCTCTGGTGAAAGCCCCTGTTCTACAAACGCTGATATCCTGGAGAAACTTAGCAAAACCAAAAATAACCAATCATTTTGTATTTGACCAAATGAAGCTACTTTATTATATAGCTTTGTCATGAAAGATGAGAGTTTTGCATGCATTAAAAATATCATTTTCTTTTTTTTAAAACTGAAAGGATATATGAGAAACAGATCATGATTAAGCAGTCATGAAGATGAAGATGCTGCGAAAGACCTTGATTACAGATCAGTGACAAAGGCCTAATTTTTTTAAAATCTGTTTTTCAATGAATATTTGTTTGCACCAATTCAATAACTTTTCACAATACTATCTTGTAAGTAAACCTCCATCCTTCTTGCAAGTAGTCTGATGGCTAGCTAACACTGGTTGGACCTTTTTTTTTCTTGACTCTTTAATCTAGTTTCATCCCACAAAAGTTCAGATCTGGCAATTAAGACAACCAGACCCTGGTTCTAAAGAATCCTTTCCATTATTTTCTGGCAAGATAATGTGCTTCAAATCATTATGGTGTTGCAGTATAAACCTGTCCCTTATCTAATGATACTCTGATGGAATTGCATGATAGTGGAGAATATTGTTACAGCCCCATTTTAGGAGAACCCGATCAATTTCTATTAAGTCACCAGCTGAAAATCCAGCAAAAGAACCCAATACCTTCACATTTTCACCACCATGTTTAATTGTAGAGCAAACAACTCTGCCTATAATTTTTTCTGGCCTGTCTTCTAACATACTGTCATTGCTTAGAATGAAATATTTCAAAGCTGGTCTCATTCAACTGCAATAAATTGCACCATTGCTCCAAAGGTGTAGTTCTGATTTCATTTTTATCCTAGTCAAGTCACATTTTCTTGTTTTCACATCTAAGCAATGGATTTCCAGCTGCTTACTTAGTTAATCAATCTAGCCTCTCCTTGGCTGTCTTTTGGCATTTGCTCTAGACTTTAATCCAACATCTTCCATCTCTCTGGTTACTTTCTCTTCGTGGAATTTTATAGTCATAGCCAAGTCACCTGACTTCATTCTATAAATGGCTGTTTGCACACTATGCATAACTGACTTTCTCAACAATTTTCCATTGAGAATAACCAGCTTTATGAAGGGCATTAATGAATAGATGCATTTCATATGGAATTTCATTTTTAGGCATTTTCATTTTCTAAACAAAGCAATAGCATTCAACAGTAATGTCTGTTAACATATATACAAAAGCATAGTGTGAGCTACCAATTATTCAAATTAGGAGTAATAAACGACACTGGATAAACTTAAATTTAGTTCAAATTGAAAGTATGTTAACTTTTGTATAAATAACTTGCTGGGTCCATAATTATGCAAACAGCTTGAAAAAATAAATCATAATTAAAGTTTTAATTCATCATTGGATTTTGATTATTTTTTTGCTGTGATAACACATTTTCATCAAAAAATAAAGTGAAGGAAGGAGGAGATAACAGTATTTTTGTATAGTAGGGTAAAATTATGATTTTGAATGATAATGTACACAGAAAATATAAAAGACCTTTTTCCCTTTCTCATTATCTGGAAGATAGCCACATCTTGGAAAGCCCTTGGTTGTAAACTTCTTTCCTGGATTTGGATGTTCTGGCCCCTGAGACAAAAGGCAAATAACAAAATAAAGAAAAGAAAAAATATTCAAATTTTACTTCATTTTTCAAATGTTTTTCTTTTTTTGGAGGGGTGGTGTTTACTGATGTGTGTGTATGTGCATCTCTGAAAAGAAGGCGATGGGTAAGGGAGGTCAACACTTCTAGTGGAGCAAAACACCATGGATGCATCCGAAACCCAGTTGGAGGACAAAGTCGTCCATTGTGTTGGGAAAATCCCCATGGTCCGTTAGAGCGATCACTTCCACAGCTGAAAATCCTCTGGGGGAAAAAAGCCTCAGCCCCTCTAGGCTGAAAATCAGTCTGGAGGTGCCTAGCCTTTCCAGCTAGAGCCTGGGCAAAAAGGACTTCCCACTCTCATCCTTACAGGCAGAAGACTTTCCACTGTGCTGCCACCACGAGTACTGATCCTCTGCCATCCAGGCCCAAGGGGACAACCTTCGAGCTGAACCCAGCCTGATAGCTACCAGGATTCGAACTACAAAAGTCGTCACCCCAGATTGGATGGGAAGAACTAATCACCCGGGTGCCACACTTTGATGGTGGTGTTTGCAATGTGTGGTGTGGTGTAAAGTTTGTATCTGTGTGTACATCTCCAAAGAGAAGGGATTGGGAGAGGTTGAAACCTCTAAGGGAGCAAAGCTCCTGGTAGAAGTCCGAAAGCCCAAGTTTGAGGTGCCGAAGCACTTCGAGAGGATTGAAAGACTCTGTTAGAGGCGCCGATGCGCCTCATGTTATGGGAGACAAAACTGCCTCGTGGTGTGGAGCGAACACCATTTAGAGTGATTGCCCCAGCTGAAAACCTCAGCTCCTCAGGTCCAAAAATTGGTCCTGAGGTGCCTAACCTTTCCAGCCAGAGAATTAAAGGCCCAGGACAAAAAGCATCCCACGCTACCACTCTTTTCGAGCAGGGGACTTTCCGTCTGCACAGCCTTACAGTGTACTCATCCCCTGCCCTCCAGGGCTGAATCCGAGTGACCACACCCAACTGGTCGGAACACCAAATGAAGGGCTAAGGATATGATGCCCAATAGCCTTACCTTCTTTTTTTTTTCTATCTTTTTGTGGTGCTTGTGTGTGGGTGTGTGTGAAAGTTTGTGTATGTGTGTGTATCTCCGAGGAGAAGGGAGTGGAGGTGGGTGGCCGAAGTCGTGTGTGGCTGAAGCCAGGTGTGGAGCAAGCTCCTGTTAAGGCCTAAAAGGCTGGGTTGAGGTGCTGAAGCACCTCATGTATCTGGCGCCGAGGCAGCCAGAGTTAGGGGCGCGAACACCCCATGTCAGAGTGATCGCTTCCCCAGCCAAAAACCAATCTTGGGAAAAAAGGCCTCAGCACATCAAGTCCGAAACCGGTCTTGACGCACCTAACCTTCCTAGCCAGACAGGCAGGCCAGAGGCAAAAAGCGCCCCTCGCCTCCACTCTTGCCAGAGAAGGCCGAGAAGCGATGCATTTAAACAGTAGTGATCTTAAAATTTCGTTTCCCCTTTCTCTTAATTGCAGCAATGGGCTCACCCAGCTATGACTGTGCCATGAAATGCATAGCTTTGAGATGATCACACTATTCAAAAATTTCTATTTTTTAAAAATATTGTAATATAATAATAAGTTTGAATGGTTTACCTGCAGTCTAATGTCTAGATGAGGCCAAAAGAGACAGGAGAGGTGAAATAGAGGCTAGACAGTATCCTGTAGTCAGGTCTTGTATGCAAACCAAAAGAGAACCAGCAGTACATTTTTGAGTGCAAAAGAGACCAGATAGCGTACAGGGTATACCAAAAAGAGACAAAATAGCGTAACAATGTTAGTGTGAAAATAAATCTTACTTATATAAAAATTTCTCTTTTTTCTTTGGGGCCTTGTAGGAAACAGTAATTACCAATGCTGATGATACTTAGCAATCAAGAAAATCACAGGTCAGCCTTTTGTCCAAACTCGTCAAATTATCTATGGGTACAATAGAAAAAAGCCAATCCACTATTTCAAATTCAGCTAAAGTAGGCATGTACAAGATGTTTCTTTTTCATGTCAGTTAAATTGTGAACATGTATAGCTATCAAATTAGTCAGCTTACCTGGATACCTGGACGGATATTATAGACTACCCGAATAGTACCATACCCTGAGTTTCCAGGTAAGGATTCTAAGAGAGTGATATACTGCATTTCACCATCAGGACAGTTTCCATACTTTTTACCATATATGGTTTTACAAGTGGGACACTGAATACTTCCATCCTTCATAAAAAAAAAAAAAAAAAAAAAAATAATTACAATTTTAAGCTAAAAAAACCAGGCAACATGAATAACAAAACAAATGTAAACAAGAGAAATTTTTCCAATATATTTCTCACAAATATATATATTGGATAATAGTCTTAAAAAAAATTGTGGCATTGACTTTCTTTAGATTGTATCATTTCCAAGATCATGTATTTAAAAATTGTTTTCTTTAAACTTCATTTCAAGTAATTGTGGTACAAAGCCTATTACATTTAGTTGAAATGCATCATCAAACAAAGAGAGATTCTTTGATGTGAACAGCACTGCAGCATAGAACACAGAGACATCAAATTACAGCTGAAAGATATTTACTACTCCAGACTGCATTAGGTGAGTGTGCATCAGTTACTTTGTTTGTTTTTTTGAGAGAGTTCCTCATTACATGCTTTTGTTCTAAGACAAGAATAAACAGTCTTTGGCAGAAAAAAAAGTTAACATCTTTTCTTCTTGCATCCAGTCAAAGAAATAATGAGACATACTTTCTGTGCGTCAAATAAAAGCAACCATTGCTATGTAATCTTGCAAAAGTTACAAACCTAGATGCAGAATGTTCAACATTTTATGAAAGCAAACAGTTTAGAAAATAAAATAGTAATATATCTGCATGTATGTTTAATTCTGTCTTAGAACTAGATAAGTATACAGGGACAAGTGAAATGTACCATCATTCTTTACAAAATAAATAGAAGGCAAGTGGTACAGTCATGAAAATCATACACAAGATATAAAAGTATCCACCACCGCTGTAAAAGTTTTTTTTATTTTCCCCACCAGGGGTAAGAAAACCACAGTAGTTCAAAATGGCATCGATCCACGTGTTAAGAAGAGTGGTAAATATATTTATTCCAGATGAGAGGATTTCGCCACTTGCAATTCAATGTCACATGTGTATGTGTTAACAAATCATGAGAAGCAGAGGAACTGAATATCAAGACATTTATATCAACCTTCTCTGTAGCCACTATTTTCAAAAACTGATGCATTGCAGCATGAGTTGAGAGAATCTTAGTGTTGGTTATCTGTAGGGATGATACTTCATATTGGTTACCCTAAAGTTTGTATTTAGTGGATTCCACAAATTTCACACAGCCTCAAAATATCAGAAGCCACTGGACAAATTAGACTGTTACCTCATCCTCTATTATAGCCCAGACTCAGAAACCTCAGACTGTTATCTCTTTGGCCCTCTGTACGAAGGAACACACGAGCAACACTTTGAAAATGGTGATGCTGTGAATAATGCTGTTCATCAGTGGTTACATGACAAAGATGCAATTTACTTAACTTACTGGCACTGGTTCCATGCTGATACAAATGTGTAGATAGTAATGACAGCCATCTGTACTAGTGTATTTAAAAAAGATTATTTTCAGCTTATTTAACATTTTTAAGTTACCAATTACAGAATTTTTAGAAAATGAATAGAAGGCATTACTTTTGAGGTATTCCTTATATACATACATTTGTAGAAATAAAAAAACATTCAAATATAGTTCTATGATAAAGTTAATTAAGAATTAATGCAACCAACCAAAGATAGATACTTTAAGAATATACCTTACCTTATGCCCATTATCATACATAGCATAAAGGCACGACCTGTGGAACATGTGAGTACATCTGTTAAGTTGCACAGACAGATTATCAGTACCATTTCCATACCCTGATGGTTGATCCAGCTTATCACAACAAATACAGCAATCCTGTAAAAATGTTTAATTATATTCTGTTAAATCAGAAAAATGCTTTAGGTTTTCAAGTTCATTTACTATTATGTTTAGAGGTTACAAATAGGCAGAAAACCATCACCCTAGAGAAGAGAAATTGCCATAAAAATGTTATTAATTGATGCATGCTATCACTACCAGAATCTTGGCAAATTTATAATTATGACAGCTAGTATAAGTGACTATAGATAACCAAAAAATGTATCAAGTTTGTTAAACTGCACAAATATCAATTTTGAAAAAAAAAGAGAAACTTCCATCTCATAACCAAGTGCCTCTAAACAATATTCTGGTTCCATTGCCACCTTCATACATTTTATTCGACATGCATCATTTCAAGCAAAGAGATGACTTACCTCATCTCTAGGAAGCTGGTCTAATTGGACTAAATACCTTCTGAGGACTTCATCAGCAGGTTTTCCTTGGAAAAGAAGAAAAACTATTCTTTGCTGGGAAATTTTTAGAGGAGATGCAACAGAGTAAATTCTTAACCATTACTACTCTAGTCTTACCAGCAGCCCTGTGACAAACAAATGCTGTAATCCTGAAAATATTTTTTTTCTTATCAGCCAATAATTAAAAATATTATTTTAAATACAACTTTAGATAAGAAAACAGTTAATCTGATATCAGAAGTAAATGAGAAAAGCAGCAAGAAATACTTGTAGTTCCAATGTGCTCATTTGTATGTAGGATGCTAATCAAGCCAAAAATGTTACACATTCTCTAACAGCAAGTTTCATCTACAACTTCAACCCAAGGAACCACCTTTAGTGTTTCAGTTATCTTTGTTGACAGATGCATTTTGCCTGCCAAAAATGGAATCCTGTCAAGAAATACTTATGACCAGGCCATTTGGGCCAATTTCTCCTCTCTACAATCTCTCTGGAGAATGCCCTGTCTGCACATTTCTTCTTTGAATCTAAAACATCTGACAGTAGATATTTTTTTTCAGAATTAAAGATCTAGCTTCACATTTAGTGTTGATTTTTTGAATTTTCACCACTCAAAAGTTGTTGAGACGTAATATCCTCATCAATGCACGAGAACAAAAATAAATAATAACTAATATACACTACAACATAAGTTAAGTTTCACCAGAACTTCCTTCATAATAACCAAAAGTAAAACATGCGTCAATAAAACAGGTGAGTAAATTCTTGTCAAAGTTTTGATTGTGTTGTTCATATTCTCATACTGTTTGGCACATTTTAAATTCAGGATGGTGAGTATCTAAAACTGCCTCTATGTACAAGTATGGTACAGAGATGCTACACAGAAGCCTAGAGATGAAAGATATTTGGAATGAAAAACGCTGAGACTTCCTTCAGAGAGAGGAGGAGGAAATTTGGTATGCACCATTTCAGCTATCTTATTGCTGACCACAGTTCATAACACTGGCATTGATAGGGGATATAGTGAACATTGCCATAAGATTACTGCTGAAGTAAATAAACAAGGCAGTTATTTGTGGAACACACCACAATCCTTTTACTATGCCCTGAGGAAACGAGCATCTGGAGAACTAGTGAAGTCCAGGAGACTATAACCATGCCTGTTGCCCTGTGAGACATCCATGTTTGTCACCTCAACCCGAGCAGGATGATTTAATAAAGCTTGAAACAGAGAGGGAAACACCTTCAGTGATAGAATGAGTTTGGCAAAGCAGAGAACGAGTTTGCAATCAAGAGAAAATTGCTGAGACTGCTGGCTGTGATGGTGAATTTGACAAATGTGTGGGAATGTGCATCTTATGATTACTACTTTGACAAATGTGAATATTTTCTTAATATAGTAACAAAAATGATAAATCTGTAGAATAAAAAAGTGACATAACTACATTTGTTTTAATCTAACAAGCAGTAATTGAAAAAAAAAACCTTAAAAAGATGAGACTTTTCTTTCTCCTACCCTCCCCTGCCCACAATTTTAAGATGTGCAGAATTTTTTAAAATTAATTATGTTAAGCAGCTTTCAATTTTTAAAAATATTCTAAAAATTCTTTAAAACAAATTTTTTAGTACACTTAATAGTTAAAATAATTCTTCAAAAATCCCTGCATCTAAATTAATTCATAAAGAGAATTAAAAGCAGTCCTTTTGTAAATCCCCCCCCCCCTATACTCTAGAACTCCTAGATTTCATCAAAAATCCTAAAAAGGTGAAATCTATAATTGTGGTCACCCAAGACACCAGCTGATTGTCAACTGACACTCAACCTATATTATTTTGTCTTTGAAGTAACTACAGATGCACGCACAACCCCATACTAAGTCATCGCAGAAATTTTTATTGTCATTACGATACATGGGTAGATAAGAACTAGTTCTGAGTCTGAATCGGTAGATATTTCCCTGTATATGTCTCGGGCAAACAATTTACCGTTTTATTTATGACCAAAAAGTGCATCCATACAATGAAGATTCATTTGACTACACGCATGCATGTGTCAGGCAGTAGCAACATCAGTCAACACCCCACAACTAAATTTGTGTTGTCCTGTAAGTAAACCATAAAGTGATCTCACCTTTGTGAGCAGATTTCGATGACTTTGTAAGTACAATCCGACCCTGCTGTAAATTATTCACTGAACGATGACTGTGCTTTCCTGAGGTTGTGCTAAATGTTGGCAGACTTGGTGATGGAGAGAGCAGCACAGGAACAGCGGGAGACATAAGCATATTGGTTATACCTAGAGGGAAGAAGTAAAAAAAAAAGATACACGAGTGATCCAAACATCAACAGTCTGTGCAGTCTCTTGGAGGGGTATAGGTTCATTGTTTTCTAAGCAACTACAATGTTGAGTCCTTGGGGGCTGGTATATGCTTGTAAATATCTCAGATATCTTGATCTTACAATGTAGACAGCTGGCAGTCTACCCAGTGACTGCAACAGACCTGAAATTTCCAAGATATGTGAAAGATTTATTTTTCAGTTATTTATTTGAACCTAATAACCATCATCCTCGAGTCAGTTTAATCTGAAAAACTCTAGAATTAGTAGAAATGATTACATGAAGCGATAATTAGAAAGTAAAGCATAAAGTTTATAAACTGCAAACTTCAATCAGTAATTCAGATACGTTTATCTCCCACATAATGAAGGGGTTAGGTTCCTATAAAACCCTTCATTGTTTAAAAATTCGTTGTGTGTGAGTGGTAACCAGTGCTAAAATTTTTAGTAACTAAACTCAAAATAAAAAAAGGAACTATCAAATGTTGGTTTTACTTTTGCAAATACATTATATTCATCACAAAAAGAAAGAAAAGTCTGCACAAAATGGTGTAGAATTTATATGTAACACTCACAATTACAAAGCAAGCATTTCCACACAAGAAGCTGGTGTGAGAGGCGGACAGACAATGTACGTCTTAGTTGGCTGTGGTGGTGGAGGAGACTGAGGCGGGTGAGCCAGGCAATGGGGCAGCAGGGCCCGGTTCGGGCTACTCGGATGATGTAGGCATGGGTTCAGTCAAGGTAGATGTTGATAGTTTAATGAATACATCGAGAGAAGACTGACATTATTTTCGCTGCTTTTCTTCATACAACTCGCAGTAACAGCAGATATTTTGCTCTATGTCACAGACAACCTTGATGCTACACTCAGTTTTTGGATTGTTTTCTTTGCAAATTGCAAAAGCTTCTTCTAGTTTACAAAAGAAATCTTTCGACACTTTCACACTTAGATTTCTTGAGTGAACTTCACTCTTATCTTCCGACTGAGCTGCAGCCCACTCCTTCGTTTAACTCTTGAATGTCTTCCGTTGTAGGTTCCTTAGCACGTGACATAAGAACCTCCTTCCACATCGACGCCGTACATGCCTGCCTCACTTGCCAGGTAAATGATGTCATTCTTGATGATGGTTACATCAGGGAAGCCTTTGAAATCATTCACTGGTTCAGGCCTTAACTTCCGCCAAACACCATTTGTTGTTGTTTGCTTCATTTCATCCCAAGCGGCTGATATATCATCTATTGTATCCTTTACAGTGTATTTCTTCCATATCACAATGAGCAACAGCAAATCATCTCTGTCCATTTCACAAATCACATGACACAGCTCACAATGCAAATAATACACCTTAAATGTTGAAACACCACCTTGATTCACATGCTGCAGTATGCATGTAGTGTTAGGTGGCAAAAATAACACTTGCTACATACATCAAGGATGGACTTCAGGTGACCAGGGGCATTATCGTCGATCAACAAAGTTTTATTATCCAAATTTTTCTTATTGCATTGCACATACATCATCCCTTCATATAATCATAACATATGCTTCATGGCATCCAAGCCTTATTAGACTTGTAATAAATTGGAAAATCTTCCTTTGATAAGCCTTTCAGTGCTCTATGATTTTTTGGTTTTAACTTAAAATTGCCACTCGGGATGTCTGCCCAGAAGAAGTATTAAATGATCCTTTGCTGGTTTAAATCCAGGGGCAGACATCTTGATCCAGGATATGAAAGTACATTCCAGTAATCTCTTCCAATTAAGTCCCATCTCATCAAAATTAAACACTTGTTCTGGCGCATAGCTACCATCCTTTATAATTTTTTTTAGCTCATCAGGGTACTGTTGTGTAGCATCAATATCCTCACTAGCAGCTTTTCCACTCATCTTTATCAAATGCAAAATAGTGTTTCAAAAATAATCTAGCCAACTTTGACTAGCAACAAGCATTTCAGCATGCTGCTTCTGTCATGTAGACACCGATGCTTCCTCCTCTTGCCCACCATGCTCCTTGAGATATTCCCATATAACAAATGCCTCTCTTGAATGATGCTAGAGGAGGAGCAATAGTGGGCATTTTGATTCTTGATCCATATGTTCAATATCTTCTCCATTTCCTCCAGTATCCAATCTCTACCTCGTGATGTTGTGGCATGAACCAACAGTCAAAGATTTTTCTATCCTCTTCACTGCTTCTTTGTTTTTCACGATGGTAGCAATTGTCGGCTCCACCATGCCAAATGACTGGGCAATAAAGGATGTTTTCTCTCCTCTATCCTTCCTTTTCACAACCTCCAGCTTTGTCTCAAGTGTTATGGCTTTCCTTTTCACTTAGACAGATGTAAAATTTGATGCTGGGCATTTGAATGCCATATTTATTGGAAGGGGTTGCAGAACTTTGTAAGGCTGCTTAGCTATGAAGGGTGAAGCACACAGAACAAAGATACCGTATAAACTGATGCTCTGAGACTGTGTCACCCACAAAGATGTGAGTGAGAACAGAAAATGTGTTGTGGGAGCGGTTTGCACGCAAGATTTAAAATGCGTCAATCTCATCTTTCTTACCCTTTGTTGTAGCAAACAAATTCTTCATTAAATGGTGAATTAAATTAAATAAAACCCTTCAATGTAGGAAAGATTTGTTAAGTGAGGATTTGTTATGTAGGAGATGAGTGTACATTTAACCAGTTTTTTAATTTCATTACTGAAAATGTAATAAGTTGTAATCATAACTGACCAAGTTCTATTTGAATATCCTTTATATTATTATTATTATTATTATTATTATTATTATTTTATTTCTTAATAAAACAAAATGGTATCTAGACCAAAATTACTATAAATCACTAAATAATTTGTGTAAAGATGGAGATATTAAATAGGCATAAAACCATCACACAACTAAGTACCAATATTTCTATATGTGGGATACAAAAAAATAAAAGGGGAATCAATCAACTAAAAATATTGTAGAAATTAGCTTGTTAATTAGCATTCAACAAGGTTTGCCAAAAATTGCTGACCTATTATATATATGCTGGGTTTCTGATCCATGAATACCTAGCCTTAAGGTTATCAAGGCCCAGGTACCCCAGTTAAACAGTTGGAAGGTTTAAAACATTCCAAAATGTAACATGGGGCCAAAATGTGCAGTTATCAAGCCCCAAAAGAAAATCCATATGGCTAGTTGGTTAAGAGACATAATAGAGTCCATTTCAGTCAGGATTCACATTTGGGCCCTTGACCTTGGCAGATCAGCAATCTAACCACCAGGTTGCCAACTGTCCTCTCTAAATATTAGAGGCATTTGAATGAAACTATCAGTTATAGAGGCTAGCTATTTCAGACAGGTGGTATTTAAATGTTCCTAATATCTGAACCCTAAAAATACTGGGATGTCGGAATTTTATATATGGTTTTATTAACATTAATTTAAGGTGAATACACAACATTACACATCATCATCCTGTTTCAAGGATCATCAGCTATGTGTGATAACACACATTCTGGTATGATTATAGGCTTATAAATAAAATAGCCTATATTCCATACAAAAATCAATTCATGCATGCTTTTAGCTAAATGAACAAACACATGTTCATCGGAATATTTATATTTCATTTTTTTTAAAAAAATCTTTATTTTTTTTTAAGTTGAGAGATAAAAATTATCAAAATGTCCACTTTTATTCTTAAATTATTTTATTATTCAGTCCACAATTATTATCACCAGTGTACATACATTTTCCTGCCATAATTATTAGGCAACCTAATATGTTAGCTTTTTGGTGGTAAAGGGAAATAAAGATAATCAATAGTGTGATATTCTTTATTTGAGTACTTAGTTGAGCCACCAATTAAGCAATGAAGAGCTTCTATCCTTTTTGGCATTAAATCAACAAGATTTTGTATCATGGTCTGGAGCAGGTCCCCCTAAAATTAATAAGAGAATTTCCTTTAATTGCATCATATTGGTGGGAAATCAAACTGATGAGATCCAAATGTTCCCAAAGATGTTCAGTTAGATTTCTATCAGGGTTTTGGGTACCCAGAGAGGAAGCAGAATAGCTTGATTTATCTTCTAGATTATTTCACATAAGAAACTGGGTGTGTAGTGCCATCTTCCTAACTATGGGTATAAAATCTCAGTATGGCTTGTTGGTACAATAGTAGGATGTCTCCTTAAAATGATAATGTACCTGGTGCAATTTAGATGCCCTTTAACAAACACCAATTCTGTCTTTCCCCCTGTCAGATTGTAGCACATACCATGACACTCCTGCCTCCATGTTTAACTTTTAGCTAAAGACATTGAGATTTAAAATCTGTTAAGCCTCTCGAAATCAAGCTGTGATATCCAAATGGAAATTCTAAAACTTGGACTCATCTGAGAAGAGTACACACCATCAAAACTCAAGGGTCTTCCTAAAAATGTGCTCTGACCAGACCTTTTGATGCATTTTATTCTTATTAGACAGAAGCGAGGTTCTTATGTGCTACACATCCTCTGTAGCCAAGTCAGTGAAGATGATGTTTGGGTATTCTTTAGCACATTTATATTGCAATGATGATACCAGCAAAAGGATCTAGATGTTAAATGTGGATATAGCAAGTAATAGTACATTCTCATCATGGAGTCACTGTTAAAGGCCCTTCAGGTTGTTTTGCCACAGTAATGACATTCACCTTGGCCATAGATCCATGAGAAATGTTGACAGTTTTGACAATCTGTTGTTGGCTTTAGCCACACTGAATAGTCTAATCTAACTCAACCTCAGGCAAAAAATTATCGCAGAAGCTGCCAGTTTACATCATGGGATAGCACGATGGCTGTCCACCTAGATATCCAACATATATATATATAAATCAATCACACATTGTATATGTAAATTTTACTCATTGGGATGGCCAAATTGATACTGAAGAGCACTATGAATTTATTAATAACAAAGCAATTTCTCATACCTTGTTTTCCTAATACAAAGTATCAACTTTAAAAGACAGATCTTTAGCATAATGCATAAAAACTTAGTTGCAAAGTATCTAACCCTTTTTTTCTCTGAAATATTCAACGAAAAGAAAAAATATAATAATACTATTAGTTTAAGGTTGCATGAAAACAAGAAGCAACTAAAATTTATAATAGTAGAAACAATCAATCAAGCAAACTTTGGAAAGCTTTTACTAAAAGCAGGTGGGCTACCACTTACTTGTAACAACTGGACTAATCAACCGTCCCAGAGTCTTCGAACTGGATGGCTGACTCACAGGTACAGAAACACTGAAACAAATTGAGAGAGCTCAACATACTGTAGAACGGTGTAAAATGAAGTTTTTAACCAAAGGACTAAAAAAAAAATGTTTATACAGGGAATGTAAGTAAAGTTTTCAACAATTTTCAAGCATCTTATGGTTTTCAATAAAAAGGTAAATGGAGCTAAGTCACTTTTTCTCAATAGTCGCAGTAATAACAGCAATGGTAAACAAGGTTTCTGAGTAACTATAAATATAGCCTCAAATGAGACAAACAGTGTAATCAGGTGATGGATAAGGCAAACAGCTCTGTTAAATAAGACTATCAAAATGAAAATATTAGACACTCTGATTTATTTGTTCCCTGGATTTCCTCTTGTTACAGATACTGGCAGAATTTCTAAAATAAAGGATCTTAATTATTTAGCTATAATCAAAAATCATTCCCGATCTTAGATATTGAAGATCCCATAGTGATCCAATTGAAACATTTTTTATAATTTGTAAATGGTAAAGGAACTGTTAGAAAGGTGTTCATTTCCCCCCCGTTATTTTGAGCTCTCAGATAACTTCAAACTTTCTAAGCATCACAGTAGCTGAACGTGTGTGTAGGAGGGGCTTTTTATCAACAGAATTGTGAATACACAGAACAGTCTGCCTAATGCATTTGTTCAGGGTAGCATAACTATACATTAAAGTGTGTTGGATAGATGAGTTTAGAGAACAAAGTTTAAAAGGATTAAACTTCTTGCTTCTCTATAAATTGCTATAAGTAAAACATTTATTCACAAATATACTGTTAATATTATAATAAAAACTGTCAGAAGCAAAGGTCAGTAATGAAACTGTCATAAAGTCAAATCTAATTACCATTAAGCAAGGAACTACATAGCAGGTGACCATAAAGTTACTTTTTGCAGTCAGTTGCTTATAACAAGCAAACCATAACACACATTAACAAAAGTAGGCAGGCATAAACAGGGGGTCATTTGGAATGTATGCAGTCAACCTTATTGGGGTGGGGAGGCGACTACTCTGCTTAGTGGCTTTTGTAGACAGAAAGTCCTCTGCCCAAAAAGAGTGGAGGCGAGGGGCACCTTTTGCCTTTGACCTGCCTGTCTGGCTGGGAAGGTTGGGTGCGTCGAGACCGGTTCCCGGACTTGACGTGTTGAGGCCTTTTTCCCCAAGATTGGTTTTTTGGCTGGGGAAGCGGTCACTCTAACATGGGACCACAAGGTGCTTAGGCGCTTCAACCCAGCCTTAACGGGAGCTTGCTCCACACCGGGTTTCAGCCACTACACGGCTTCGGCCACCACCCTCCACTCCTTTCTCCTCAGAGATACACACGCATACAAGAACTTTCACACGCACACTCACGCACGCACCACTAAAAGATTTTTAAAAAGTTCAACTAGGTCTAGGTGCTGCAGATTTTTGTACCTTGTATGGATGCATCTCTGATGCATTGCACATCACCTTCCACAGTTTGCTATGGTAGGCCAGTAGACCTGGCAGCTTGATAGGTACTGCAATCTCCTCAGAGACAAGATTACTTATCAGATGACACGTTGAATTTCTGTAAAAACTTTCACAGGTGTAAGTAACCATTCTCATCATGGTGCATCGGCCATAGATCCTATCTTCTCAAATTTATGGATGAGATTACATAAAGCCTTTGAGTCACATGAGCTTGTTGAGCACTTCTATTATGACAAAAGGTAAGTAGAGCCACATCTACAGTATATCATTGATATAGAAAAACTTCACAAGTGCGACGCAATCTTGGAGGCAAACTCTGGTTGCTTGCATCTATGAAGGTTAAATATCCAAAAGCTTATATATACAGAAGAAAAATGTCAGATGTCACAGCATATGCCAAGTGTTCGTCAAACTTAGACTGGTTTTGATACAAGTTGACAAAATTCTACAGACACTGACATTCTCAAACAAGAGGAATGTAATCTGCTAAATCCAAGAAAGAAAAACAACTAAATATTCATGATTGTCTCAGATAAAAAAAAAAAAAAGTCATCATCAACTTATTCATAGAGAAAGAAATGGGAATTAATTTTTTCATTTGCAGAACTTGCGTAATCTCAAAGATTCTCAGTGGTTTCAAATTGTGATTACAGCACACCCCTGAACCTGCGCATTGGTGTCAGTGCATAAAGCATCCACCAGAGAAAAATCCAGCTTCTAAACCAAGCCAAGGAGAACAGGGTGCAAAGATTAGCCATATGTCCACTGTAAAAAGCACCCACTAGAATTTTTTTAATGTGGGAGGAAACCCATGCAGGCAGAGAGAGAGAGAGAAGAAACCATGTCCTGAAGGAACACCAAATTAAGCTGGTCTTGAATATCAACACGAGCCCTCAGCAGCCCACCTAGTCCATCATTAGACTGCCATGGTACCTGACTATCTGGCAACTAATTAAACCATAAATACATTAAAAAACCCATTTCCTTAATGCTCTGATCGATGGATAAGGAAAAAAGAAAAGGTCAAAGATATCAAAGTCTAAGGCTAATGTTTTTTTTTTTTATTATTAAAATGAAACAGAAAAGTTCATTAGTAAACCAATGTATTTTCTCCTCTACTTTTTTTAAAGCTAGAAAAGGAAACTGATAGTAAAATAAGAGAAAAAAATAAAGCATTATTTAGAGAATTTAGTATGTTTAGTCAAGTTGATGAATGAATTAAAATAACAGCTGACCTTCAAAAGCTTACGATTGTGTTCCCATATTTTATGCAAACCCCTGGGTTGTGTGTGAATTTGTTTATAGTGTAGGAGCTGCCGCCCATACAGAAACTACGCTTTTGGGTAGTGAGTAGTGTAACCTGGTTTGTGGTGACAAGATAACTCTCACAATGGCAGAGCTATTGCTCTGTAAAGAGATCCCCCAAATCAGCTAACCTACCTACTTACTGCCAGGTAAACAAAAAGCGTTTGGAGTAAGGAAACTTCCCTAAGATAAACCCTCAACCTTGGTTCTCTCATTAAGCATTCAATTTAAAACAACACATTTTAATGGCAAATTCACAACCAGTTTAGATTTTTAAAATATAATAATTTTAGCAACAGTAATAATATGCAGCAAACTCAGTCACTTCTAAATTCCACAAAGCTGCACTTGTACATTTGTGTACAATAAATTAGTAAATACTTCATTCTTTGTTTAGATGCTAAAAGATTTAATCTTAATTAGCTGGAAATTATAGAAATGGCTATAACAGGATCCTTCAAGACATTTTAGAAAAATAGACGACTAACAAAAATATTTTTTTAAAAATCATAATTTGAAAATTATTGTATTTTTTTTTGAAAAAAACTGCAAATTATTAAAAATTCAGTTATTAAAAAAATGAAACATTTAGAAAAATAATAAAGAAAATTATTTCATCTAATAATTTATCCAGATTTTGAATATTCAGCTACACACAGAATGCAAATGGATCACTTGGAAAGCTAGGAGATACTATATCCAAAACAACCACTACCATTCATTCAATTTTGTGCCTGTGATGACACTCTTTTTGATAATAAAGAAAAAATTTTAAAAACTGCTTTATTTTTTTTTTCTTCTGGTTTCCAGTTTATCAATGATTCCAGTGTGACCAAAGAACAGAATAGCCTTAATGCCAGACAATCCAGCTTCTCGTTGGTGATGCAGATGTATAATTAGCTTGATTAATGACGACATACTTACATCTTTCTTTCCTGCATCTGGCCAGTGAGGAGCAAGATGGTGATTAATTTCCAGACTGTAAACAAAAGCGGGCCACCCTTCTCAAACTCGCCTACAAATCCACAGCATGGTTCAGCAGATTTTCCTTTTGTTAATATCTTCTATAAATAAGAGACTTTGCAGCAGTCTCATCAGCACAGTTGACTGATTACTGAGTGTTGTATAATTTCTGGTTTAAGGTTGGATGGAGTATTAGGGATGACACAGTTGAAATGCTTTAGTCTGCCCATTAGGTCTGTCTCAAGGATATTTGTGGAGACCAAAATTACATATTTACATCGTAATAATAATATTTTAAAAGAAAATCGGCTGATAGCATTGTAAATATGCTGCAAGCACACACACAAGCTTTGTAATTTACTTTCTGCACTGACATAAATCCTATTGTGTGTGCAAAGATAGCAGAAAATGCATACAAACATTTTTTTTTTCAAACTTCTTAAAATCCTCTCAATGTGAGCTTGCCAGTGAAGCTAGAAGATTACCACAGTTCTCCCTAGGCTATAAATTGATTTCAACTGCAGAGACAGAGTCGCTCAGTTCGGCAAACCATCAGTCTCTCTCTCTCTCACTAATCAATAACTCAGCAACTTAAAAAAAAACAACAAATTAATGCTCAAGGTTTAATGGTTGACAATAAACAGATGTTTATATGTTTATATTTAGAACAAAGTTTAAAGATATTCAGGGCTGAAATGTTGATACTAATTACTGACTTTTCTATTTCAGATTAACATTTGTGGCCTGCATGAAAAGTGTACTTGATATTTTCTGTCACAGAGGTCATACGTGGCTCAGTTACTAACAAAGATAATCAAAATTCCACACAAAGGAAAATAAACTTGAAAAATGGTCTAGCAAATTAATAAATTAAGTTTATAGAGAAGGAAGGAAAATATTAGCATGAAAAATTTACTTCAACCCTCCACTCCAGACAACAGTGAATTAAAATATAAAACATCTTGATAATGATGATCACATGACACAAAAAACCACCTATGTATCACTAGCAGGTGATCAAAGATAACTGATGACAGGAAATCCTTCTAAAACCTGGTGGGTAGTGAGGGACCATTTGTGGCATTAAAGATGACACTACTATCAATGGATTCAACATCTAGAGAGACTCCTGGGGTAGGGGTTAAGGAAAATTCCTGTTTACCTGGCTGAGAAATGACTAGCTTGTTATTTTGTTTTGTCTAGCAACTTCCTCAAAACTAAATCTACCGAAAACCAGCAGTTACAACAACAATAATATTATTACCGATAACAAGCATCACAAAATGTTAAATAAAAGAAAATGAAAACTGACACTATGAAAATGATGGTAGTATCAAAGAAGAGGTTTATAGGAATTTCAGATCAAAATTGTCATTGTCAGAGTAAAGCTTTCTGCCACACTCTTTGGATGGAATATGAATTGTTCATTTAATAATTAACTGTTTGCATGGAATTTCCCCACATAACATTTCACTAGTTAAAATTATGCAAACTCATTTATTACAAACACTCAGCAAATCTACTGCTACAGCACACTAAGCATTCTGTTAGCTTTTTCTAAAGTTAACAAAATAGTGAGTGTAACAACCATATATTGTCACGTAGTTCTTAAATTAATCATGAGTAATAAATACATTTCAGAAAGAGCAGTCATCTAAAACATTATGTTGCAATTCTTTAAATATTTCCAAGAAACTGCATTTTATAGCTGCTATTCCATGTTGATTTACATTCTAATTTTCCTTCAACAGCCATCCATTCAAAGAAATAAAATGTTACAGCAAAAAACCCAGCAGAGAAACCATTAAAATTATCCAGTTAAATACTCAAAAAGGAGTTTAAACTGTAACCACAATGCCATTACAAAAACACAGAAGTCAGGTTTCATTTACTCCATAGCTTAAAATGATTTATAATGATGTAAGGATATCATTAATTTAGGGAAATTTTAATCATTTAAGCTTTCAGTACATTCCAAACATACTTTCAATGTCATAACTCATGTCAAGAAAACCACAAATGCTACTGCTTGTGTCATAGTTGTGCAAGACAATATGTTGTGTATGAAATATAAGTTCTAATATACCTACCTTTTCTACTCTCACATCAAACAAATGCAAACACAGATCGGAAACACCAAATTTTCATGATTAGAGTATTTAATTAATTCATTTTCACATTTATTTGATAATTTGTAACCAGTAATTTTAACATTAAAACCAATTGTACACAGTAGTGACACATTATAGCTGTGTAGTCTTTAGTGATCTTTTCCTAAAGTTTTTCTTGTCAAACCCTATCCTGACTTTCAAGGTCTTAAGAAGCAAGCTAGGTGGTGGTGGTGATTGATGAGTATTACAAGCAAGTTATCTAGATAAGGATAAGGGCTACTTAAGCAGTGATCAAGATGCAAGCCAGGAAAGAGTTGCCCACAATCTTCACCACATGTACCCCAGAACTCTTCATTTCTAGACATTGGATAAAACCCACTACAATGTTTAGTTTCTGTATGTAGTGATACACAGCAATGATTTGGCAAAAAGGGAACACATGATCAAGGGGTGTTCCTTTGCCTATCAACCATCTGCTAGTACATGTCCAAAATATGGATAAAATTAAAGGTGAAATAAACTATTTGATTTATATGCAAAATACTGCTCATTAATTGAAGCATATTTTTTAAATATATACTCCTCAAAAAGAAGCAACAAGCATTTCAAAACCTGCAATGTTAATATTTTGGTTGAGGAGGACCTGCATACTGAGGAAAGAAACTGAAATATAATAATGCATATACAACAGCATGTAATGTTAGTTACCTTCTCAAAAACTGAGCCATCTTGGAAACTCACATGCAAATTAGATCTACTTAATTTGCATGCATCTTTGCATATGAACCATTATCATTTTGTTTATAACCTGGCCATGTATGTAGTGCCATTCCAACTAGGAATGCCTGTGTATTCTTTGACACTAAACGAGGTAGCTCAGGCCATTGAGATGATTCCAACTGCCATTGCTTCCCAGAGCAAGGTTCATTTCAGCGTCATGTGGGAACCAACATGGGGACCATCCAACTGATCAATTCATGCAGAGACTTTATGAGAATCATTTTCTCATCTCACTTGCCAGATAAAAACGGCTTTTTTGAGAAAATGATCTCTCTAAAATGGCCTTCCATGAGCAACCAATACAGAATTTCAGTAAAGACAGTTCACAACAGACTTCCTGCTGGTGGTATGCAGTCCAGAATACTACTGCTGAGTATCCCTTTAACACAGCGCAATCAACAGCTATGGACGCAATGGGTAACAACATCGCAAATGGAGGTTGAAACATTAACCAAAGTCTAGGTTCTGTCTAAATATCAATACAGTAAGCCCTCTTCATATCACGGTTCAGTTTTCGCGGTTTTTTCTGTAAGACCTATTAATTTTCATATCGCGTATGTTTTCGCAATTTCGCGGAATTCCGTAGCATTGTTTATGAGTTTAAATCTCCGCTGATTGGCTGTTCTGTTTTAGAAGCATCTCGCTGCTTCGCATCTCGCAGGGAGAGAAGCTGTTCGCCTTGATCTGTCTGTTTGCCTTGCTGTTTTATTGATAACCCAAAGGATGCCACCCAAATGCCCATCATCTAAGGCTTCTGGTGAACCAAAAGAAAATTCTTGACGATTCAGGAGAAGGTGGAACTTCTCGATATGATAAAGGAAGGACAGAGTTACGCTGCCATAGCCTGCCATTACGGTATGAATGAGTCAACGGTTCGCTATATCAATAAAGATGAGAAGAATATCAGGGCAACCGCTTCGCTGTGCATCAATGAAGGTGCAAGATGAGTTGTTTCTATCCTCAATAAAAACATCATCAGGATGGAAACTGCCTTGGCTTTTCGGATCCAAGATTGCCGAACGAAAAACATCACTTTGGATGGTAACACCATCAGAACCAAGGCAAAAGTTGTACAACACTTTTGCCGATCAAAGAAGTTCCGAAGAAGGCGCTTCCAAAGCCGAACTGTCAGACAGCGACAATCCTGATGATCCTCAGCCTTCTACATCTTCATCAGGAGGCTTTTCTGCCAGCAAGGGATGGTTTGACCGCTTCCAGAAGCGCTTTCAGTTGAAGAGCATTTCATTGCAAGGTGAAGCTGCATCTGCCGACAAAGCTGCTGCTGCAAGGTGTTTTCCATTGCTCTTGCTTTCTCTCAATATCTTTTATGTGTTTAAATGTGTTTCTATTGTTTTAAAAGTGTGTTTAAAGACCTTAAAATGCATTTAAAAGTACTGCAAAAGTTATAAAGACATGCCTAGGGTGTATTTAAATAGGGTATTTCTATTTTGCGGATTTTCACTTATCGCGGGTGGGTCTGGAACGTAACCCCTGCGATGGAGGGACTACTGTAATGGATGGAATAAAGTCTGCAGAAATCCTGTGGCAGCCTGATGGTATGGGCTGGCATTCAAGTTGGCTGAACCATGTCATCATTAGGAGGGGAGCTATGAACGGTGTCGAGAACAGATGCCCAATGGCAAGCTCCCAACTTCATCTTTTTGGATTATAGCACTCATCCACACTGTACACATGTTGTCAATGGAATGCTTTAGGGCCACAATATCACTTGCATTTTGAGAATGTAATGCTCACATTAACATTGTAATCAGTCTTTTTAAACAAATTTTAACCAACCCGAATTTGACAAGAGATAATGTGACCAATGATATATGTCTCGAACAAGTCTATAATTAAGTACAGTTAACAGTTTTACTGGCTTAATAATCCAATCAATAAAAATACTGACCTTATGATATATGATGTTGTTGAGTCTTATTTCTTAAAATAACATTAAATTAATTCCTTTAACAAAAGTTCTTAGAAAATAAGGTGATGGGTTAACAACAACAGTAACACACTGCAGGAGGTTATACATATTAAAGATGTTAAATGTTTATGAAAAAGGTAATAAGTCCACAACCTCTGGATCACATTCTACCAGATGGACAATCATCCATTTCTTCATCTCAATCATTCAGGTAGTTAAATTAAAAAGTTAAATTAAAATTATACAGGTAACTGACAAAGAAGCATGTACAGTATCATAGTACATTATTCCAGTGGTAATTTTCAAGTTTTTCTTAAAAAAAAAGAAAAAAAAGGCAGGAACCATGATGTGAATGCAAGAAAAATCTTCAAGATGAACAATTAAAAAGTCATTGAAAAACATTTTGTATAATATTAACATTTTAAAATCTGCTATTGAGAGTACTTTTTTCATTTATTTATTATTTATTTTTTGGCCTAACAGAAAAGAAAAAAAAACAAGAGACAATGAATACATAATGGTCTCTTAACACTTTTCCCAAAGAAGTTGTTGAACAATGTTTCTTACTTGATGACGATGACGACTGGGTTTTGAATAGTTAAAATGACTAATAATTTACCTTATCTGTTTACTAGGAATGATTTGGTAACACTTCAAAACTGGTGCATTAATAAATAGAAACATAAAATTTTGATTATCTGAATAAATAATATCAGTAAAAATCTTAAGTTTCTGTTAGAAACACAAATTATGTTGCATCAATATTTGTACTCTTGAAGACATGAAGTAAAACAAAGCTTTACTTTTTGTAAAAATTACAGACATAAATAGATGAATTCCTAAAAGTTGTTTTTTCCTAGTTTAAAGTTCATATGATTGCTTTGCGGTTATCCATCTATGTTCTTCCATGTTTGATTTGAGTACTACATCATTTGGTTAATATAAATATATTTTTTTAAAAAAAGACAAGAATGAAAATATGCATTTTCTGAAGCTCATGGAAACACTAGTATAATCCATAACTACCAGCTATGGCAAAGAAACTAAATTTGTTACAGATTTCATAAGAGAAATTATTTTAACATAACAGCTCATGTTATTTTCCCTTTAATACAATTTAGGACTGTTTTAAATTTATTTAATTTACCCAGCTAATAAAATGTTTTTTTTTTGCATAACCAATCTTCCCGTGTGTAATACAGAAGTACTGCTCCCCACTCTTCCTTTTTTTTGTCAAAAACTTGAGTTAAGTTAAATTAATCTTAACTTATAGACGGTTAATTGCCAAATACTAAAATAATAGTGGTAAACTTTTATTAGAGATTATAGCATGCCACAGGGCTTGGTTCTAAGACCCATCTTTTTCTTTTATGCAAGACATGTATCGATAATAAATTATACACTATGCTTTCTATCTATCCAGAAGTTGTCAAAGATTTATAATCTTCAATGATTTAGAAGATTTTTCTCAAAATGGCACTAGAAATTTAACATTTCTGAATGCAAATATCTGAACCTTGGACATACTTTAAAAGAAAAAAAAAAGAAAAAACTCCCAATCTAGATTCAGCTAAAGTAACAGATGTAAAAATGATGTGTGTTATAACAGACAGTGCCTCAAAGTCTAATGTAAGAGTGTAGGTATCTGTATAAATAGTGAAGCTAAGCATTCTATTTCCTCTTCACAAATCTTTGGTTAGACCACTTTAAGAATTGGTATGGAATCCTCAATATACAGAAACAGTTCACTAGAATGATTACTGGCATGTGTAGCCACAGTTAACAAAAAACAAAACAAAACAAAGGAGTCTTCAACATTTTTTTCTTGTAAAAGTAAAAAAAAAACTCCATAAACTAAACATTTCAAATGTTTTTTTTTTTTAAAATTATGTTGTACCTGAAATGTAGATGCAGAAAGTTTAAATAATTTAGATTAGATCTGAACACTTTAGCAAAATGGGCTAGATATAACTATATCTAATAAAAATTACTTCATAAGAAGTTTGGAAATAAAGTCACAATAAATACATACCTAGGACTGGCAACTGGATAATAAGAGTTTGAACTGGTAAGAGGCAACGAATTCAGTGGTGAAGACACAACTGATCCATTAAGAAAACTTGGATACTGCAAAGCTGCAGCATTCTGTTGAGTATTCATTGTCACTTGATGCATATTTCGTGTTACAGGGCCATTGTGTATAGTGCCCATCACATAGTTCGTGCCAAATGGGTTGCTGAATGAGGTAGACATTATGGGCTGGGAGTGACTTAGAGTTTGAGATGTAGACTGAAGGGGAGTCAGCTGAATGTAAGCAGTTGGCATTGAAGGTCTAGATAAACTGTGTGAACTTGACACAGAGTTACAGGACTTCAGCCTTTTGGACTGCACTTGGCTTTTATCTTGGGAGCAGAGACTGCCTGATCGGTGCATCATCTTTCTTTTCCCATCATGGCTGCAATGCCCACTACCTGGAATTGCAGAGTTCATGGAGATGCTAGGCTGCAGAATAGGCTGGTTTGGTAAAACATTTGATGGCGGATAAGGCAAGGGTAAAGTCTCTCGACGGATATTTCGGACTGTTCCAGTTTCTATTCTAGTCTGCTGCTTCATTGCCAGGTCAATAACGTATGGCATATGCAAAGATGTTTTGCTAAGGTCTAGCTTTTGTATTCCTTGGACATAAGCTGCCTCAATAAAAGATGATGTAATCATGTCAAACAGATGCCAGCAACCAGGTTGGTCAGCTGCCCATTGCCATACTATTCCTTTTGCAACTGGGTGGTCCATTGGATAAATGTGCCTGCGAATTGGCCTGGTTGTACCTTCATAATAAATTTTAAAAATACATATATGAAAAACTCAACAAGGTTACAATAGTTATCTACATTGCAATAAAATGAATCTGTCCATTTTGAAATTAATTTAATGTAAAAAAATGTACAACTAAAACATGAGAAATTGATATTCAAAAAAAAAATCATTTAAACTCTGAAATATTAAAGCTATAAGGCTTTTGATAGAATGGTTTAGTTCAAAACATCTTATGCAACTTTTTATAAATAACATTACTTTAAATATATATAGATATTTAAATGAAAAATTTCTTTAGACCAAAGAATTTAAAATCCGAAGTATATGAATATTTAAAGGTAGTTGTCTTTCTGTTTCACAAAAAAGGTTGTCTACTGTTATCTCTTGTAATTAAGTTAAAACAAAACAAACTACAAAACATTTAAATTTAAGAAAAGTATTTAAAAAATGAGAAAAACAGAATAGTTAATGCCTTAAATATTAAAATATTAGCACATTCTCCATACATGTAAATCCCAGAATGTGATTCTTGTTACATAGCTGCCATGTCATTAGAACAGCTTGCTAGATTATAACAAAGATAGATTAAAACGTACTTCTGTATTGCACCATCTGTTACAGAACATCTACTTACATCTGTCACAAGTGTTGTATGAATTGTAATAGGTAAAATAAATAAGAGTTAACCTGTTTTTAGTTTGTTTTTATCATGTGTGCTTCAAAATTCAACAAACTGGTATACTAGTTTTCTTTTAACATTAGTTTTACATTGCTACATAGGATATATTTTGTTTGTATCTTTAGACATTCTGAATATGAATATCCCTGTGTAACAAGTTCAAATAATGACCTTTTTGACAGACAAATTTTAGGATTTTTTCAACTTAAATCTTTCCCAAATTTTAAAAATAAAAAAAAAGTGTTTAAATTTTATAATTTGAATTACTCAGTATTCCCTAGTTGTAAATATCCAGTGGCTTTTGTTTCTCTCTCTCCCGTCTCTGTCTGGTGTCTCTGTCCCTGTCCGTGTCTCTGTCTGTCTCCCTGTCCATGAGAGAGAGAGAGATGGAAGGGGTCTGGTTGTTTTACTTGTTTATTTGCTCGTTTGCTTAGTGGCGCCCCAGATCTTCAGATTACTACTTTCATGATCATCAAAACAGACAGCAAATCAACGTTAGAAACTGTATTGATGGTTTAATGTTTTTTGGAAAGCATCTCAGCAGTGCTGAGAACAGATTTGTCTGTCTTTGAAATTGTTCAACAGACAGACAGACCGGGGCATGTCTTTGAAGTGGCGACATCATGAGCACGGTGCGCAGTCTGTACTTGCAGGTCCCAGGATAACTCGTAAAAATCACTTAGTACATTTGTATATGGCGATGCCAACTAAGAAAACTTCCCCACTGGCCCCCGGTCGTTGCCAGGTTAAAGAAGGTCCGCGGAGTCAGGGTTACAGCCGTAAACAAGGCTAATGACCGACTAACTTCTGTTCAGCGGAAATGGTGGGACTTCCCCGAAAGCAGCGGAACTAAGATGAGATCCCCGCTCCTCCCCGGATAAAGGTAACGGTTTACACGCGGAAGTCAGATAACGAGAGTCCAACACGACGTCCCTTAAACTAGCCGCCCGATCAGCCAGCACCTATTTTAAAAAAACACTAAGAACAGCTGCTCCGTGTTGCCGGCTTTAACCTTAAATCGCCAAACTAAAAACGGGGCCCGGAAGAGCAGCCCCTTTTCCGTTGTTGAAGGATGGTGTTAGACAACCCGACTGATCACAAAGGCGACAGAACAATGTCCTCCTACCTGTCTCCAGCCGGACCTGAACTTTGGAACCGTGATCCAGCTCATACATGACCAGCTTCTGATCCACTACCCCCAGGTTGATCCTCTGGTTGGTACCGTGGTATTTCTCAATGAAAGAAACCACCTCGGGTTCGTACGGACGCCAGCTTCCATACTCGTTCAGCCATTCCCAAACAACCACACCATCCACGGTCGACGCCATGTTGCCTACTGCGATGATACTTCACTGCAGCGATATTGACCATCTCTCCTTCTCTCCCTCTTTCTCCTCTTTCCCTCCGCTTTCTTATACCTGTATATACCTATGTATGTACATGTATACATACATTATATATAATATATTATAGTATATATATACACACACACACACACACCTACAGAGGCCGACTCCAGGCTTCGCTCAGGGGGCGAGCAGACAGATCTCCATCCCCTTCGCCCCGTTGCCGCCGTCACCGCAATAACCGAGAAAATTATCGATCCCGAACGGTGACCTTAATTAAAAACAAATTATCATGTGTAAAAACGATAACCTTTTTCTTGTTATTAAACATCTGTTGTTCGCTTGAAGCGCCTTCTGTTTATTTATATATATATATATATATTTTGTGTGTCCCCCCCCCTAACCGGGGCAGCACGTAAATCCAATGCCACATTTGTTGTGTTGTTGTTGTTTGTGTTGTTGTTGTTTTGTTTTTCTCTCCAGGTTGGTTACGGGTGCGTCACTTCTCCTAGCAACAAATTTGCATAAAATTTACATTGTTGGTGACATTATTATTATTATTACTATTATTATTATTATTTTTTTTTTTTTTAAATCCGAGTTGCGCTAAATCTGGTCTTTTTCGGGCAGTTTGGCTAAAAACCCGGCGGCTTCGCTTGGTAAATTTGAGGGAGGGCCCCCCCCCCGGCCAAACCGGGTTGTTGTTGTTGTTGTTGTTTTTTTTATTACCCAGCATTCAGCTGGGCATCGTTCGCCGTGCATGGCTGTGAGAGTCTGGTGGTGGGGAGGACGGTGATGAAGACGACGACGACGACGATGATGGTGATGATGATGAGGAGGAGGGGATGCGGCAGCATTTGTTGAAAGACGACGGGACGCCGCTGGTGGTAAGAACCGCGGGGTGCGAGAGGAAGGATTCGCGAATATTAAAAGAAAGGGGAAAAAGGGGGGGATCGAATCGGTCGCGTCATCGATCTGTTGATCGATGATATCGATCTATTGGGAGGGGGGTTTTGAATGTCTGTGGGAGGAGGAGGAAAAGGGGGTGGGTTCGATATATATATATATATATGTATATTTTTGCTTTGTTGTTGTTTTGTCCATCTGACAGTCTTACGTGACAATCAATCGTTCATCTATTGGGAGTATGGAGAGGAAGTATTGATCCGAATAATGGAAGTATCGATCTCGCTACATCGATTGATCGTTTTTTGTTAACCCCCAGACCGGCGAATTCTTGATGATGATCGTGTAATACAAAATAAAGTTTCTGAAAGTAAGTTTGTGTGGGGGGGGGCCCAAGTATTGGAAACGATCCCTGAATTCCTCTTTTCCGTTACAAAGTTTTCATTGTTGCTTGAAAATTTATCCCTGCGATTTCTGTTTTAAATGTAATATTTCTCGTTTTCTTTTCGATCGTCGTCGTCTCAGAAAGGAGAGAGAGAGAGAGGATCCCACAGAATAAAATTGTAATATTTTCAAATATATAATTTCAGGAATAATAAAATTACATAGTGAACAATGGCTACGGAAGCATCTGTTCAGCAAAGAAACCTAGAAAGCTCCCTGCTGTTCATGCAGCAGGAGCATGCCAACACCCTGAAAGGATTGCACGAAGAAATCAGAAAGTTACAGAAAAAATGTTCAGGTAAGTAAGCAGAACTGGAGTCGAGAGGCATCCTAGCTTCTGCATGGGTTCCTTGGATTGTGACTGAATATACTGTAGTTAAATATCTAGGTAAGAATGGAAAGATATTGATATTTACAGAAGTTAGGTTAGTTTGGGGAAGTGTAGATTACTACTTTAGTATTTGCCATTGGAACCAGTTGCATAGAGTTCATGCAGACCAGTCTATGTTTTTATACTGTAGAATTAAAGAAAAGTTTACAATCATTTAGTATACACTTAAAATGAGCAAGCAATTCCTTTATATCTATTAGTTATTTGTTACAGTGCAAACCTTTCAAAAAGCATTTTCTTAAATATGGTAAATAATCTAAACAGCTCAGTCAAGTCTTTGCTGTCTTCTGTACATCTAACTCTTAGCATCACTAGATTAATTACCCAACAAATGAAAAGTTCTTTGCCTTTCACAAAAAAAAAGTGAACCTCTCTCAAAATTTCTCTGTACTTTACAAGTCGGGGCAACAACATATTCTAGATGAGGTCTAACCAGAGTGAAGCTAAAACATCCTTTGTTTTTATGCTTGATAATCATACTTAACATATCCAGAGTTTCGTTAGCTTTATTAACAACTTTCACTTGCTGCTCATATTTTAAAATCTTTCTCATGTGTTTATTATCCTGAGCACATGAGAAAGATTTAAAAATCAACAAACCTGGGACAAAATTTACATTTAAGGTACTGGACATGATTTTTGGAGTTTATATCATCACCTGAAGATGGTATTTTATTGAGAAGCATGGAAACAGACTGACTGAACTCAATAAAGAACTTTTTGGACACTAAGAGAAATCAGCTGTAGTAGATAATAAGTGGTCTGTCACCACCATTTACAACTGATCAACCGAGATTAGGCCTTGACAAAGAAGATCAGAAAAGAAAGATGAACAAAGCCTTCTGTATGGCTCTTTGGAAATCCCACATGTACAGATCATCAGAATGAAGCCTGCACTTGATAAAGGCATAGATTACCTTAGTAGTTATGGATGATCTGGTGGATAAACTTGAAATTTCAACTTTACAACTATATATTTGATACCATTATTATTTATAGCCATTATTGGCTAACCATTCCTTGCAACCAGAATGAAATTACTCTTCAACATTACTTTTTTATTATGCAAGCAAAATGTACACTTATGGTTCAGTTATTGTCATTTTTTCATGTTTTGTAACAATGAAAATAAGCCTCAGCATTGGTCACAAGATGCAGCCATTCTGAGTACTGACAATAGTTTTCATCCTAATAAAAAAGTGAGCTGGTGTTTAGGATTCTAACATGAAATAAATTAGAGAGCTGGAACTAAATGCATGCAGATTTATAAGAGAGTAAGAATGGTGTATGAATCATAAAGAAAAGCAATTAGATACAAGAGTAAAGAAATCTTGTAAGATGATTTTAAGAATAGCTGTTTCCTTGAGGAAACTGCAGAAGTAATTTTCTTTATCTACATCCCCTATGCACTGTTTGCTCAAGATATTGTTGCTTCATTTCAGAAAAGAAATGTTGTTGTTGTGTTTTTTTTTAAAAGCTTTCTTTAATATCAAGAACCATAACAGATCTTCCATGGAGCATTTAAAATTAAAGGTCATTGTAGTTTCTTACAAGTTCACTTTTAAAACAAGTGAAATACACATCAGGAAATACTAAGCACATCATGTTCTGTTAAATACCTTTATTTTATTTAAATGAAAATATTTTACTTGAAAATTGTGGTTCTTAAAAAAATTTTTAAAAATATAATAAGCACAATTTAAATTAATCTGTGGGGAAAAAGCTTTTTTTTCCCATGCTTATTTATTTACCTTGATTAGGTGTCTTTCCACAGGTAACAGTTAACTACATTTACATTTTCTATTATTTTCTGCAAAATGTATGATTTTGTTATTTAATCTAAAATGTACAATAAATGAAATGGAATATTTACAATCTGAGTGTGTACACAAAATGTTAAAAATTTTCAAGATTGCAGATATTAAAAGGTGAGTTGTTTTTAGCTGTTTGTGCTGCATGATCAAGATAGTTATGGCTAATTTCACAATATTGTGAAATTATCACCCAATGCCATTTCCCAAACTCTGTGCATGAATAAACCCATTAAGTTTGATGGTTTTTTTTTGCTTACAACTTTAAATTAATGCAGCTTAAAAATCAATACAAAGCCTTAGGATTAACCAAATATATCATTGTTTGAGTTGTACTATAATCCTGTCTCACTTGTATTAATTCCAGCCTGTGACCTAAGCTTCACTGTCTTTGACCTCTGACTTCCCCATTTTTATCAGGGAAATTTTTTTTGTTTTGGTAATGTATGCTTCGATGTCTGATTTAATATTAATGTGACATTACAAACGCCAAATCACCCAGATATCAGGAACCTTACATCATTACCATTTCCATTTTTTCCTCCATAGTACCAGAGTTAAGTACTACAGAAATAGACCATATGCAATCTTTCAGTTCTATAGGGCAGGTATTTCAGTTTAAATGACTATTTAAACACCAAGGGAGTCGCCGGTCATCTAAATTCACTGTTTTGGGGCATTTCCACTGGAACATTGCAAGATCTAACGAATACAAAATTTTATTAACAAGCATTGCACTAATCCTGATAGGGTTTTTTCTGAAGCCTAGCTCTGTATCAAAATACAAAAAAAGCTTTTGAAATGTTAATCAGCTGGAAATAATAGTGTCTGATGATAGATATAAATAGTAGAGGAGCAGAATGTCATTAATCTTTGGCCCGTGTTTTCTTTCTTTCAATTGTTATGCATCTGATTGCATGTTGCCATGTTTTATATTATCCATATAGTCTGCAAAGTTCCTTCTCTGTTCGAAATCAGTGAGAATTACAACTTCTTTCAGACAATTTCCTTCTAGCATATCTTGAGCTTTATAAAATCTGTTTTTATTTTTTAAATCTCTTCTTGAATGATAAAGTAGAACAGAACTATTCTATGTATATATTTTAATAAATGGCAGACTAATGAACTGCTAAAGTGGGGGGGGGACTGTTCAAATTTCAGTTTGAAAGTTTGACGTATACCTCCATGGCTTGTTTCTTCTCATTCTGATTTCCTCCCACATCTAAAAAATGTAGAGTTCTCTTAGGGTTTTCCAGATACATGTGGTGGTGGGGGGGTTCGATGCGTGTAACTCTTGACTGGCTCACACCTGGACTGCTGTTCAAGAGCCTTCAACCTTTCCTAGGTAACTAGCTTGATCACTAACCCCGATAGCCCCATGCCTTCCCCTTTTAGCCCACTACTGAAAATATGTCCTTAGAATTCAGAGCTCGGGGCAAGGGGTTCTCACCTTGAACAACAACGATGCATTTTTAATCAAATAATCTACTGGTTAAATAAAAAAATTTGTTTGCACTTGTAAAGAGATAGAAAATAAGTTCTTTGTATGATAGCCTGGTGTGATTATCGCTTCTGGTTTGAGCTCATGGTTGTCAGCTGCCATAGCGGGGAGAGTGGCCTCTCTGCCGTTCTCTGGTTTTTCAATCAGTGACAGAACCACATCGTTTGCATACAAAAACAAGGTTTTGCTGCTGCTGTTCACTTTAGCATAATGTATGCAGCGAGTCTTATCTGAAATCTACATGCACCTATATTAATCTTGGTATAATCCTTAAATGCAAATAAAACAATGTAAATTAAGGAAATAACTGAGCTTTTGCTGACTTTTTTTCAGCTTTGCCAAAGCAAAATGTTCTTGGCTATTTCCATAATTTATGGTGTTGCTTAAAATTGCATACAATGTAACACTGACTGGGAAAGTCTTGAAAAAAGAACTTATAACGCCGAAAACTCATTTGCAAGGACCAGATGGATGCCATGAGGACCTAGTGTGGTTTATACAAGCCTATCCCATAAAGAAACTATATCATAGCAACTTCTGCTAAGTTTTAATTAATCAAAAGTAGCTCTATTCGGTTTTATTATTATTTTTTTTATTTAAAATAATTATTTCACGATTAATATTAATACCTTGTCACACTAGCTTCCTTTTCATGTCTTTTATACCTGATGAAGAAAAGCACAATTCATCTTTGTGCTTGGTCTCATGAAATTTAGCTGCCTTTCTGCAAGCAGAGGACTGTTTTAAAAGCACTGATAATTGTTAGAAAGCAGAGTAACAAACTGTTCCCAGTGATGTGGAGCTGTTCTGCATTTTACCTGTCCAACCTTTCTGCAAAACTAAAGGTTGTTACCAAAATAAATTGCTTAAGCCTTGCAAAATGATAGCCAGTATGTAGCTTTATTATAAATAAGTAGCCATAGCTAATGTTACTTCTATAAATTTTGGAGTTGAAATGCCCCTAGCACCATTCTTTAGTATTTTCAAGAATTGCTGAAGAGGGTAGGAAGAGACTAACTGTTATTCTTACGTATGCCAATACCCCACCCGATTATCATCTTTTTCCTGATTTATGGCACATCTGAAAATGCATTTAGTATGAATACTTTGATGGAAGAACTCCTCCCTTACATGTGCAAACAAACTAAATTACATGGTTTACAGTGGGTTAATAATCTAGATAAAAATGATTGCATCCTTAGCTTTTGTCAGCATGTTTAATGTACATTATTTCCACATTATATTGTAGTTTGTTTTCATTTCAGACTTGACCTTTCAGATGGCAATACATGGACTGAACAGTGCAGATGGTATGTAAATGTTTTTGATTTGGTTTTTAGAAAAGAGTATTTTTGCTATCATTACCTCCACCAATTTATCAAATAAATCTAACCTTTTTTAAAAAATTAATTTTTAACTTACTGCCGTTATTTAGTTTGTATTTTTCCTCAACTTTGTTTATTTTCTACAAAATTAGATCTGTACTCATACAAAATGCTAGTGCATTTGAAATAGCATTGATATTGTTAACAGTTATTTTCACATGACAATTGGAACATTAAATTCATTCACTGTGAAAGATCATTTTAGCTTCTTTTTAAAAAATTTTAGATGCTAGGTTTACTGAAATAACACCTTGCATTTAAATGTATTTTTAAACTATTTCCAAAGTTGTTCCACATTTCAGTGGAAGACCCTGTTAGCCAATCTATTCCAGTCATAACGAACATAGCAGTGAATATACTAAGTTATATCTGTTGGATGCTTTACTGATTTACAACAGGAAAAAAAAGGCTTCAGTCTTCCTTTTACTCTTCCTATTGAAGAATTTAAAAGATAACATGTTGTCAGTAAGATGTTTTATACACCAGAGATAGTCTTGCTACATTTGAGACCATGCTGGTAAGGAAGCATAGTGCTGCGGTTATCCACCAGAATTATCATGCCTTCCATCTTTGGCAGGGGGCACCCTACTAGAACTCTGCTCGTTTTAGGGGTAGAAGAAAACCCATGTAGCCAGCTGATGAAGAGTAGTGTTAATTTAAATTTACATGATTATACTTTTAATTATCATTTTCTTTTTTTAAGTTGTAGCAAAATAAATGCACAATAATAACTCTTGCTATTCTTCTGTGATTATCCTTGTTGAGTTTTTTTTGGCTGATTTTGTATTTTTCAGAATTGGAGTCTAAAGTGAAAAGACTAGAAAGTGAGCTTTCTACAGCTAAACGTAACGAGCAGCTGCTGAGACAGGGTTTAGAGAGGAAAGAAAAGGATGCGAGAAAGCTTGAAGTTTTCATATCGAGTATGGAGAACGTTCACACTCAGGAAATGAAGGCAAAGGACTGTCGTATGAATGAACTAAAGGCAGAGTTGGAAGCTAAATGCAGTAAGATTGCTTATCTCACAACTGAATTACATAAACTTAAAATTAAGCAGAAGATGGAGCATGATTCAGCAGTCAGGTCCAAGGAAAGCACAAATGTTGTAGTTCCTGCCCCGCCTAAGGATGCACCGCCTGTGAAGCGTAGACCGGTGTTTCCATCATCTA
Source organism: Nautilus pompilius (assembly GCA_018389105.1). NCBI lineage: Eukaryota > Metazoa > Mollusca > Cephalopoda > Nautilida > Nautilidae > Nautilus > Nautilus pompilius. The sequence continues at coordinate 134,271 of JACATO010001008.1, forward strand.
AAAGGATCAGAACGCCTACGGCAGAGATTGAACTGAACAAGCCACTGGTGCGTGTAGGCTCTGGCCGCGGCACTCCCTCAAAAGCCGTCAGCGCTGATGAACCTAATGATCCAGCTTCGTTTCTGCAGGATATCACCAGGCAGGTGAAAGTAGAAACAAAGCCTGCTCCGGCAGTTCTCCCTCCCATCCGAAAGAGTTCTGGCGAGGATAAACTGAAGCATGTCTATGTGAAAAATGTGGTTCGGCCACAGTGTTTTAGTTCGCCGCCAAATGGAGCTGGTGCTTCTAAAGTGGAAACTCTGGCAGTAGACCCGGTTACACGGACAGAAAGGGTGTGGTCACGGCAATCAAAAAGTTCGGAGTACAACTAAAATTTGGAATCCTTTCTTCCTTACAGATAAGATGTCAATTAATTTCTTTAAAACAAAATCTCTTTTACCAATTTTTTTTTTCTCTTAATATAAGGCGGATGCTTTTATTTTTTATTTTTTTTAGCTGATATATTTTGATCTTCACGACCTTAAGCCAAATGTTACTAGTAAAATTATTTATTTAATATTTTTCTGCTGAAAAAAAAAAAGGTTGGGAGGGAAAGGGCAGATTTACTATTGTGTGTGCATATTTTTATATATTTATCTTTGTTTTTTGGAGGATATTTGATGTTTGTGAATTGTATCTTGCTGTTCAAAATTACCTTAAGTTAGTGTAATGTATGTTTATCAAATGAAATTGTTTTGAGATTGCTTTATTCTCCTCTTTCAAGAAACTAAGGGAAGACCGACAGTATTCAGAAAGAAATATATTTTTGTTCGCTTTATATACACGGGTGTCAAGTTGGTTGTATATTTGTGCCCAGTCCGATGTGGCGTGCAGTTATCCTCTCGACTAACGCATTAAAGTTTGGGGAAAACAAAAACAATCTTTCCTTTCAACACCGCATAAAGAGAACCTGACTTTTTGTGGTCTTGTGCAAACAACAGAATCTTAACAAGTTTTTCTTTTTTAAAAAAAAATAAAAAACATGAATACATGAATTTCTGTTTTTATCATCTTGTATTTATAAATATTTTCTGGCAGGTTACTGATGAATGTGTGCGGAAACAATTGTGTTCCGTACAATTTAACAGAAGTACCAACTACAAACAAAGCTGTTCAACAAATGTTACTGCGCTGTTGAGAGAAAGATGTTGCAATATATTTTTTTCTCTTCTTTACAATAAATAGGTTGTTTGTTACTTTGTGTTTGAGCAGAACATTCTGAAGCATTCAACAGCCCTAAAGTAATGAGTCTTTTGACAGCTTTGTTGCTGAGGTTTCGTCTTTTTACTGGTTAATTGAGAGCAATTTTTTTGTATAGCAAATTTAGCGGGAAAAGTGTTGTTAATGTCTCCACTTTTACGTCGCAATTATGTATTGGTTGTTACAGCATGAAGATTGCTAACAAGTAAATATTCAAGATGTTTAAATTTTAACAACAAATAAAGAAAATATCCATACAGGTGTACTTTGATTGAATAAATGCAATGTAAATAATTTCTGTGTTAGAATTTGGAAAGAGGTAGTTCACTGTGGTTCGTTTATTCTACAACATGATGGCCAAACAGTGAAGTACAGTACTGGGTGAATAGTTCTGCAGAATAGGTTTTTGGACAGAAAAGGGAACGTCAGATGTTATCTTTACATGGGGCATCAGTTGCTTTAACCTTCACAAGGTGTGAATTAAAGTTAGAAATAGAACAGGATAATAGCTACAACTCCCTTCACTTACTAAGTTAAAAAGTCGTTATTGGTCTGTAAACACAAAGATCCCCAAAATGCTAATCTTTATTATAGAACAAAATGTCAAATGCAAAGCTGGTGAAAAAATGCCAGTTATGTATGAAAATGAATCACTTCATTAGATGATATAACTTTAGTGTAAAGTATGAAATGCCTGCTTTTTTACACAAACTGTCCTGACTTTTCAGATTTAGGGAGGTCTCAGAAGTGAACTAGAAGGTACCTAGATACAGTCCAAAGCTCTTGAGCACTGGGCAAGGTGCGAGTCAATCAGGAGTTAGCTGTTGAACCTCCAAGTTCAATTTTAAATGTGGAAGGAAGCTGTGCCAAACTGCAAGTTCTGGTCCTCAACCTTGGTAGTCCAATAGTCTAACCAGCAGCTTCCCTGCATCTGCTTTTAGGAATGGTAAACTAAAAAGTTGCTCTGCAATTTCTGGATCTCAAAAGGAGCTGCCCATTTGGAATTTATAGGAGAAATTGTAGATAGATATGCATACAGGGACATCAGAAAGACAGTGGAGATTTTCACAACACTTTAGTATTTATGGCAACATCAAGTAGCGTATGCTTTATAGGCAAGTAAACACTTGTGCAACCAGCTTCGTCAAAAGACACTACTACAAAGTGGCTGATTTCTTTTTGATTCATGTGTACTGAATAGACTTTCAGCATTAGTGTACTGAGCAAAATTTATACACATTAATGTGGTTAAACAAAATGACAAAAACAATTTTTGCAAGTTTTTATTTACTAAAACGTCTAGTAGTTAGTATTACTTCCATGAATCTACATGTAGTATGTCCATAATGTTCAACACCAAGGGTTTAAAGTGATGATGTACCAGTATCCATTCTTGTTGTGACTTCAGCAAAGTTGCTTTTTGTCATATGGAAAGAATTTTTTTCAACCGTTACAGTCCCACTATAATTAGCTTCTTCTTTTAAATATCGGTGTCACACTATCTGTAGTTTGCAGTTCTAACCAATTTTGAATGATTTAATGAAATTTAAAAAGTGAAACTTTCAATTAAAGCTGTCCATTAGCTTTCTCAAGGAATAACCAACCAAATGGCACAAGTTACCATACCCAGCTAATATTGTTTAATGAAAAATGCTGTTTATGCTGATGGGTATCATGCAGAAGGCCTGAGGTTGATTCCCATAGGACACTGCTGCTTTGGCAAACATCCTCTTTTAACTCCTGTACCAGTTTGTCATTGTGAGTTTAACCTCCAATAGCTTAACAGGAATTCTAATTGGCAGTCTTTAGCAGGAAATGTGAAGACCCTGTCAGGCTCCCTGAGGTGAAGGAATGGCAATGCTTGTTAGCAATAACCATGGCACCACATATCAGATGTCTAACTTGGCATATTGCCATGGCATCGTTTCTTCTCGCTCTTCAGCCAGCTAGCCATGTCCTTCCATGCTGAGAAGAGGCTGGGAAACCCACTCAGCACGTAAGTGTGAGATCTCTCATCTTGTAACCTAGATAGGTATCCATAACTGTACAAGACATAACGTGATGAATTCAATCACTTGTGTCAAATTCCAGAATGGATGCTTTCATCTGTCTAGTAAAATCAGATTACCATCTGTAATGCCTTTGACATGAGCTCTGTCGAAAAAGTATCTGACTTTATTTTTTTCCATGGGAAGTAATGACGTTAGGGAGGCAAAAGTGTGCATAGTGGAGCCGCATGGCTTCATGTACATGCGTGGTTTTTGGTGGGCTTGCTGGATGTGTCAGTCGCTGTCAGGCAGCCAGCATGTGAGGTGCTGTACTACTTACATATCGCATTTTAATTTCGCCTGTGATGATGGAACGTATGGAGCAACGATCTTGCATCAAATTTTGCCAAAAGCTTGGATACACCCAAGCGGAAACAATTTGCAAAATTCAACAGGCTTTTGGTGACAATGCCATGGTGTTACCCAAATAAAATAATGGTACAACAGGTTCAAAGATGGCCACACATCGGTGGAGAGTGACCAGTGTTCTGGGAGGCCATCAACAAGTCACAATGCAGTTGTTATCGAGAAAGTGCAGACCTTGATAATGGAGGATCGTTGTTTTGACGGTGCAGGAAATTGGTGACAAGGTTGGGATCAGTAAAGATTCTGCACATGCAATTTTACAGTAGGATTTGGGCTTGTGCAGAGCGACAGCAAAATTTGTGCCCAAACTGCTTTCTCAGAAACAACTTTGTCTTGAGGTTGCGCAGGACCTGCTGGATACTGCCAACAGGGATCCTGAGTTCCAGAATACCGTGATAACTGGAGATGAGTCGTGGGTGTACGGGTATGACCCGGAAACCAAAGCTCAGTCATCACAGTGGAAGCACCCAATGTTGCCAAGGCCCAAAAAAGCATGTCAGGTCCAGAGCAAAATCAAGGTGATGCTTACTGTTTTCGACTACCGAGGCATTGTGCATCACGAATATGCACCAGAAGGACAAACAGTTACAAAGGAGTACTATCAGGAAGTCCTCCGACGTCTTCATGATGCAGTTTGGCGCAAGAGACTGGATCTATGGGCCTTGCAAAAACTGGCAGCTGCATCATGACAATGCCCTGGCTCATTCGTCGCAGCTGATCCAAGGTTTCCTGGCAAAGAAAGGTATTTTGCTCATTTGCCAGGCTCCCTACTCCCCAGACATGGTTCCTTCTGACTTCTGGTTGTTACCAAAAATGAAGATGCCACTGAAAGGCTCCCGCTTTGAGAGCCGAGAGGACATCATGCGGAATGTGACGACGGAGCTGAGAGCCATTCCGGAAGCAGCATTCCAGATGTGCTTCGAACAGTGGAAGGATCGCTGGGCTAAGTGTGTGAAGGAACAAGGGGTCTACTTCAAAAGGGATTAGCAACTGAACCCCAACAAGTACGGAATTTTTTTTTCCCAGCCTAAGGTCAGATACTTTTTTGACAGACCTTGTACACTCAGTTTGTGAGAGTGACAGTAATATTTATTTAAATGATGTAATATAGAGAGCTCAGCAAAATCACGTGTTTTAGAGACTTCTGGTAAGTCAACCTGACAATGGTCAGAAAAAAATATGAATCCCCAAGCATTTTGCTTTCAAGACTTGACCTTTTTATTGACTTTTAAATGTAAAAATTTAGTTCTGTACTTTCCTTAAAACAAATTTTTTCCTCATTTTCTTATAATCAGATGTTCAATAATATGAATAATTTGAAAATATATACATACACTTTAATTATCATGCAATGGCGATAACAAGATGAGCCATGTGCAGATTTTATGTACATACATTGGTGACCACAGTTATTTTCAGTTTAGTTACAAGAAGCTAGGAAGCCATCCTGGCTTATGCAGGAACATTCAGAGAATAGAAATGGCTATCAATACAATTCTTAACAGCAATGTATTCCATTCATTAGGAATTCCATTGGTAAAAAGTGAAACCCTCAAAACCTGAAGGCACATCAGTTCCAGTTCATACATGTAACCCTGTATAGCATTGGGGTTTGAACAGCATTCGATATTAAGAAAACTGAACACTTTTAGTCAACCAGGTCATAAGAGAAATTAGCTGGCTTTGGAGTTTAAGACCCATTTTACATAAGTGTCCTTTACCAGCAAAAATAACTTTAGGAAGGGGGCATTTTATAAACTATTTACATATCAGTAGGACTTTGTTTGATCTCTCTCTCTCTCTCTCACATATTCTCTCTAATATCATATATGTAAAACACTACATAGCTGACTTTGGAACACTAACTTTTAACTATTTTATTATCATCAAAAAATTCAAGAAACCTTTGAGAGACATTTACAGGTAAATCACTTTTGTGATTGTTGTTCAGATCTAAGACTGAAGATAAATAGTTAATGGGGAGGAAACATTAATGTATGTATATATAAATAATGTAACATGCATAAATTAATTTGGACCAATAACTCTGCACTACTAAAAAATTTTTAATCTGGAGTTCAGGATACATCTTGAAGCACAAAAATATTTTTTAATTTAAAAGATTTTCTGAATTATTGCTTACAGTTGTTCAATTACACCTAAAGTCAAACAGTTAATCCTTTTCCGGTTTAGAATTTTCAAGGGAGGAAATCAACTTGTGTACTTCCTGTATACAATTACATTACTTGTGACAATTTGAATTTGGCAATGAATGAACATGTTACTAACAAAAGATCCAGTAGACTTAGAGCACACATTAAGTGATTTTCATTATGTCATATTTTCTGTCATTAATGTACAAATTGTATATAGATAAATTAGTGTGGGGAGTGGAAGATTATTTATAGCTCCAACAGGAAAAACTAAAAAGCTAGCATTAAAAAAAAGTTTTTCAGAGAATCAACTGATCCCGCATTGAAATATGAATATAACCAATACAAAAGAAAGAACCTTCTTCCATATTCTTTATAATTTCTGATTTATACATCCAACAAAATGTAATGTCGTTTGGTACACAAATAACAAACTAAATCAGTTCAGCTTGGAAAATAAAGCCCAGGGTTGGGCATGCCATAAAAATTTCCAGTAGGATATGGAGTAGTTGTTGGATGCTGCTGTTGTTGTGGTGGTGCTTGGTTCCAATTATAGCTGTTCACCTGCTGATGGGCAGTCACCTGTCGGTTTTTCAGCAGCTCTGCCATTTTCTCTGCTTTAATCTTGCGTACATTGGCCAAAGTCCGTCTCCTAATATACTCATCTATAAAAGTGTCCGCTTCTACTTTTTTGTCCAAAAAACTATTTAAAAATGCCTAGAAGAAGAAAAAAAGGAAGTTAGAGGTGTATGTTCCAAAATGACCACTTCTTTTGTTGAGGGTGGCCAGTGGTTAGACTACTAGATTGCCAGGGTTGAGGGCATCAAGTTTGAATCCTGGTCAGGCTTGATTTGGCACATCTCCATGACAAGATTTCTTTACCAGCCACCCACATGGGTTATCGCCCATATAAAAATGAAGAGCTGTAGTAGAGAGAGTTTTTCAGATACATACAGTGGTGGCTCCACAGGTTGTACTGGAACCACCATTCAAGAATTCCCAACCATGTTTGCCAAGAATGTTGAAGATTGCATTTATTGTATGCACAAGTTAATTTATCATTCAGTGACAAAGTAAACTTTACATCTCTTAATATTGCAAAAACACTAAGCTGGCCTATACTTATTGATTCAATACTAGCGCAATTTATCAAAACGAACATTTTTCTTAGTGGGATGCCAGTATATCCTTTTGCATATAAATAAATTGTAAAAATGGCCACTATCAATGTCAATATAACCCTTATCTGAGGTATACTTCAGAAGAATTATTAAAGTCAAAATCTCAATACTTTAGTTTGAATGCTGCAATGACTTGTGTGTGTTTAATTGGCTCTTCAAAATGTATCAGCAATTTTCCATAAAAAAAAAAATTTTAGGTTCTGTAATTTTTTTAAAAATTGTTTATTTGGCTACCATTTCTGATGACTACAGATTTGAAAGATCCATTTTACTGGTTTAGTAGTATTGTGAAGGTCCAAAAGGCATATTTGTGATTATCCTCTAATTAATGTTTCATTCTGGACATAGGAGTAACTTTGATCTTTGTTTCAGTTGATACATGCTTTTTTTAATAGACGTTACTAAGTCATGGCAATGATCGGTCTTCCCTTGAGTCCACAGTCATGTTAGCGTGGATGAGATCACCCGATATTTTTAACATTTACCAAAAAGGCATTCTTGTCTACTAGACACGCCTCAGAAAGTTGGTAACTAAACAGAAGTTGTGATGAGAAAGATGCTGTTGGCTGGGTACATCCTTAAAGGACAAAATAAGGGTGTTGCCATACAAGAATTGTTGCTTCATCATACATTAGGGGCTGGAGTCCAAACCTAGTTTTAGTGCAGTATTAAGTGAGAAGTAGTCAAGATCTGCTTGGAATAAAAGCATTAAAAAACAAATATCCTTAAAATTAAATTAAAAAAACTATTTTTAAAAATTCATTTGTCTTTATTTAAAATAAAATGACAACCTGAGCTTTATACTTTCTTCATCAAAGCAAGAGATATTAATCCTGCTGAATTCCTTTCAGAGTATGAAACAATGAAAGCTATCTAATTTCAAATAAATTTACTTAGTTCATGTGCCCTTATAATTTTGTGCCCAGACTTTATTTTTAATACTCATTAACAACAACTAGCTGGGGGACCTGGCCTGCACACAAAAAAAAGTCTCTTTAGGTCAGGGGTGGCCAGACTTTAGAGCCATGTGATCTATTTTTGTCAAAGACATCCTTCGAAGATCTACCAGCATAATTTCTAATCTTGCCCACTGATACATTTAAATATGTTGCACAAAACATACCCCATACTTGCCGATATATAAAAAAAGACAAAAATGTACCAAAAGCACTTTATTATGCAAATATTATTATTCCAGTTAAAATACACCTTGTTTATAATAACTGAACAAGAGAAAAAAGTACTGGTAGGTTCGATGTACACTGCCCTCATATGAGTAATAAAAAAAAACACTTGGTCAGTACTGTGTCCAAATTCCAGTTTCCTAGTTCAAATGGAAAGTAGAGGGCAGTGTACAAAAATATTATTTATTTAAATTTCAAAAGTATGATTTATTTCCTTTGCAATGTGATGATCTGCATTTGATGGTTAATCCTTTCATACTCAGGACAGTAGCTGCTAATTGCAAGCCTCGACCAGGCTGCCACATGGTCAGCAGTCATAGGGGATCAGTATTTAGATTTAATAATCTTCATATGTGAGAATGCTGACTTGCAAAGGTAGGTGGAACTGGAAAATGCAGTCAAGTGAATGACACTGGTTCTAATATTTGGATATCTTCCAGCAGTTATCAGGTTCCAAACGTTTCCCTGTAACGCCCTGGGATTTGATATGAATGTAGTTTTTTTAAAGTTAAAATTTCATCCTCAACTGATGTTGTGCCCATGTGAAACAATGACGTGATTTTCATGGCCATTTCATCAATATCAGCTTTTTGCACCAAACAGAAAACACACAAATGCTGAAACAGGTTCTAGAAATGTAGTGTCTTGGAACCATCTGTTAAATTCTGATATAACATTTTGCATCTGGTCCTGAAGTTCTAGCTCTGAAATGGAGCAATTCATATGGCTGTAGCTGTAAAGGTAGCAATCGGAGTTTTAGCCTAAAATGGCTCACACAGAGCTAATCACGTGAACAACATTTTATCTTTACCTTGCAATTCAAAATGGCAATGAAATCAGTTTAAAAAGCTAAATCTAAAGACCATTGTCAGTCTGTAAGTTGCATGTATTCCTCAATTTTAGTGACTAGAAACTTCTTAATTTCAGGTAAAAAATCCCTTAATCTTTGCAGAGATTTCCTCTGCTCAGTCTAATATTATTATGAAGTAAAAGGTCTCTGTGTTCTGCTTCATTTTCTTCCAATTGAGAATGAGAGAGACGCTTCTGTAGACTTCTGGCCTGAACTGAACACGATCTTAAGCAAAATATCCATGATATCTTCTTTAGCACATACAGCCTGTTGATGGATTATGCAGTGATAATGAAGAAAAATGGGAAATGTCACCTTTACATAAGGCAATGAATCCACTGACTGGGCCAGCCATAGCAGGTGCTCCATCTGTAGCAATAGCCAAGTTTGTGAATCAGGAACTGTGTTGTTAATGGATTCTTTGAATGCCTTGAAAATTTTTACCACTCGAATTTGTTTTTTCAATGGTAGGGATTTAAGAAGCTCCTCTTCAGAAGTCATGTCCTCAAACACTATTCGAATAAAAATACATGACAGCGATGTGTTGATCACACCTGTAGACACGTCAAATTGAAACAGAAAGAACACACACAGACCTATTAATGACTTTTTTCAGCTGTTCCTCCAAATCTTCAGCCATTCCTTCACATCACAGTGTTTCTAGGTAGCTGAAGTTCCGTAATAGCAGACCCTATTTCTGTTTCATTTCGTGGACATCATATGATTTTTCTTGGAAGCTCATGTGATCCACTAGAATTTAGTTCACGATCTACCGGTAGATTGCAATTGCCCTCTTGGCCACCCCTGCTCTAGGCTAACGTGCTGCAGCTTGAAACCTCGTTCACACTCTGAAACACATACACCCAAAATTTGGGGACTCTAGACGCTACAGTGCAGTCGTGTAAGAGTGACAAACAAACCCACACACAAACACTTGAAAATATAAGTTAGATAGAACATTACCAAATCATTCATCAGAAGTACTGCGTCTAATGGAAACCCTCACAATGACTAGCTATATTAGTTTCAATCACATTTAATTTAAACCTAAGTTATTGTTGAAAAGAAATTAACACAATTTACCTCTGTTTCTTCTTCTGATTTTGCAGCTTCTGTCTGCAGTAAGGCAAGTGTTGTTTCCAGAGACTGATTAGAAACAAGGACATCTGAGAAAGAAGAACATACATAAATATTAGCACTACTGTTTAAAAGAAACAGACCTATTAAATTGCTATACTTAAAGCTTATGCTATGAAATATATTTCATTAGCTAAGAAATAAATTTGCATACCCAACTATTAAGGCATAAATATAGAAGAAAACCTGTCAACTTGCTCAAAGATTTTCAGCATAAAAGTATAACATTTTTTTAAAGCTACACTAATATTATTTTGTATGAAAATGTGTTCATCTCTAATGTGAGATCCTTTAACCTATTCAAGCTGAATTAAATGTACTGAAAACAGTCTAATTTAATTAAAAAATCTTTGTTTATTAACAGTGATATTTTATGGTGAGATAATCATCATACAAGCCAATTTTGTGATAAATCAGACAAAATAAAAATGATCTTCATTCAGGCCATATTTATAGCTTTCAGCCATGAAAAGCAATTATACATAGAGGTAACAAACATGTTTTAAAGCATGAACAATTGTATTTGTGCATACATAGGTGCATCTCAAAAAATTAGAATATCGTAGAAGAGTTCAATATTTTTTGTCAGTTATTTCAGAAAGTGAAAATTGTATATATATTCAATACTCATTACATGTAAACTAAAATGTTTCAAGCATTTTTAAATTTTAATTTTGATAATTATGGCCTACAGCTAAAAAAAATAGAAAAAAAAAAAACGTATCTCAAAATATTAGAATATTCCATTTCGAGTTTGAGTAAATGACTATTTATGCAGTATAAATACCATGAATCTCTCAGTCTGGTTCAGTACACAACCACAATCATGGGGAAGACTGCTGACTTGACAGTTGTCCAGAAGACACTCACTGACACCCTCCACAATGAGGGTAAGCCAAAAAAAGCATATTCATGGAAGGTTTACTGGAAGGGAAGTGTTGTAGGAAAAGGTGCACAAGCAAGACGGATGACCACAGCCTTGAGAGGATTGTCAAGCAAGGCCGATTCAAGAACTTGGGGTAGCTTCACAAGGAGTGGGCTAGGGCTGGAGTCAGTGCATCAAGAGCCACCATGCGCAGACGTGTCCAGGAAATGGGCTACAAGTGTCGCATTCCTAGTGTCAAGCCACTCCTGAACCAGAGACAACGTCAGAAGCGTCTTACCTGGGCTAAGGAGAAAAAGAACTGGACCGTTGCTCAGTGGTCCAAAGTCCTCTTTTCAGATGAAAGTAAATTTTGCATTTCATTTGGAAATCAAGGTCCCACAGTCTGGAGGAAGAGTGGAGAGGCACAGAATCCAAGTTGCTTGAAGTCCAGTGTGAAGTTTCCACAGTCAGTGATGATTTGGGTGCCATGTCATCTGCTGGTGTTGGTCCACTGTGTTTTATCAAGTCCAAAGTCAACGCAGCCTTCTACCAGGAGATTTTAGAGCACTTCATGCTTCCATCTGCTGACAAGCTTTATGGAGATGCTGATTTCCTTTTCCAACAGGACTTGGCACCTGCCCACAATGCCAAAACTACTAGTAACTGGTTTTCTGACCATGGTATTACTGTGCTTGATTGGCCAACCAACTCACCTGACCTGAACCCCATAGAGAATCTATGGGGTATTGTCAAGAGGAAGATGAGAGAGACCAGACCCAACAATACAGACCAGCTGAAGGCCGCTATCAAAGCAACCTGGGCTTCCATAACACCTCAGCACTGCCAAAGGCTGATTGCCTCCATGCCACACCGCATTGATGCAGTGATTCATGCAAAAGGAGTCTCAACCAAGTATTGAGTGCAAAAATGAACACTTTACAGAAGTTCGACATTTCTATCTCAGAAATCCTTTTTTTTTTAATTGATCTTATGAAATATTCTAATATTTTGAGATAGTGGATTTTTGATTTTCATCAGCTGTAAACCGTAATCACCAAAATTAAAACAAAAAAAGTCTTAAAGTATTTCACTTTATGTGTAATGAATCTAGAATATATGAAAGTTCACCGTTTGAATTAAATTACGGAAAAAAATGAATTCTTCCACAATATTCTAATTTTTTGAGATGCACTTGTATATGCAAATTGTTGCATTAAATAAAGTTGCAAACTTGTGCATTGAAATACAGAATGTTTGTCAAATAGATTCTGCAGGAAAAATCTTTTAAAAAATGCTAACTGTCCCAATGTTGCCAGCATATTCAGTTTGTTATATTCATTGCCTACATATACCAATAAGTACAGGCAAGCTAAGTGCTAGAGTGTGAATGATATGATGCTGGTTATTTTGCCTACAATAATAAGAAATAGAAATATAATAATACATAATTTATTGCAAATACAACATATCAATGCAACAGTTCTGAAACAAGCATAGAAATTTAGTAAATTAATGACTGAAATTTATTGCAGTGAATCAGAGAGAATTAAAATCATATCAGTCACAAATTATGAGCAATTGCCCTCAGATTTGCAAGTCTAGCTTCATTGGTGTAGTTGGCAAGTAGTGTCTTCAGTAGTTATTGATGATGAACCTTTTGTTTTTTGGGTTTGTGTTCAATCCCATCACAGCCCGCTTGGTCAAAATTTCATTGCTTGGTTGTTCTTTCCTTAGTTTTGCAATGAGCCTACAAGTTGATGGTTGTGTGATCGCCATTCATTGGTCAAAAGCTCAGTGCCAGCCATCCAGAGATTTATTGGTTCAGGGAAGATTGTCTTGAACTTTGCTGATGTTCCACATTTCAATCTCAAACATGGGTCATCTTGTCTCCCTTGAGTAACAATACTGAGCCAAGTGCTCTCTAAATAGGCAAAAGTCTGCTATTCTTTCATGTTTTGTTATCGAGAGAGGCCATCAGAGTATTAAACATGTCGACATCATTTGATGGAATAAATGCAGTGCCTGTATACTTTTAATCAGTAGAGCGTTTTCCAGTTCCATACACAAACACTCGCAGTCCAAGAGACTGAATATTGCACCACAAACATAGAGCAGGAAAAAGCACTCAAAACCTGTGATAGTTGGAAATGCTTTTGATACTGTTTAGTATTGCTTGTTCAAAGTCAATTGTATTTGACTCAGTATTTGTTTCTAACATTCTTCATGTAACTGAATATGATGTACGTCGTTATTTTTGTTCTATATTACACAGTACACCAAGGGCAGAGTGCAGGTTTTGTCAATAATAACATGGACAGTGTACAGTTGGATTCCTAAAGGTGTCCTGTTGAATGTGTCATTGCAAAATTAGTTTGGCTTAGTGGACAAGAGGTCTAGATTTGTAGAGTTGTTAATATGACCACTTGCTCATTTGTCATGAGTTTCAGGTTTTTGCATGTATTGTCCCTATCAGTTGTTATCTTCTTCCGTCTTATTATTCGTGCCAATGTTTCCTTTTTAGGCAACGAGCCAAATGCGCTCAGAGTGAAATTTGCCATACATTTGTGTATGATGCTACTAGTAGCTTCCTCAGATTGTCCAGCTTGTTGCATCATCTCGTCCACAGATTTTAGAACATGAATGCATGCTTAATCTGGTGTACATGTGTGTTCTGATGGAGTACCATGGATGATATCATTAGTTTTCTTCAGCCTTTTTGCTTTTCACATCTCCAATAAGTTTGCCCATCTCTCTCTCTGTTAGTAACATTGGCATAACCTTCATAGAGAAGCTTCCTGCCACCTTCTTTTGGTCTCAACAAACTATGCTTTTGTTGTGTTGTGCCAAACTGCTTGGAAAGAGTGTGGACTCTGGATGCAGAGGAATTTTTATGCGAGCTAGCAAGCAGCAGTCAAGGTGACCCAGGCAAACAACAAACTGTTTATCAATAGTGGCAAGATGGGTGATGTCATTAGTTCATCAGCTAGTCTCCAAATGGCTCGGGACAATGTTAACATTTCATCAGCTTGATCGCATCGCAATGGTGTCATGATACTATTACATCAGCACATTGACACACTGTCCTATCAGCTTCATGCTTCAATGATGGAATATTATTATTTTTAGCAGACTTATAGCAGTGACTACCTGTATTTAGTCTTTGTTGTCTGTTTGTATGAAAGTAAAATGGGAAGTTGAAAATTTAAAATAAATAAATATTTAAAATATTCAACAAAAATATTTCACCCAAGAAAAAATGTAAAATATGATTTTCTGTCCATTTTATCTGTTTGTTGGCATGTCTGGCTACAGTCAAGCAATGTTAGGAGATATTCCTGAGATGTCAACTGATAAATTAAGTCTCACATATAATAATTAGTCTTAACTAACCATTCTTCTCAGTGAACCCGTCCAAAATTTTTAGGTCTTAAAGATGCCACAAAGCATTGAGCTAGATGATCAAGCAACTTACCTGGGTACAGATGACTCTTAAGCTATGGTCAAGGTATGAGTTAGTAAAGAAGTTTACCCACAGAACTTCCACCTGGAAAACCCTACTGGAACCCTTCAATCCATACAGAGGTACCACAAACCAGGCTGGTCTGAGCTGGGATTCAAACTCAGGCCCTTCACTATGGTAATCTGGTATTCTACCATTGGATCACTGTCTCAAAAATTGGTTATAATTGGTTTACTTTGTCCTTTTAGATAGATCTGTTTGAGATGTTTTATTTTTTTTTCTTTCTTTCCTTGGTGTCTATAATGAAATCTTACTTACCTAACCGAGCTTTGTCTTTAGCTAACACTGTTTTTAACTCTGTGATCTTCGCATATGCACCAGCTATCTGCTGCTTGAGTTCACTGAAGCAAGGCTGCATTTTCAGGTTATCCTCAGCTAGGCTTTTATTGCTTGCCAGCATTGTCTCCCTGTCCACCTGGATGTTTTTTACCTGATGAAAGTAAAAATACAGCAGCAAAGGTTTAAATTTAGCATGGTGTGAAGTCATTAAATTTCTGCTTATCCACATACACACTAAGGTAGTCTGGTAAGTGAACCCAAGTGATGATTAATTCGAGAACATCTGCCATGGGTAGTGAACTCAGTTTATAGCATAGCCTGCTCTGGTGCAGGGCCTATCTAACAGTCATATGTACAATGATGGGAAAGTAATGATGCATAAGATTATATCTAATATTAATGTTTGGAGAAAGAAATTCCTGGCCCTGTTTCATCAGTTTCCTTTAGATTACTTTTCAAAATTCAAACAATAGTTTGTAATTGTTAATTTTATTGAATTCACAAGTTTAAAATAATGTAGTGAAATAATCTGAACTGCAAGGTTTAAGCATGATTTATGTCAGCTTTGTATCAACTGATAACACAAAAAAATTATTTTAACAAAGCTGTTTGATACAGTGATAAACAGGTAAAATGATGATTCCACACGGATCACTTCCAGTCAAATTATAACAATCTTATCTAGCTTAGTTTACAAAAACATTCAGGCAGCAATTTGATGTCAAAATATTTTTGTCATGTATAATTTTCTTTAATATTCACTCAGCTTTAATATTTCATATGTGCATGATTACTTCCCTTGCCAAAGTTTTGCACTTAAAAGAAAATTACCTAAAACAAAAAAATCCACAAAAACTGATGTCACATTCAATTCAGCTTTGTTGAGAAATTCATACTACTACTGAATGTCCTACAAATATACCAAGTTCTTCACTACTGTTATATATAAATATGTATCCAAGAACCCCATATCTATTTGTAAGCAGCAATGACTGATTTTAGTGAAGAAATTGGTTTGCCAAAACTAGTTTGTGAAAAACACTTTTCATACATAAATGATATTTTTAAAAATATAGTCAATTCTTAATGCATGCTTATTTAAGATGTTGCTTATTTTAAATAATTCTTTTTTGTTGTTTTTAATAATAAATCTTAATTATTCCCTAATGAATCTGAGCAACAATTAAACTCACTTCATTTAAAACTATTAAAATTTTATTCTAGCAAATAATACAAAGAAACACAGTCAAGAATCTGTTTTACACACATTTTTGTACTTCAAAAAATTAGTTGGCTTCTACACAGGTGTAACACAATCATGGCATATTCATATATACTGTATACAAACAGTTCTCTTCAGTTTATCATTTAATCCTTGACTAAATATTTATCTAAGTTCCCATAATGCATTTTCAGATAAGACAATGACTAATTTATTATTGTTAAAATCCAAAACCATTGTGGTTGATAAAATTAATTTTAATCAAGTAATTCAAGGTTGGAGAATGAAGCAGATTTAGTAGTAGTATATCCCATGACACATTCTATTCTTTGATACCTACTAGGAACGATTTCAATTACAACTGGCCAGGTATTATTACAGCAATGCTATCTCAGCAGGATTTCATTTGAACACCCCTAGTCATTCACTTTGCTCATCGGATACTTGGATTTTATTTATCATTCCCTAACACCAAAGCTATCCTTGTCACAAGTGCTTCCTGGTGCAACCACAAACAAATTTTCAGCAGTATATGAAATGTGACTATGCAGGAAGAATGCCGCACAGATGTTAGAGTAAATGTTAAAAAGCAAGCATTACATATATCAAGGAGACAAAGTTTACATTACATAATGTAAACGCCCATGTAGGAAAGCTTGCTAAATATTTTTTTTGGTTTTTAGTATCTGGATCATGGATGACTCTGTTGCTTGACATATTTTACCTGCATACAAGACAATCTATAATTCACAAATATCAAAACCTGCATTGATTTCAGTCCTTCAGCACTTACATGACAACTGACTAGTAAAAGAAATACGGTATATTCAGAATGAAAAGAAGTCCAGGAAAAATATTGAGTGTTAGAGGTTATCGTAGGCACAAATAAACAAACTTGATAACCTTTAATTTTAGAAACCAAGAATACACAATGCAATTTTTCATGGGAAATATAAACAAATTTAAGAAAAGGTATTTTAACTTATATTACCCACATATTCAAAACTTGTCCCAATCCAAAAATTGCTGATAATTCTGGTCTACTAGTAATCTGATCTATGTCAATGTTGCTGTTACAGAAATAACTTCCTAAAATCAAATCCATGTGGTAATGATATCACCAAGCATCCAACCTATATCATTGCATTTTAAGCTACATTAATATAAAAAAATTATTAATATTTTTGAGAATTACATTTAGCAAACTTAAAAAAATAATTAGATAAGTATCTTTAAGTTATTACTTAAATTATTTTTAAAAAATTTTTATTTTGTACCTACCATAGCACTACCCTTCAAATCTATATTATTCAGTACAGCTTGAGCCATAGAAGATATACTATTAATATAGCCCTTTATAATAACAAATCCAATTTGCTCCAATCCCATGTTTTGTATTTCAACTATATTTGTCTGAAGATACATCCAGATCAAAAAAAATACTAATGCTTCTAACCTGGTGTAAGAAATATAAAAAGAGAGACATGGTATATGAATTAAGATTAGCAGTTACTCAGCAAAAAAGATTCATTATATACTTGCTAAAGATGAAATTCAAAAGTTTTAGTTGCTTTTTATTCATTGCCTAAGAACCACATAATTAAGGGAGCTCTGGAAAAGGTCGAAACCTGTAATGAAATAATAGTTCTTTATGACCATCCACCATATTTCTGTAATTAAGCCTTTATTTCAAACAAAATTAAGAAACTACTACAACCTGGCACACTATGAAACAAACTTTTTTTTTTTCTTTTTGTGTGGTGTTTGCGTGTGGGTGCATGTGAAAGTTCGTGTATGCGTGTTAGTTAGATATGCCATAGCAGTCAAACTCTCTCACCTGTTGGAGATCATTTACAAGCTCTTTGAGTGTGTCATCATTTTCCAACAAACTCTCTAGCTCTGCCCTGTTCAGGGGCTGCAGCAGTTCCACAGCTGACTGCTCATCCACAACTAAGCGTGGAGCCTGGTTGGACTCCCTTTGCGATGATGAAAGTTGAAAATGAACATTACGAGGTGGGAGAGCTGGCGGTTCCTGTGGCAAACTTGGCATGTACGGTAGTTGGAAGTTTGCGTACATGATGTGTTGTATTTACCCAACTGAAAATATGCACATCCACAAAGTAAACACAATTAGCACTGGGCATCACTGTAAATGAGATACTTCAATCAACATCAGGTGACCACAGTATGGCAAAGCCACCTCTACATGTAAACAAATGAACACAATGGGGTATTAGCTTCACAAGTATGATAATAGAAGTTAGTAAAGGATGCAGGGAGTCTTTAAACTTATACGAACCCCGCCTCGCTACTCTAGCATTTATCCAATGTTGTTCATATTTTTGAAAAATTCATTCTACTACAAAGGAAATGCACCAGGCAGACATATTTACCACTGAATTAGTGAAATAGAGGTATTCAGACCACTAGTGTGTACAGTTCCCGAGTTAGAGAGATTCTAAGCTTCTCGGGTATAAGAGATCAGGTGCCAGTCGGGTACCCACTAGAGGCTTTCAGTTTCAGATGTGGGAGGAAAGCCATATGGCGGCTCGCTATTGTACACCTTTCTTCTTCATAGCTCCGTGTTATCTACTGAGACTGGTGGTGTTATTCTTCCTGCTGATGGCTCAGAAGAGCTAAGGGCGAGAGAGCCAGTAAGGCAGCCCCCACACCCTCTCCAGACCCCCCCCCCTACAATGATTCCCTCCCCTCGCTGCGACTAACCGGTCCCTACTATTATCATTACGGTAGTAAAACAAACAAGGGCGGGACAGGAGCCCCGTAACCCATCACACCTACAGAGAAGGGCGATGATGCTGCTGCTGCTCCTCCTCAGCCCTCTGACACTAATAATGCGGAAGCCCGGTGCTGGAGATCAGCCGGCAGCGACAGGGAGCCTCACCGCTTAGTAAATACGAGATGACGAGTCGACCCCCCCAAACAAAGGTAGACCGGAAGCGGAAATGCGCTATCAGGTATCCGGATTGTCACCCCCATGGCAGTGGTATTTATCACGTGATATCACGAAACCCACCCCCCCCCCCAGATAGACTGCGACAACAACAACAACATAAAGGGCCGCCGGGTGCTGGGCAATAACAATAATTTAACCCCCCCCCCGGCCCGAGAGAGAGACCCCCCCACCTCTCAGACGCACCAGGGAAATCCGTGGTAGAGTATTTCCAACCCTGACAGGTTTAGAAGTCGCGATAACTTTTGTTCCCCCATCTCTCTCTCTCTATTTAAAGCACCACTGTCAGAGAAAGAGAGAGAGAGAGTTCACCGGGTTTACAATAACAGGCCGTAACTTCTCACCTGCCCGGTTGCGAATACCGTTTACACCGAACAATTGGAATGTGACGTCATTGAAATAATGAGGAAAGCAACAATACAAGTTATTCTGAATGGTCTTTGACTATTTGCTTTAATTTATTCAGGCATTTAAAATGAAGGGAAATTAGCTACATTTATTTTCCTTTGTGGACAGACCCCTATTTTCGGACAGGGTGAAGATAGCCCTCGGCAGTTACCTTAAATTTCAATATGATAAAATGCTCGTTTAAAGGTTGATACTAAGTTCTCGGTGTTCCATAGTAGTAGTAGTACTGTCTTTAACTGGATAAAGCCATTGCAATTAGGGGAAATAAGGGAACTTTCGCCGAATTTGTATTCAGATTTGTCAAAGCGGCAAAACAGAAATAGAATTGGGTGGGGGGTATGGAAAGAAAACCAATAGGTTATGAACAAAGTCAGGTACTGGGTTAGGTTAGGGTTAGGATTAAGCGCAAGCAAGATGTTTTCAACTCTGTTGAACTTATTTCTTTTTTAAAGAAAACCCTCATTTCTATTAACACCACCCAATTTGGGTAGAAATGAGAACAGATTCTTTGATTCCATTGGCCGAGAGTTTGCTATCAGACCAAATGAAAGAACTGTTATGATTTACAGGTAACAAGTGAAGGAACAGAAGTTTGAGAAAACCACCTCCCACAGAAAGAAACTTTGCTAAAGAAAGGAAGCTGGAACAAAAAAAAAAACAATAAAAATATTATATTTTAAAAGATAAATAATAAAGTAAACACAACTCTCTCTTTGAGTGGGGAAAATCTTAAAAGTCAATTTGAGATGACCAAAAGTGAATAATATTCCAGTAACCAAAATGCATATGCAAAAAGTTAGAGTCAATAATTTATGAAAACTGGAAGATGACTACAATATTGTATGTAGTATTACGCTCGGGGACTTTTGTCAGATATTTTAAAAGAAAATTATTTACTTAATTCAGACGAAAATCACAGGTAATTGTAATGCATGATTTTATTCTTTTTACCTTTCATTTTCGTATGTGATAGATGGTACAGATGAAAAGCTAGTGTTCCTAAAAGAAAAAAAAAACTTCAGTATCTTACATATACACAGCACATCATAAAGAACTGAACTACCGAGTAACACTGAAGTGGTATAATTTCCCTTTAACTTGGTACAATTCTTATTTGATCAATAGCAATATTACACACCTACAGAAGCAAAAACGATGTATTCACTGCAAACTAGTAGATATTAGTATCATTAAAAATTAATTTTATTAACCTTTCAACACTCCAGCATAAAACTTTCTCCAACAGTTTCCTTATTAATCTCAGGTACCCAAAAGTAAAAGACCAGTTTTATTATTAGGCAGACATTATGTCAATGAATACCAGTTATCTTTTGCATTATAGCACTCATTTTATATGTATCCTCATATCTTATGTTGGAAGTAAAATATAACAGTAAGAAATAGATTGTCAGATCTAAAGAAAAGTAAACTTTTGATACACTGCCATGCCATATTGTACTGAAATTTTTGGTAATACAACTAGCATCTAAAAAAAAAAATAGATATCTTTCCGAGGCCCATTTTGGCAAAAACATTTGTTTCCCTGACAACCAGCTTCATCAGTAGCAAGATAAACAAAGACACCATCCTCTCAGACCTAAATCTTTTGAAACCATATAAAAGCAAAACTTAAGAAAAATTAATTAAAAAAAATTTGTTTACATAGGATTGGTAGAAACACATGAAAATGTTTTGTTGTATGTACAGTTTTCTACTGTTAACTCTCTAAAGAGCTTTCCCATATATTTATGGAAAGTGGGTATTGGTCCTGACAGAGTAATCCCTTAAGTCTACTTCCAGGTTTTCATGGGTGGAGGAAGTCCATCTGTGAAAATTGGAAACATATATTTATGGGATTACTATGCCAGAATCAATATCCTCTTCTCATAAATATTCGAGCATACGCCTCAAATAATTTTAAAAAATAAAATTGAGACATTCTTTAAGGTGAACAACTGAAGTATTTAACTAATATACATTTTTTTTCTTAAATAGTGAGATACTCTATGGAAAATTTCAAACAGATACATTCCCTTAAGCAAAAAAAAAAAAAAAGTTCTCCCCAGTTAGAATCTTTCCCTTACAGTTAATAAAGATATACCCTCACCTATACTGCTTTATGCTTTTTTTAGTGCAACAGTAATACCTGACCATTGATGCTAATACACAGGAACACATCTTCAAATACTGTTCTTCTAATATAAAGAACCAAGTGTTATGGTGCTTATTACCTTTTAAAACTGTGGTCAGTGATGACCTTGAAAATGGCACTTAGCATTGTATGCTTTACATATTGAGTAGCCATGAGTGAAAGTCCCTATAATAAATCTTCATTATTACTGGTGACAGAAAACCAATGTAAACAGCTGGAAAAAAGAGAAAATTGAAACCAAGCCAGGCCCACCAGGATTTGAACTCAGATGCTCAACCTTAGCAGTTCAGTATGCTAATCACCAGACCAGCAAACTTCCCATGATGCTACCAACCATATTAAATAACAATCTGCAAAACAATCAATGATTTTTCTAATAATTTCATTTTGCTTCTATGCAAGCTACACAGTAATAGCAAAAGTGTGGAATGGAAGCAAAACATATCAGCCAAAGTTGAAATGAGAATTTTTGTAGCCACTTGATTAAGCAAAGCAGCTTCAGTCTGATGTTATAAAATCAATTTCTGCTGTTATATTACTTTCTCCACATGAAAAAAAAAAAAACCTCCTGCACATAGACACATAAATATATATGTATATATATATATATACATATATCAGCGTGACTGTTTTTCATTAAATTTTTTAGAAACATTTAGCATTATATATGAAATATAGGATTACAACTGTCAATGTATGTTAAAAATTTTTTTGTTTTACACTGTGGTGACTGAGATGTGTTCCACAGAACATTTATTAAATTTCAGCTGTTTACCTTTTAAAAAGCGAAATTAACATGTACAAAGAGCAAGTGGTAATTATGACTGTTCCAAATGGTGATGATTTTTATTGCACTACGAGGCAGTGCAGTTGTTCAAAAGGTTGGCTAATTAATAAATTGCTGTTAGTAATTAGAGTATCTAATTCCACTGTATAAATTCTTGGTTTATCCAAATCTTGAATGTGCTGAGTAAGTATTCGCAATGTGATACTAATTTATTAGAGTGTGAGAGAGACGGATAAGTATCAAGAGAGATTTACTAGAATGTTTCCAGGTCTTAGTTGTTTGGAAGATACTGAACAATTAAAAATATCAGATCCATCAAGTTTTAATTTTAGACATTTAAAGCTGAGACCTAATGGAAGTCTTCAAAGCGACCAGGGTTGTGCGCATAGACAGACAGAGTAGTTTGGATGTTTAATGTCATTAATATCAAGGGTCACAATTTCAATATTTACTACTTACCCAAGATTCTGGCAAGGTTAGATATCAGAAAATATATTTTAACTAAAAGAATTATTAATAGGCAAAAAAAAAAAAAATTATTGTACTGGTAACTATGGTTAATAGCATAAGCTGGGATGGTTTCCCATCATAATATAACTGCTGAAATTAAACAAGTAGTGGTTGTTGAAATAAGGCCTCACTTATAAACAGCTGAGACGGCCGGTCGTGGAACCGATCCAGCTACACCCACATACATACGCAACTTCACAAACACTCCCCTAAACACTGCACAACACAAAAAAAAAAAAAGATGGAAGGTTTTGTCACAGTGACAACAGTTAGTTTAGTAATTATCATCAAATGCTACATATTAGATTGTAGCAATACCTGAGACAGTTCTTTAAAATTTCATCCTTCGACATCAGCATCTGCTAAAGTGAGACCTGCATACAAATCCCAATTGAGATCAGCCTGGCTTGGTGTACCTCACCAGTATGATTTCTTCTTGCTCTTCTTTACCCCTGGACACTTAGGTTTACTCCCACATCTGAAAAATGAAGAGTTCTAGTAGGGACTTTCATTTGTTTGGCCAAAGTTGGAGCACACTGGGCAATTTTGTACTGTTTCTTCTGGCTAGGGTACACCACAACTGACAGATCTGCATGAGTTGAAACAGGGAAGAGGGTCCAGATATCTACCAGCACCATTTGCTTCTTTCCCAACATCTACCAAGACCACGTATTTCACTCTTCAGATGATAAGCAAAAAAAAACAACAAAAAACCACCAACAAAAAAAAATTTTTATCTAGATGTTTTGTTTAATATATGGCTATTTTCTGGGTAAATAAAGGCTGTTTACAGAAATTCTAATATTCTGTACCTTTGAGAAAAAAAATTTTTAGGGAACGATATGTAGTCACAGAGTTGTACCTAATTACAGTGTTTGATATTTCCCTGAGAATGCTTGTAAAAGGCTTTGGTCAAATAATGCCCATAATTGTCTAATTACCAATTTCTGTAACTTTTTTTTTTGCAAAGTGTAAAGTTTGTTTATGGATTCTGCTTCAACTTCTCAACTGCTTTCAATGAAAAACTCTGTGTATCTTTGTCAAATCTCAATGGCATAATTCCTAATTCTCCATCAAATCTGTTTTTTAGTATCTGAAATCGCAAGTAAACAAAAAATTAATTGGTTTTCACTTAATAATATATAATACATACAAACACACAAATGTATACAAGGGATATTCAAATAAAACTAAAACCTGGCTGGAATAAAGTGATATCATATTTGGCTGAGTTTCATTTAAATATTTGAAGTATACTCCTGCTTCACTCATGGAAACTATGCATTTAGGGTAACTGAAACTAAAGTATGTACCTTTCATATGATATTAACACAAAAATTTTGTACTGTAAGGTATGTTATACAAATTGTTTTATCTCAAGTCCGGGGCTAGATGTTCGACATGTCCTGATTCCAGCAATATAAAACACATCTCTGGCAACCCAAAATCTGTAGCCAGTTGGAGTGGCAATGAGAAAGTTGTGGTTGGCCTGAAACCTAAAACACTTATAATGATTTGTTCTACTCATATTGGTCCTGACACAGTTACACTTCACAGCTCTCTGGTCATCACAGTTGCGCTCGTGTTGAACGGCTGGACACAATGTATCAAAGTAACTATATTATCTGTTGTCTAGACTTTATAGACATACACAAGTCAAGCTGGTTGCAGGAATACTTTCCTTATAATTTAGCACCTCTGACTGTGATAGTGTACATATTGTTCTCATTCTTGTCAGTCACAACACCAAATTTACATCTACCAAACAACGCTAGAGGAATAGTCATATTATTATTATGAAAACCACTAATGGAAGTATTGTCATTCACTTATGGCATTTGGTAAGAAAGGGCCTGATTTCGAATGTGCTATGAACAAGTAGTGTTGTCTTTATCACAGCAGGCAAAAGACTCTGCTGCATCAATCTCATTAAGAAAATTAGATACAATGTAAGACCAACCGTGGCATTGAAATCAAAGAGCACAATAAATGGAGAACACAGGATTCCACTGTCAGGGTGGGAATTCTTCTAAAACTTAAACTTTAAGTCTACTTACTGCCCAGTTATCTGCAAAATTGTCACCCAGCTATTATATGAGAATGAACTTTATATTACAGCTGGGCTACTCAGCTCTGAAGAGGGCTTAGTATGCCATGGATTATCTATCATAATGCCAAACCAAAGCTGCTTCATTACTTTGATAACCTATTTATTAATTAATCCTTTACCATAATCCAGTGAAGGTTTAAAAGGCAGCAGCAGAAATCAGTGCACATCTTTAGTACAGAGGGTCATTTTTTGCATGATTACCCTGTAAATATTTTCTTAATAAACAGCATCTCAAATCTATTCCACATTTGGCAGGCCCCTCCCTGCCTTATGCAAGGGCTGTTTAAAAAGAAGTCATAAAGGAATTTCACAAATCAAATTTTAGGTATAAAACAACTACAAAAATGTAATATGTAAATGATACCCCACCAAAACAAAATAAAGTCCAAGATGATTAGAAAATTTAATTGAAGAAAAATAAACGCATATCTGTAAAAATCTGACAGTGATTATTAAGTGTACAAAAGCATTAAAAAAATAATTTAAAAAACAGTTTGTTCAGCAGATTTTTCTTGTGTGTTATCCACATAATTATGCCATCACATCTTGCTGTCAGATGTTTAGAAAAGAGAGTGGTGGATAACTTACCCATTAGCATAATTTTTTTTGAAACAAGAATAAACAATATCAAATCAACCTAAAAGGTGAAATACATGACCATTTTGCAGGAAGATGCATTTGCGTAACTAGATAAGCCAGTAGTTCAGTTAATGATTGTTTGGATAAATAGGGTTTTACTTTATATTCAATCTATCTATGAATGCTTATACAGACAATATAAACCAAGGTTATTGTTATTTAAGCTTAAAAATTTCTCCAAAAATTTTTTGTGCATTATCATGTATTCTAGAATAAACAATCTTTTTGTTCTAAAATACGGTTAAACTATCAGAATATTTAGTGAAAAGTTATAAAATATAAGATAGATGTCTATGTTAAGAAAGTTGTGTGTGTGTGTGTGTGTGTGTGTGTGTGTAGGGGGAAATTAATGCTCTAGAGAAAATGAAAATGCTGTCACAAACCTGAATGTATTTCCTCGTTCTCAGGTTTGCCAAGAACTTATCTTGCAGAATGATGACATTATCAGCTTCTTGTGTGGCCTTGGCTCCTCCAAACACTGAAGCAATCGTGAGAAGTTCTCCATCTTTTTCCTGAAACAAGCCACAGAGAAAGTTTTTGGTCATAAAAATTTCCACCATTTCAGATGAAATAAGATTAGCAATTTGCTGAAGTTGGAGGTGCAAGTGTATGGAATCTAAAGAAAATCTTCATCAGGAAAATATACCCACAATGCAACACCATGGAAGCAGACTACCAACACCCATCCTGTGCAAATCTGTAGCAAAAATCCTCTCTTTCAGCCTTTTTAGTTACTTTGTGGTTGTTGTAGTTGCAGCATCCACATCATAAATTCTATTCCATTCTTCATGGACATTGTTTAACTAAATTTGAACCAGTACTGACCAGTATGTCAACTTGCTTCTGATTTTCATACACACAAGCATGATAAAGAATCTTATATACTAAGAACATTCAAATGAAACCTAACACCACTGTTATTTCAGCCAGGTTTCATCTGAACATCCCTTGTGTGTGTGTGTGCAAAATGAGAAAGAGAGAGAGAGAGAAACAGTCAGACAGACAGACAGGCACTAAAATTAATTAGTGTACCAGATTTCAGTTTTTCCATCAGGCTACTTTGAGGTATAAGTCTATTTAGATCACAACTCAGATCACTTTCCAGAAAGAAGTTAGAAAGGGTTTCTTATCTGTTCTGAAATTGGTCTATTAAAACATCCAGAATAAGTCCAGGTCACCAAAAGATTACTGATGCTCCATATTCTTCAGTTTAAATTATTTCTGCTGTATTATATTACAGAATTCTACTAATACCTAATAACCTTTGGTTGTGTGGTTAAGAATTACAATGGGTGATGATCACATAATTTCATTTTAAAAAAAAATTCATTCTAAACCCTAAAATATTAAGGCATTGTTTGGTATCCACCAGGGTAGGATAAAAAAAAGCCCCAATGAGAGAATTGCCATAATTGTCTCTGGTTTGGTTTCATCTGAATGTCCCAACCTGCTGTACACTAACATAATACTGTCGTTTGTCAGGACTAATACATAAATTATGAATTCAGAAGAATAATTAAAAAAAAAAACAATGTAATTTTTCCCCCTCTTTCCTTTCTTTTCATTTCAACATTATTCGATTGACAATTAAAATATTTTGTAATGCAACCAGAGCATCTGTCTGTACAGCAGAGGTGGCTAAGGATTAAAGTGATTTAACTGCGCACTCAAGGAGAAGAGCATGCTTTCACAAGAAACTGCAGCAATCACCCAATCTCACCTTTCTCGGGTGCATCACGAGCGAAACGTGGCAATTCTTTGTCGTCGCAAACTTGCGAAATGCCGCTATGATTTGGTCCTGCTGGATAAAGCGATCAAAGCCATCAAATTCTGAACCCATCATAAACTGGACATTGTCAACAACTACATGTGCTATATCATGCACGTAAACAGCATGGGACATCGTCTAAAGGTTAATGAGAAAGAAAGAAAGAAAGAAAACAATGTACTTTCCATCTTTTAATAGCTTATACATTTAACGGAAGATTATTAAAACTTATTAACAATACGCTGTTATAAGACTTACCTTCCTTTCAAAGTTTATTGAATTTAAGAAAAGAAAGAAAGAATTAGACAAGTAGGTAGGTAACTATTTAATTTAAAGAAAAAGAAAATTAGGTTTTAAATGCATTTAGTTTTGATTTTAAACATTTTGTTTAGTTTAATTAAAATTCATAGTTACTAACCATCTAATAAAGTAAACATTTTTCTTTAGCAAAAGAAATAAAAATTACACCCAAATTAAGGGAAGGGTTTTGAAATAACAAAGCAAGTACCTACTTCAATAACTCGTTTGATGTTCTCTTGCCCAAAGAAGGTCATGAAGTAGAGGGGAAGATGTTCAAACTTATCTGCCCAGTGGTCAAACTCCTCCAGATTTTGGGACAAGTTGATCCTATGCAAGATAAATTGACAAGAAGAGATTTGAAAACAAATGCTAACTTTGGGTAGTCATGGATTTCTTAAAGGGCAGGGAAATAAAGATTTCATTATATACTCATCTGGACTGATAAAGATTAAGCCCATATGGTCTTGAAAAAATATATAAAAATTTTTGGCTTTTGCCTAACTCTCCATATTTTTATTGAAAACAGGCAGATTGTCATCCAACATCTGCAGCAAATTAAAAATAATTTGAAACATCAAAACATAAAAACAATGATAGTAGACTAAATATATCACAACTAAAACCACCGTATAAGTTACACAACAAATCTATTTTTGTTTATATTGTATTTCTTTCCTATTATGTCCCCTTCCTATCATTTTGCTTAGATATGTTTAGTTTTATCCTTGTTTTGTTTAAATTTATTAAAAATCAAAACTATCACTCGGTTTCAATGGTATTTCTATCATATAATCTTAAGAAAAAATAAGTTTCTATTTTATCCATGAATTCATGTCAATGAGAAGTCATATTCAATTTGAAGCATACAAAAACAATAAACAATCCTGTTTTCCAGTCAAGAATGGAAAGTTACTGGTGATGTGTTATTTATAGAAATTAGTTTGGGTATTTCTCATCACCTTATTAACAGTAACTAACTTTAGTGATCTTCCCCTCGCCATTGTGATCTGTTTTAGCTTCTGACCAAACATTTAATAACCAATTAAAATTAATAAGGTGGAGAAATAGGCTGAAACTAATAATCCTCTGTCTGCAATTCTGTTTTCACACTGGAAACTAAGCAAAAATTGTGCATTGTGTATTTAAATAACTTATTAACACAAGGGACATAACTGTGAGTACCTGTTTTCTAAGTTATCTTTCAATTATGTTACATATAGCCAAAGATGCAAAGTGTAGAATGTGTTAAGAAAACTGAAATTTCATATTAGTAATAGAAGCAATGGTATAAAAAATGAGAGTATATAAGAAGGAAAATATATTTACTGTGCAAACTGGGTAAGCAAGATCTTGGCCAATCGAACATTTCTTAACTCAAAGCTACCCCACAAAGTATTCACCTGAAAAAACAAACAACTATGAAAGTCTATGAATTTTCATATTTATGTCTGTATCAATCAGAAAGAAACTGGTAATTTATTAAAGTAGAGTCAACAGTGAATTTAAAGATGGACGGACCATAAATATTTTTATCTTTATCTGGGGTCTAAGTTCCATTATTTCTAATTAAACACTTTCAAAAGCCAAGTTAGCCAACAGTTAGAAAATCAACAAAAAAAAAAAATATCATTTATTCGTTTGTCACAACTGCATCATGATTTCAAAGTAACCGAGAACTTTGGTACACACTAGTAATGAGCAAAATATTTAAGTTTGCAGTCAGCTTAAACTATAATTATCCAAAACTGACTAAATGTCAATGTATTATAACATTTAAATTTTCTTAACTAACATCTTCACAAAGTAATCTTATGAAAGTAGAAAACTCCTACTATTGTGTAAAGAAATTATATTAATTTTGGTAGAAATGTAAACAAAGAGACCATAGTTTTCAAAAAATGATCAGGCAGGTAGGTTCACTCAATTAGCAGACATTTGTTAAAATGTAAATATTTTTAAAGTTGGTAATGTAATAGTTACTCTAATTATTATTATTATTATTATTACTATATTATAGTAATTTTAGATAAGTCAGTCTTGCATGTTAACATAAAAATTCTAGAGTATACCGATAATTGTGAAACATTGGGAAATAGCTACAAACCAGCTGCAGTTCTAATTCTAGTTTTATTGTAAATATGCATAATTCTTAGCTTCAAGATTCATTAACCTGCCTTAACCATGTAAAAAATTTGTTTGTTTTTATTTTTGAAAAATACTATACAATTAAGTTATTATCTGTCAATGTAGATGATAGAGAATGGAATAACAATTTGGTAATAAAAAAAAAAAGAAAAGCACTGGACAGTGGCTAACAAGAGAAATACAACTGCTAATGTTACAATTCTCAATAAACAATATGGCGCCTTAAATTGTATACATAAAAAACAACTTCCGCAGAGTGGTATGTATGGCAGCCTGTCTGTACAAATTACTATTTACATTTCCACATAGTCTTCTCTTCATTGACCAGGTTAAAAATGCTCATATGGCACAATTTCTTGGACTAGCACTGAGCATCTAATGTACTTTGCATAAAGTAAAATTAAGGAAATACATCCTTAAAAAAAAAGATGATGATTTGGAAGTGAGAAAGAAAATATCTAAAATCCAAATGCTATGCTATTCTTAATGATAACCTTTCTTCAAAGCATAGAACTTCAGGGATATTTTAGTAGTTCATACTTTTGGAATTGGTTTTCCCCCAGACCATGAGTTAAAGGGTTAATACTAACCTGTATAAGCACCACATTTACAATTAATATTTAAACATGATCTTAGAGGCACTACATTCATAGTTGCACTGGAAAAAAAAACCAAAAAAAAAAAAAAACCCACATTAGTCAGCTGAAATAATATTTAGTTAATAAAGTTTCATTTGTTTGTTTGTTACTTAAAGCTGATTTAAGTTCAACTGTAATGTACTCACTCCCCTCATGCAAAGATCCAGAGAATAGTCGCTCATGAATGTTGTCTTTCCTGTGCCTGTTGGACCAGTGAATACAGTCAATTCACCCCGTCGATGACCTTTCAGGATTTTGTTCAGCATGGGAAAACGTTTCCACTGAGAAGAGAACACTGACAAGGTTTACACAAAGCTAATTTAGAAATAAGGGGACATAACCATTACAAGCAAAACCAGTAAATCATGTCAGCTTCACATGGTGGAGCTTGTGTGTTTTGATGAAAGCAAGAGCTATACCGATGGTGATGCCCTTAACAGTAACCAAAATGCTATGCATTTTTGAATCTTATAACAAACAAGATGTTTATGGTAGAAGAAGGCTACCAATGTACACTGTAATGTCATAAATCCTACATTGCATACTACGGGCACTAAGTTAAATTTCCACTAATTACATTCTGTAGTTTTTGGTAGTACCTAAATAAAATACAAGTACTATAAGCTAAGATTAATAAGCATGTTACAAGAAAATTGTATTATAGTGTTCTAGAGAGTAAGTCTTGAAACAACTATCAAGATCATTATTTAAATTAATTGCATTTACTTTAATTTTTTCCCCCTAGTTTTGGGAGAAGCTCAGCTCAACTTCTGAATGCAGTTCTAAGTTTAATCAGAACTAGAAAGTGTTTAATTGCTCAGAACATTAGAATGTCTCTTTCACATTTGGCCCTGTGAAACTTTCTATTTACCATGAAATGATGTTAAAAGCAGAAGAATATATGTAACAATCTCAAAAATCGAATCAGTAATGCAACTGATAATGCATTATGAATTAAAAGCAATATTTCCCTCTTCATTTTAAAATGAAACTGACACTAGCTAACTAAATAATTTTCAGACCTAATTATAGGTGAATTATAGCACCATCTTCAGAAATGCTTCCCAAGAAATTAAAATATATATATTAAAAATTGTTATAATGTGTAAATGCAAATTTGTAAAAAGTGATTTAACTTCATGGCTATTAAATACATATTAAAAGAATTTTAAGATCAGATGTAGACCAAAGTTATTTTAGTAACAAAGACAATGAATTTGCATCTCCATAATTTTTAAATGGTAGTCAGAAGTTGATTGACATTGAATATTTAAAACTAATGGCTGTTTGTTCATAATGATCACTTGAACAAGTAACATTGATGATCTTACAGGTGTCACACTCAGGTAAACATATGTGCCTACTAAACCAGTGGCCAAAATTATTCCATCACCTGATATAATTTGGTTTTTGTTTGAAGTTTAATTATATGGATAATGCAAAGTTTAAGCATTTGCTTTGTTACTTATTTACCATTGTATGCATTTCTTTTGTTGCAACCTTTCTGTCAAAATAATATCACAAAATGTGCATTTATTAAAGTTCACTGGTTTACCACTCAGTGGCTGCATTTCCACACGAAATTACTAGATTAAGGATTAGTACAGAGGCCATACAAATATGAAAACAATTTGTTATTGGCTTTATCATGTTTAAAATACATTTCAACATCATAACAGATAACAACTCAGCATTTTCGTTGATGTAATAATTTTCATACCACTGTATTTTGTCATCTCTCTCTCTAAACCCACAAAAGCAGTGTTAGCTTCAGTAAAACATTTAGTGTAACAACTCATGGAAGAGGAC
This sequence comes from Nautilus pompilius, assembly GCA_018389105.1. Taxonomy (NCBI): domain Eukaryota; kingdom Metazoa; phylum Mollusca; class Cephalopoda; order Nautilida; family Nautilidae; genus Nautilus; species Nautilus pompilius. The sequence goes on from JACATO010001008.1 coordinate 166,552, forward strand.
CATTCTCTGCATCAGACAAAGTCTTTATCAACCTTGATCCAGCAGTCTGAAGAGATTCTTTAGCAAAATTTGTATTTATGGTTTCGGTATGTGCAGAATGAGAGATTGATTTATTTCAGTGCTGATATCAGTTTAACACAAAAACCATTGAAGTGGAAATGATTGGTGCACTTTTAGAAATCTTATCAATATAATAAGAGCAAAAATTAATACCGCAAGCCATTCTCGTTTGGTTCAGCTATTTCACCAAGTCCCATAATAAGTTTCTAACAAATAGTAATAAATTATTTCCCTTCGATGACTGAGTCTAGAAGTTTTACAAATTGTATTCTTAATTTTTGAATTACAGATTCCTTATTCTATTTTATTTTCCAAGTTATATTAAATAATTTTAGATGAAAAAAAAAATATAGATTTCTATCCACATTTACTTTTTCATAGCTATTCACACATTTACTGTTAATGCTTTCTAATTAACTGTAAATAACTTTGACATCAGTTTAATTGGGATAAATATCTGCTGCAGGTGAACTCTAGAGATGGAGTGGATACTATCCCTTATGAAGCCTTTCTTTTTTTTTTTATAACTCCCTCATGGCAATTTCCAGTTGCGTGCTGTGTACATACCTTGATTCCAGACACCTGTTCCAGCTGAGCAACTTCTGAGTAAACTTCTTCCCTCATTTGGGGGAATGTCGTGATTGACTGATGCATGACGAGTCTAGCAGTATTTAGTATCCTTTTCAGGTTCTGATTTTGTTTCAGAGCCTCCAGTGGCCGGAGATCATCTGAATTTGGCCTGCAAGCAGAAGAATTCATCTCACTCACTCACTCAATTGTTGTTGCTTTTTAAAGCTGGTGACCTTTCAGAAAACAAAGCAAAACCACCTAGAATCAGTACTCATCAGGAAAAATTCCCCTAAAACAAGTTTCCTGTCTGAAGCATTGCAGGAGATAATGGTTGAAAATTTTTACTAAGAAAATATTAGTAGCAGTGCTAAAAAATGTGCAAAACTGTGGGAAAAATACACAGACAAAATTACAATTTACTCTTCATATTATCAATTAAATTTTAAAAAAAAAAACAAAAAAAACTTAAAGAATGCCTTTTTTCCCCCCAGCTAGGGCTGCCAGACCCCAAGGAGTTCACATGCAGCATCCATTTAACTGGATACCTTGCATGGGCAGTGCAGCTGTTACCACTGCTAGTCCAAAACACACGTTATTCACAGAAGTTACAGGGTTACAGTAGGCTCCACACATCAACTTGTGGCAGTAGTAATTCACCTGGGAATTTTTACCTATCTAGTCTTCATCATACTTCATTTCTGTTTTGGCATGCAATACTGTTATTTTCACAGAAGACTTTTGGTGTTCAAGGGGCTAGAGCTAGTCTTGAACCACTCAATGTTGTTTGGTAAGTTTATAGATATAATTTGACTAATGCTTTAGCTCAGTGAGGTGCTGTGGGTCCGATGCCAGCTCAAGTTGCTTGAACATTCTGGGAATAGAAGCACCTGCAGCAAAACAACACTCACTTCACAATACAGCAATGCCTATAAGGGGAGACAACCCTGCTAGGGAAGCATAGAATCACAGTTATCTTTTGGGAAATGCTGCCCATCCTGCACCAAGTGAAGCCTGGCAACTTCCAACTTTGACAGGGAAATCCCTACTAGAATTCTTCACTTCTTCAGGAGTGGGAGGAACTGAAGTTATCAGAGAAAACCCATGCGGCCAGCTTGTGGAGAGAATAGCAGTCCGGTACATCTACCGATGGACAACAACAGTGCCTCATTTCAGGACTGAACCTTGGTGGTCGTCGCAGGAAAAGACATTCAGAACACAGGCCCATCAAATAGGATGGGGAATACCCAAACTCACCTACAAACTTCCTATAAACAACAAAGCACCAATATCTTGTTATCACCTATCTTTGTTTATAAAATTGCTGTAGACAAGAGATGAATGAGATGAATCTGGAAATTAACCTACACTAAAAGGAAGTCAAGAGAAGATAAGATAAGATAAGAAACAAACAAACAAAGCAGCAGTGGCAATCAAAATGAATGAGTTGTAAGATGGGCAAACAAATACCAAAATAGAGGAAACTAAGTATGATTTGGAGAAATTCATACATGCGAATAATTCAGAAACGAGATTTAGTAATTACCACAAAGCAGTTAGAGAGATATCATGTCATTTTAGAGAGAGTTAGCTTCTGGTTCAGCATTTGTAAAAATGTTGCAGGTAAAGGTCCATAACTATATACAGAGTATGCACCATAAACATAAAATAAATTTTAAAACATTCTTATCTAATACTTGAAAAATGTTTTTTCAGCAATCATGCATTGGCAAACTAGTCAAATCAGAATATATATATGTACAGGTGCATCTCAAAAAGTTAGAATACTGTGGAAGAGTTCATTTTTTTTCCGTAATATAATTCAAACAGTGAAATTTTCATATATTCTAGATTCATTACACATAAAGTGAAATATTTCAAGCCTTTTTTGGTTTTAATTTTGATGATCATGGCTTACAGCTCATGAAAATCAAAAATCCACTATCTAAAAATATTAGAATATTTCATAAGATCAACATAAAAAAAAGGATTTATAATTAGAAATATTGAACTTCTAAAAAGTATGTTCATTTATGCACTCAATACTTGGTCTGGGCTCCTTTTGTACGAATCACTGCATCAATGCAGCGTGGCATGGAGGCGATCAGCCTGTGGCACTGCTGAGGTGTTATGGAAGCTCAGGCTGCTTTGATATCAGCCTTTAGCTCATCTGTATTGTTGGGTCTGGTGTCTCTCATCTTCCTCTTGACAATACCCCATAGATTCCCTATGAGGTTCAGGTCAGGTGAGTTGGCTGGCCAATCAAGCACAGTAATACCATGGTCAGCAAATCAGTTACTAGTAGTTTTGGCACTGTGGACAGGTGCCAAGTCCTGCTGGAAAAGGAAATCAGCATCCCCATAAAGCTTGTCAGATGGAAGCATGGAGTGCTCTAAAATCTCCTGGTAGACGGCTGCATTGACTTTGGACTTGATAAAACACAGTGGACCAACACCAGCAAATGACATGGCACCCCAAATCATCACTGACTGTGGAAACTTCACACTGGACTTCAAGCAACTTGGATTCTGTGCCTCTCCACTCTTCCTCCAGACTGTGGGACCTTGATTTCCAAATGAAATGCAAAATTTACTTTCATCTGAAAAGAGGACTTTGGACCACTGAGCAACGGTCCAGTTCTTTTTCTCCTTAGCCCAGGTAAGACTCTTCTGACGTTGTCTCTGGTTCAGGAGTGGCTTGACACTAGGAATGCGACACTTGTAGCCCATTTCCTGGACACATCTGCGCGTGGTGGCTCTTGATGCACTGACTCCAGCCTCAGTCCACTCCTTGTGAAGCTACCCCAAGTTCTTGAATCGGCTTTGCTTGACAATCCTCTCAAGGCTGTGGTCATCCCTCTTGCTTGTGCACCTTTTCCTACCACACTTTTCCCTTCCAGTCAACTTTCCATGAATGTGTTTTGATACAGCACTCTGTGAACAGCCAGCCCTTTCAGCAATGACCTTCTGTGACTTACCTCCTTGTGGAGGATGTCAATGACTTTCTTCTGGATAACTGTCAAGTCAGTAGTCTTCCCCATGATTGTGGTTGTGTGTACTGAACCAGACTGAGAGATTCATGGTATTTATACTGCATAAATAGTGAATTTACTCAAACTCGAAATAGAATATTCTAATATTTTGAGATACGTTTTTTCTATTTTTTTAGCTGTGGGCCGTAATTATCAAAATTAAAATTAAAAAATGCTTGAAACATTTTAGTTTACATGTAATTAGTCTAGAATATATACAATTTTCACTTTCTGAAATAACTGACAAAAAATATTGAACTCTTCCACGATATTATAATTTTTTGAGATGCACCTGTATATACACTGACAGCAATAGGTGTGGACTCACCAATAAAAATGAAAAGGAAAATACTTTGATGAAAAAATCTTGTATAATCAGAGTTCCAACAAAAACTCATTATAACATGTATTTTCTATCAGTTATTGCCAATATACCTGAAACTAAATGCATGCACTAATAAATTGATTATATGAAATATGGGATATTTCATTGGCAAGTCCACAAATTGTTTAAGATTTAAAAACTTCCTACCCCTTTGCTCTTGCATATCCAGCCAAAAACACCTAATTACATACCTTACACACCATATTATCTAAACTAAAACTCAACTCACCTCACTTGAGTAAAAACTGGTGGGGGGCTTATACTTTAGAAAATCCCACAAGAACCAAAAACTCAGTTTTGTGTAAGATATTTGTGACAAAAAAATTTTTTTTAAATTTAAGCAACAAAAATATTATTTATATATATGAGTGCAGTTTAACAAATGTAAAAAGTAGACAATTTAGGAAAGGTCTAATAAACAATTCTAGAAAAATGAGAAGCTTCCCAGAATGCCACCTTGTTCTCAATTGTTGTTCATAGTTTCATGACATCTATACTTGTATTATTAACTGGTTTTATTTTTGCAACATTTGGAATACTTTATTGTATCTTTTTTTTCTTCTTATGATTGTTTAATTCAGTGTTTCCGTTATCTCCTGTTGATCCAGTGGGCTTATACTTCAGAGACCCCTCCGATGTATTTATTTTAATATTAGAAAAAGGAAATGAGCTTATACTTGAGTATGAGCTTGTGTTTCAGGATATCTAAGCCAAAATTAAACTACTTTTTTTTTTTTTTAGCATCAAACTCCTTGTTACTTGAATTATGATTAGTTTTAAAAAGAAATGTTCACTGAAATCTTTTTCTTCATTTGTAAACTTTGTGACCCTGGTTGAGTGAGGCACACTCTTTGTACAGTTGCTGATTTTTGGTCATTGCTAGAAAGTCTGAAAAATACAGCAGACAAATGTATAACACACTGTAAAATTTTATATCATTTTATCAGTTTGAAACCCAGCAGAAAGCTGGAGTAATGTTGATAATAAACAAATTTAAAAGGAGCTACATGCACAGAAAAATGTCAGAAAAAAAAAGTATATTCAAAAAAAAAAATAGGAAACTTTAATCAGCTTCTGTTCCTGCCCATCATCCAAACGCTTGCTTGTTTCCAGACAGAGCCATGGTGCCATTACCTGATCAAGTAACATCTCCTCTCGTTGAGCTTCTTAGCAAACTGTTTTGCAGCTTCCCATGATTGCAAATCATTTCCAAACCACAAAATGATTTTACTGAAAGGTTCTAGCAATGGCAGGACCTAAAAAATACCAAAACAATTCACGTGTACGTTGTTTACTCTTGACACACCAACTTTGACAAGGCTGAATGATGGTTGATTAAATAAGCATTCCTCTATGAACTTGACTTTTACCATAAGGTTTCAATGGTTATTAAAAAAACAATTTACTTTTAAAAATAAACTATAATTAAGAAAAGGTAAAAAAATAACATATAATCAAGGGCTTTAAAAGCAATTTAGCTTGTTTGTTGCTGTAATAACCAAAAGAAAGCAAGCTAGCTAAAATCTAAATAATATGAAAACTCACCTAACATAAAAAGATATTTAGTTTATGTACTTAAAAATACAAGTCTATTTAGACTTTTGTATTTTCATTTTACAGGTAAATAGTTTGCCTTTTTTCTTCTTTAACTGTTTCATTAATTTTCTTGTTTTAGATTTTGAATAAATCTTTATAGGTAACTATTTTAAGTCTGTGCTTTTAGAATTTTGTTACAAAGATGAAATATTATCAAATTCCTTGATTAGCACTGATGCATTGTTTCCAAATGAAAAGTATCTGTACAAGAACTCAGACTATGTTGTGTCCTATTTAGAAACAATGTTTTATATTATAACTAAGAAATAACAACAAACTCATTTAAATTATTACCAATTTTCTTTTAACTCTAACTGCTGCTTCTATTTGTACCCCATCCCTGTCCTGAGTTTCCAGGAAGCAGTGAACTTAGAAGAGTGTATGTAAGGTGTGGAGTATCAACCTTGGAGACCAAGAAGTTCACCTAGGTATGGTTGGGAGCTCGACTGGTAGGTGACCATGTACCCAGGAGACCCTACTAGAACTCTATTTCCAGATGCGGGAGGATATCCACACAGCCGGCTTAATAACAGCAAGTAGAAACAATCTCAAGTAGATACACTAAACCAAAGTCAGTTCCAACCAAGATTCAAACACAGGCCCTCAACCTTGGCAGTCGAATTACATCTAGCTTAATATGGCCAACTACTTGAAATTGGACTGTGACCAATGCATATAATTTGTTGAGAGTGGCTGACTTTTGATGAAGTTTGCTATCATAAAACAATCAAAGATTAAACTTACTTTTTAGTCCAGGATGCTCTTTATAATAAGCAGAAATCCATCAGGAGTTTACACTGCATTTATTAAAGTTAAACTAATAAACAATCCGCCAGGATTCTGATTCTAGCGCAAAGCAATTTCTACAGTTTTTAAAATTTCTACTGTCGGACTTTGAAGTAAAAATGCCCGAAATCTCACCTCCTGAGGCAGCATCAATATTCCTCTAGGAAGTGCAAGAGCAGAGAAGTTTGTAGTCTGATAGACTGCCATGGCATCCCACTCTGAAATGGTCAGGACTATTTCTGTTGTCGATCTATCAACAATGTTCATACCGAATAAACCAAGTGGTCCTAATCTGTTTGAAAAAACAGAAGAAAGTATTGGCTATAATAACCTATTCCCATGGTTTACTTTACATGATAGTTAATTATGATTGCATTTCAGTCTGAAAATACGAGATACTGATAATCTGTCTTTAATCTGTTAAAAATCAGTTTTTTTTTTTATGATGACTTTCTTTTTTGATTTCTCTCCAAATTTTATAAAAGCATCACACAGACACACGCGAGTTACGTTTGCATTAATTTAAAAACATTTCTTAATCAAATGCACCATCCTGATCCAGGGGTGATTCTGGAGGAAGGTTTCTCAGGCTGACCAATGGACAAAAAACGGCAGAGCAATGTTACTTGAATTAAATACAAGCTGTCAAACTCATGTGCAAACGGTATGTTTGCAGTATGATTAAGTACTCAAATGAAATAACTAAACATTATTGTAAACTGAAAGTAGTCCAGGTAACTTAAACAGACCTTTTACTAGGTATAAAATTATTACACGTTACATAGTATATGAAATGCTATGGAAACTTGAAGTACAATATTCCTACTGGGCCATCTCCCCACACGAGAGGCATTGCATAAAGTGAACACTAAGTTGAGTTTCTTTCCATAACTAGTCGCTATTTTAGGAATGGTCAGCTTGCCACTTAACCTTTCCCATGTTAACTGAGCAAGAATCCAGCTATCAAGGTAGTCTTAGGTGTCATCCCACCCTAATACCACTACACATGTCATGCAGTCATACCAGTCAGTACATCAATAGCAGTTCCAGAGTTCTGCCTAACAAAAGTTTCAGTAGAGAAAACTCAGCACATAAAATTCACTTTTACTTTGGCAGGGTCACTTCCACCACCGTGTTAGCCTCTTCCACCGAGCCTTTTCTTGTCAATCTTCTAAACCCGCACACAGTTTGATGGTTAGCGTGGAAAGGCATTAAAAGTGAATTAGTTGGCTTGTCAAACATCACCCCATACTTAATAAACGTGGGTCCAAGCAATTCCTACAAGAAGAAAAACAGTTTTACAAAGTGCTTATCATCAGCTACTCAGGATAACACATCAAATTACATACAAGTAAAGGGTTAGTTTCAGGAAACTTACATGTAATGTTTCTCTCTCATATTTTTTCACATTTGTGGTATTAAAAGTTAAGCAATGTGCATGTTATATACACAATCTCTCTCTCTCTCTTTCCCCCTGCCTTACACAAAATAGAAATTATTCACTTATTCACAAAATCTTTGTGTCATGAATTCACTGCATAGGTATGCAATTTCATATTTTGTGTACTGTATTTGCAACAGAAAACTTGGTAGCACACAAGCTTTAAAGTGAACAAAAATATAATTTATCATCAACAAAATAAACCTATTAAAAATACAAGCTTAAACTCTGCAGGTAGGACAAGCAAGATGCACGAGCATATATAGAGAACAATGCAAACTACAAGTACACACACATGTACACAAAAATAAAAGAACATAATAAATTTGTTTTGTTCATTTAAAGGCAATTTTAATTTAGAAATAAACAAAGATTCAATAATTTAAAGTTTGTAAAAGACCTGGACAATATCTTCAAATGCTCCAAACAAAATTTGTGCCTGGAATTCAAAATAAGATCAAGAAGAGCCAAGTGTTCCCCATAAAGTGGACACAGTAGTGTTCTCTGATACATCAAATTGGACTATTTAAGTAGCTGAACAGGGCCCATATTTAATTAAATAAACTGAGTTCAATCTGTCAAAAACAACGGACCCAATCATTAAATGGAGCATATTTAGACTGAAAACGGGTTTTTAAATCTAAAAATGGCTACAGAAAAAGATAAAGATAATTTTACAATGTTTCTCTTCACAGGGTTTGTACAGAGTTGGTCAACCAAAATTTATGGACTTTTCAAGAACCATAAATTTAGGAGACAACATGATTTATTAATTTTAAAAAAACCCAATTTTTATGAGGTCGTTAAAAATTTTGTCGGTTTTTATATTAATGTTAATTTTGGGTTCATTTTTTGCATGCTTGTGAGGGTGTATGTAGATAAGTCATATATTCCTTTTGTAGCCTGTGCTTGGCTACATTATGCAAAACCTACCTTTTTAAAATCATAAAATTAATAATATGGGGGGGATAATTAAATTTTGCATAAATGAACATACATTATATTTGTAGAATTTTTAGTAGTACAACATATTTCTTAGTGGTATTTGAGTAAAATAGATTTTTTATACATTAATTATTATTATATAATAGATTTTATTTAATTATTAAGTTATTTATAGAGATTATTTATAAATTCATCTATATATCATTAATTTTGCTAATTAAATCTTATTTACTTATTTCAAATCTCTCTCATTCTTCTCTGAATCAGTATCAGCTTTCATTTCTTTTCCTCTACTCTACTCTGTTTCTCTAGCCTTTGAGCTTAGCACTTTTTGTGTTCATGTATTCTTTCTCTTTCAACTTAAATTTGCTGTAACGTTCAGCAATCACTCTTCAATCTCTTTTCTCTACTCCTTCAAACCTGTTTCACAATTTTCACTTCGTGCTTCACTTCAAGTTCCACACTTGTCAACACAATAAAAGAACTTAAAGTTTGTCTTTGTTTTTAACATTTTTATCTCAAACAATTTGTATTCGTTTAAACCTTTCAAAGGCTTCGCTTTAAACTTGGTGCTCTCAAAGTGCATCATTCCAACAGATCTTTGTGTTTTGTTTCTTTCTTCTCTTTCTTCTATTTAAGGTTCTAACAGGGCCAATTCTTTTCACTGAATTTTTGTTCTTAAACAGATCCCTTTTCTTAGTATTGTAGACGTTGTGCATTTTCAATTCTTTCGCTTCACCTTTATCTTATTCTTCTGCTTCCTCTTCAGGTTTTTTGTTGGCTTTTTGACTCTTTTTCTTCGCAAGATTTTTTTTTCTCTTTTTTTATGAGTTTCAACTTTTTTGGGTTCAAAGTTATTTCTTATGTTTGTTAATTTGATTTTTATTTTCTTTCTTTGTTTTTATTATATATGTCCTTTTTTCTTTTGTAGCCTTTGCTTTGGCGTACTTGTTCAAACTTACCTTTTCATTTTTTAATCATTGATTTGTTTCAGGGTTCTGGGTGAAGCATGGATAGAAACGATTTTTGTGCCATTTTGCTTCATGAGTTCAAACCAGGCCACAAAGTGAGCGAGGCAACTCGTGACGTTAAGCAAGCATGAGGCGAGGTACAAAGATGGTTTGTAAGTTTCTATCAGGAGATGTGAGCCTCAAAGATAAGGAACGTAGCAGCTCCTTTCAGCTGTAATGACGACTGCCTGAAAGGTCTGTTAAAGACGATCCAAGACCAGTTATAGAAATTGCTGGAGAGCTTGATGTAAGCACTGCAACTGTTTTCTGGCATCTTGATGCAATCGGCGGGGTAACAGTTTGACAAATGGATGTCTCACGAGTTGAATAAACAACAACAAAATTGTCGATTGGAGATCTGCTCTTCACTTGTCATAAGAAACAAAAACGGCCCATTTCTTGACCGAATAATTACGAGATGAAAAATGGATCCTTTATGACAATCGCAAATGATCAGCACAGTGGCTCTACAAAGACAAGCACCTAACCACATTCTAAAACCCAGCTTCCACCCAAAGAAGGTCATGGTCATGGACTGGTGCACTGCAACTGGTGTCATCCACTATAACTTCTTGCAACCTGGCGAAACCATCACAGTTGAAAGGTATTGTCGTGAATTAAACGTTATTCATCAGAAACTCTCCCACTGATGAATCAAAGAGACCCAATCCTGCTCCATAACAATGCTCGTTCTCAAGTTGTGGAAGTGACTCTTCAGAAACTGAACACGTTGGAGCATAAAGTTCTCCCTCATCCAGCCTATTATCCAGACCTTTTACCACCTTTTCAAATATTTCAACAGCTTCCTCTATATGAAATCCTTCTCTAACCAAGAAGCCATTGAAACTGTCTTCCAACAGTTTATCGACTCCAGAAATCCAGATTTTTTCCAAAATGGTATAAAGCACTTGTAACTCATTGGCAAAAGCATATTGATTGTAATGGAACTTACTTTGATTGATAAACTTCGCGTTCAGCAACAATATGAAGTCTCATTATTGTGGTAAAAAACCAACAAAACTTTTGTAACAACCTAATATATCTAATAATGGATCATAAACATAACTACAGAAAATTTTAATTAAAACATATATGCAAGCTACTCATACATTTTAACTTGTACTAAAGTCCAAGTTTCTTCAATACACAAGACACCTTACACCTGTTAAATATTTCTCAGCAAGTGCAGTGTCTTGTATCAATCAGTATACTGTTTTACAAGAATGTTTAACAACCAGACTATAAGAACATTTTTAGCCACCACTACAATTATAATAATTGTTTCATATTGAAGGACTCTAAGTCACCAAAGAATGAACAGTTTGCCTTCTATTGGTCACCTTTAAATTCTATGATCCAGTAAATCTCAGGTAGGGCCAACCACTTTTGACTGAAGATACATTTACCCAGCATTTAAAACATTCTTAATTGTCTAGTATTGGTCTACTATATTGCTGACACTATTGTTTTTTTTTTCCCCTCATGTCTAAAATGAAAAATTCTAGTTTCTTTGGTAAGTCAAAGTCGGAGCCATGGTTTCCAGTGTCACACAGCCATATTCCACATCTACCTACTGTTCTGGGTCAAGGCAAAAGAAAATACAACCATGTTTGCTCTGACAGTTTTGTTAGCAAAGATCACAATGAGTAAAAATAATCAGCCTTTCAGAAGGCTGCACATGGAGGGCATAATTATCACCTTGTGTGGAAGCAATGCCATAGGTAAGAGCTAGATTACCTTTACTTTCCGACTGTTTCCCAATTTTACTCTGGGGAATGAATAGGTAAAGAAATCCATTTCATAACATTTTGCCAGAATTCGAAGACTTTACAAAGCTGCTTCATTTGGATTGCATAATAGTCTAAATATAAGATAACAAGAACATAATTTTCTTTGGGAGCTTCAGTGCAAGCTTGTCTGAGCCTTGTCTAGAACAACAGAAATGGAAAACTGCTCTGAATAAGTTGATCAGTTTTCCATCAAATTTCATGCAAGTGTACTTCAAAGACCCTGCATTATTAAAATGAGTACACAGTTAATTTTATAAAGATTTGGAAGGAAACCGTTCCACTTCATTGTAAGACCAATAAATGCTGATAAACAATGAAATGATATTGTCATCTGAAACCAGACCATCAAGAAAAGACAGCTGTCAGTCTCTCCTGGCAAACCTGACATCCCAGCACCAGGATGACAACAGCAATTTGAGTGATGACTGTATTCACAAGCACAAATACATACATACACAGACAAAATAGAATGTTCATGTGCTTAAAAAGAAACAGAACTTAGATTTGTATTAACACCAGGGAGAGGGAGAGAGGGGGGTCATTAAATTGGGTAGAGATGGTGAAAGGCTGTATTTTCACCCATTCTGTAGACTGTTACTGTCAAGACTTTGAGCAAAAATAAATAAAGTTGTGTTTAAAAAAAAACACAAAATAGGACACAAAAAAGTATATGCTAACAATGAAAAAAAAGTTTTTAACATAGTTTTTGAAAAGGATATTTGCTCATGTGTGGCACTATGACAAATATTGATCTCTGCTCAAACAGTGTAAAGAGAAAGAGGACATACACTCCAATGACAGAACAGTAGAATCTAATAGAGCAGAAAACTGCATATTTATAGGTGTGGGACACACACACACAAAGATAAAATATAATTGAGAGTTGGCAGAATTCCACAAGGTTTAATGCTTGGAACAATAGTCAACGAAAAACATATGCCCGTAGTTGCGAGTCTCATGTAAGTAATTCTGTTAATCCATTTGTGTATAGATAGACTGTCTATGAGTACAACAGGTACATGGCCAACAAAATTAGTGATCGCATATACAACCTTAAAGGTTAAAAGAGATAATGATAAAAATAACCTTCCCCTTATCATCTCTATTTGGTAGATTACCTATCCTAGTTTTGGTTACATAAATAAAAATAGATATAGTTTCACACTATCTAAGTATGCACATGAAAAATGGTGTGTGTGTGTGTGTGTGAGAGAGAGAGAGAGATCTGAAGTTTAAAATAACACACACAGAGACAACTTACTTTGCAATCACACAGCTCTCGCCACTCTGCCAGCTCTTCCTTTGCCATAGATTTCACAGATAATGCATTCTTAAACACTTCTCCAACATGAGATAACATTTCCTTCTGACTGGCTTCTGGCAGCTCTTTAAAACACTCAACACCTTTCCTGAAGAATAATGAGCAGCTTTAAACCAATACCTAGGTAGTATTATTAAAACATTGTATGACAACACAGCAAGTTCACCAGTGAAATAGCAAAAAAAAAAAATCTCATGTGGTTTTCAAAAACATATATACAAAAATCGTTGCATAACTTCGTGTAAACTGTCAAACGGCACTTTGTATGTTTCTGAAGCATTTGACTACATCCTACAATTATGAATCCATGGTGGTCCACACAGTAGATCCATGTAAAGTTGGTGTAAACGTGTGTAAAAATTAAAGAGAATTTTATTATTGTATAACTAAATGTCTTCATCAGACAGTCATGCACTCTTGCCTTGGTTAGGCCAAAGTTGTTACATCTTTAATTGCTTTTGTCAAAGTGCAATTCTGCTAGACCCCATGCAGGGCCACTCTTCAGTGTGCAACGATACCAACAATTAGTGAGAGGTCAGCATTCAGAGAAGAAAAACGTTGTTGTTAGTAATGCATTACTAATAGAGTAGATGATTAGTTTGGGCATCTTCCTTCACCTTATTAATAGTAACTACTTAACTTATGATTTACGACCTTTCCTTGTCACCAGAATCAGGGTCTAGTCCTGAGAGAGCGACTTCTTTGGTGTAACTGCACTCAATTGTAGATGTTCTGCAGCAGCCATTTCCTTTTTTAGATTGTACATGCAGCCTGAGTTGGTCTTGAACAGTTAGTCACTATGTTTTTAATTTTTTTTCACTAGTAATAAGGCAAATAAAATGCCTGAATACACCCCTAACTATCTGTTGGTATTACCATAGAGGTAATAATTGGGATTTGGCTGGGTTGGTCTGTGCGCTATTCGAGAGGGGGACACTCAGATGGCCAGAGTTATTAGTAGCAGCTAGTGCAGAGACAGTTGCATTTTTAAAAGGCTTAGAATACCAGCTTTCACTTGAGGTACCCCGTCATGTAAATATCCTCACCAACAGTAAATCTCTCCTGGTTTAATATATGTGCCCACAGAGCTATCTAAAAGAGGTTTCACATTCATATTGCAATGGATGTCGGGACACTTTTATCTATCAGGCAATGAAAGAGTTTACAAAATTGCAAAAGCTGTTGCTAAGTTACCTGAGAGTGAAGTTGGTACTAACTTCTCATATATGTCACCTGAAAGATTAAGGATCTATGCAGAGTTGAATCTAAAAACAAGACAAGCCTCGAAAATGAGAATCAACAAATGTGTGAAGAAATTTCCAGGGATCCACAGGTACAAATTAGCAGATTACATACTGGTAATTTCCTTCTATATGCCCCATGTTCACAGCACAGGTGAGCAGACTACGTACTGGTTGTAACACAACTAAAACTGTTTACACTGTCTTAGAAAAATGTCCAAAAATGCACCAAAGACAAACAAATCTGTTGGGACGGCACATTAAGCCAACAACACAGCTTCTAAGGTCTCTCGGAAGGACCATGACAGCAATAATCCAAAACATCAGAGAACCACTTAGTAAACAAGTAAATATGCAAATAAATTTTAAAACCATGCTGCTAGACACTTTGTTTGCTCAGGTTTCTTGTATAAGCCAGGATGGCTCTCTGCCTCCTGCCCCAAAAAAAAAAACAAACAACTGAAGATGTCCTCACCCTCTATGAAAACCAAACTCAGCTTGGCAACATTTGGCAGCCAAAGGTTATGCTGATTATAATGATGATGATGGAGTGTGCTGCTGAATAATATATATGCATCATACTGACATTTCACTAAAATTACAAAGATGACAGTAAGAAACAAACAATAGTAGATTCATACCATTTCCCCTGAGTAGTCAAAACGTTGACCATGTCCAGAAGCTGTGACCAGAGACCAGACTTCCTGCAACTATTGCAAACAAAAAATCCTGAAAACAGAAGAAAAAAACAAACAAAGCAAACAAAACCCAAAAGATGTCAATAGTTTTCCTTTTTTCTTTTTTGAAAAAAAAAACTTCATAGTATAAATATTTGTATTTTTTCCACCAATAGATAACTGTGCTATGATTAAAAAATGCCAAAAAAAGAAAATTTGAAAAACAAACAAGCAGCAATAAATACCAACTACTACTCTTGCTCGCAATGCAATGTATTTTTCTAAAGTTATTCAAGCAAATTGAAACCACTGAGTCCTCAGTTCAGATCCAATTGATTCTCAAATGGGAACCAAAGAACTGTTCAAGAGGTGATCATGGAACATGATGCTTTGTCACAATTACTGTAAAAATTCAACTATTATATGAAAAATTCACCAATCTGTGAATTTTTAAAAGATTATCTAAGAGAAAATGCAGACAATGGAATCTGCAATCAAAACAGAAAGAAAGAAAGAAAATTTTGGAAACAGAATCATGGTTCACTAATTGTGTAATGAACCCAAGGGAGAGTAGTCAACATGCTTTTGGTAGTTGTCAATCCTTGAGAACCCAACCCTTCAAACACGAGGTCATGCAGGGCCATCTGGAACAATGAGATGACTGGATGTCAGGCAGTGATGGTAACAGAAATGTACCTGAAGCAATTTGACTTTGGCCTACTTAACAAAAGAACCTATAAGACACAATAATGAAGTGAGAGAACTACTTCAAAAGAGTAGACAGACTACAGACAAAAGAACCTGAATCACACCTGCCAGGGCTGCTAAATCACCATGAGTCCACCCTAAGACACATGTCAGTAATGCGTTTCAAAACCTCCATTTGATTACCACTTTGTATACAAATGCTGAGACTGCAAGTAGAAAATAATCAAATAGCACGAGATGACTATGAAGTTAGTTACTATAGTCTATTGGGTTTAAAGCCTAAACACACAAACAGAAATAGGTGTACACAGTGAGTCACACCTAGAGTTTGTAGATCTCCTTACTTATGCTGTAACATCATACCAAAACCATCATGCCACCTTTAAAAATAAGATTCTCTATAAATTGATGTGTAACTGTAAAAAGAAAAAAAGGGTAAAAAGATTTAATTACTCAATTTATGGAAATCAAATTTTACCAACATTTCACTGAACTAGTTTAACTCATCATAGCAAGTTAAACTGCTTCTCTATGTCAGCAGGAAGCAGTTCTTGTAGCTTAAGTATCTTGTGCATCGCCTTCCAGTTTTTTGGGGGCAGACCAGTAAACCTGGCAACTTTATGAGTGCAGCATTCTCCAAGGGGATTACCTTGTGCAATTACTGATGACATTTGTTAAATTTTTGCAGGAACCTCTACAGTTTAGGTTGGTGTCCTGATCTTGGTGCAGCAGTCACATACCCTTTCTCCTCACATATTACAGATAAGACTATGCAAGGCTCTTGAGTACATGGGTACACACTGTCAAAATGAAAGGCATGTAAAGCCACTTCTGCATTATATTCATTGTTATAGAAAACCTCACAAGTGATTTGTGATCTTAAAAAGAAACTCTGTTGACATCCCTGCAAGCGAAATGACACATTGAGTTTTGTAAGGTTACATACAGAGGATTAAATGGCATCCTGAGTGGCAAAATCTGCAAACTCTTACTGCCATTGACATATTTCTTATGGTTTGGAAGTTAAAAGCAACTAACTGCAGGAAGTAACTTCATGGCAACCTAGTATAGATACACACACACACACACAAACACAGAAAGTCTTACCATTTTCAAGTTTTTGCTGGCCAAAATATTTGTGAAGAAATTAAAGAAAATTATGAGGTCTATTTAAGGGTCATCATTGAATTCTAGTGATATAACTGTATTAGTGTGCATATAAATCAAAAAATGACTATAATTACAAAGCATTTACCTGAAGTCATATTAATGAACAACTTTTTTGGTTCTGCTATATTACCACCATCCAACTTGTGTTTGGGACAGATTGTCTGGATGCAGGTGTGTCCCTTTTCAAATTTGAGTCCTTTGTTTGTGAGAAACTTCATTATTTCTGTGACAGCAACAGGTGAATGGTTTGCTACATTTTTTGTATACATCCTTGTCAAAGGTAAACAATGGTTTAGACTTTTTCTTCCATACAACATCAAACAATGAAATTTAGCATGGCAATTTTTCGGTTTAGCTTTGGTTCCAAAATGCTTGGCAAAATCTAGAGGTAAGCATGCTGTACATTTCCTCATTAAAATTGTGTGACAGCCATTTATTTGTGCATCTCTTTTGCTGTAGCTTTTTTTGATAGAATCTAAATGTGAAATTTTCAAGTGAAATAATTTCATGTTCTTCAGAGATGTAAAAGCTCTTCTCTCCCATGGAATCTGATGACAACTGGTAGAAAGACGAGTCAATGAAGGATTTCGTAAAAAAAGTAAAAATATTTCCATTCTTGAGAACTGTTCCAACAACCCTTTCATGTTGAAGTTTGCTGATATTTGTCACTAATTTACATCTTATCAAGTCACATGCAGTGGCAAGCATAAACAAAAGCTTTTCCACCTCTGTTACCAATATATATCCAAAGTTCAATCATCAAATATTATCCGGTGTCCTACATAAATCATCAAGAATTTCCAGATGGTTGGCTGAAAAATAAAAAGTAATAAAACCAATCTAACTATTTAATATTTTCTTTTCATTTTTTAATAACTTATTACTTTTAAACTAAATTATGTTGATTCTCTATGTTCCATCAAAAAAAGAGAGAGTTTTTTTCCAGATACACTCACTAGTCTCCATTTTTTGGAAAAATTCCAGTATCTCATTTAAATTTCGAGACAATACGAGCCCAGTGTTTGCTGTCTGTCACACTTAATTAACGGAAACAATTGCCAGTCTTGTATTTCAAAAGTCCTACCTTTCCTTACTTCATCTGTCATCTGGTTCCGTAGCAAAGTCTAATTGACTTTAGGATGATCAACTTAAAACCATTAGATGTATCAGAAGTGCCTCGAGAACTTAGTTGTGGCATTGATTTCAAAGAATGGAAAGTTTATTATTATTATTATTATTATTATTATTATTATTATATTAAAGCCCCCTAAATTATTAGTTATTGCTGGAGGACTGTCTCTTGTATAAGATTGTTGTTTGTTTTTTTTTTTTTTTTATAATTAATTCTCATTGTTCTTTAAACTTTCATATGAAAAAAAAAAAATTAATTAATTAAAGTTCCCTGAACAGTTTCAGGAGTTTAGTATTCATATTTTTCAGAAGAATAGAAACCATTAACATATTCACGTATTTAAACAGACAGACAAGGAATGAGAGGACAAAACCGCTCACCTTAAACGATTACAGGTAAAAACTCATCTCGAGATCACCTGCGAGCACGTTTCGCGCCATATTCGCCTTGTACTTTAGGTATTTTTACCATGTTAGAGAGCGATTAAAGGGAAGTAACTGTCGTTTTTTTTTTTTTTTAAATTAAACACAGTATGTATATTTTATTTGTTTATTGTTCTCCTTTGTTATTGTTTACCGGAGAAAACTGAATTTACCATGCACGTTATAAACGCGATTGGTTTTCTGTGCTTCTACACCTGAGTTTAGGGCTTTCTCTTGAAGCAGGTGACAAGAATTAACCCTGTCAGTCAGCCACCAATCTTTGTGAAGTTTTTTTTTACCGATTTTAGCACAAACTGTTGCGGAAGCCCCCCCCACCTTCTGATTCTTCGAGCGACTTCTCCCGTGCAAGTCCCAGGAACTAAAATATCTATCTAAAATATTAAACCAGTATATTATATTATATATCCTTTGAAGTGTGTGGGGGGGGAGGGGAGGGGATAGGGCCAAACAAATGAAAAATTGAAACCTTGGCCTGAGATCCCACCGAATATATCGCGTTGTAGACTATAACAAAATTATTTGAAGCTTATACAAGATCATGCATATTTAAAATAGGTGAATATGTCTGTTTATACGTCGCAGGTCATTTGGTGGAGACTGAATACCAATTTCCTTTATAGATACACACACACACACTACTGATTTGTGGGTCATTCAAGGGAGATAAGGCCAACAGTTTCTAATATTATTACTATTTCATATTTTTAAGGGGCTCTTTTGAACCCCTCCCTCTGGCAAGGTGTATTACCAGTGCGCGGGGGGGGGGGAGGAGAAACACTAAACGCAAGAAAAAGGAAGATGAAGAAGAAGAAGAAGATGAAGAGGAGAATAAAGGAAGCAACAACAAAAAAAAAAAATTTTGTTTAAACACCGAATCACGTGACGTTCTCTCGGGCCAAGTGGGTAGCGCAGCCACATCGCCATCTATCAGACGGCGAATTTGCGGATGCAGCGGTAGGACTCCTCGGGCCCGCGGAAGTTTCGGCCTGATCCCGGTTCCCTCTCTCCATCCATCTCTCCCCCCCACCCCCTTCTCTAGAGCTCGCCAATGTCTGCGGAGTCTCCTAGGAGGACTGGTCGCTACAGCGGCACGGTAGTCCGGCCTCAGCCATTTAGGTACAGTTGTATATACGTTTGTTTTCACATCTGCCCCCCCGGGGGGTGGGGGGGAGGGGACAACGACAAACGAACGACTGGACGACGGTAGGGTATCCTTGCCGAGCACGCGAACAACTCCCTTAGGGGCCCCTCTTCACGTTCTAACGGGTGCTCTCTTTTGTCACCGACAGTCGCTTACGAACAGGTTCTTTCTTTTTTCGTGCCAAACCCTAAATATAATAATAATAATAATAACGATGGTGATGATGATGACGACGGTGGCTTAATAGGTGAGGTGTTCGGGTTACAGT
Source organism: Nautilus pompilius (assembly GCA_018389105.1). Taxonomy (NCBI): domain Eukaryota; kingdom Metazoa; phylum Mollusca; class Cephalopoda; order Nautilida; family Nautilidae; genus Nautilus; species Nautilus pompilius. The sequence continues at coordinate 186,264 of JACATO010001008.1, forward strand.
CTTCCAAACGGCACCCGAGGAGAGGAGAACGGAGGTTCGCCGTGATGGACCTGAAAACTCGGCGCGGAACTTTCCGGTAACTGAACCCTGGAGAACTTTTTGATCCGGCCGCCGAAACTTGCATAGCGGTGGAAGAGGGGAGGATGGAGAAGATGTCCATTCGTGCGTGGGCATTAAGACCGACTTGAAACAGTTCATTAAAACTCAACTCCATCACACGTGTGTTTAAAAAGAAAACAAATACATAATTAAATAATAAAACAAAAAAAAAAAAGAGAGAGAGATTTAGACTAGAATTTAGAAAAAAAAATGTTTACAGTACATACAGATACTTATGCGTCTGTCATCCTTCAGCTTCATTGTTTATGAACTATGTAACTGCACTTCATAGGTAATGGGGGAGTGGCATTTTAATATATAATGTGCAATGGGTGATGCAAAAGGAGAAATTTCATTGTCTTGTAAGAAGAATTGCAGTAAAACAACGGCTGAGCCATTTCAACCTTGAACGACTATCAGGTGTATGTTTAAACATTCAGCTGACTGGATCAGTTCTCCACACACACATACGCTTCATTAATGCTGTTGCTGAAACAAGGTGGTTGCAGCAGAAAGTGTGAATATTTCCAGAAGAAATGCCACCTGATGCACCCTTTAAAAAAAAAAAAAAAAAATGGCGGGGGGAACCATATTTTCTTTCCTAATGGAATTATCAGTTAAGGTGAGAAATGTTTCTTGGTTTTCACTCTTAGGTTCTGAAATAATTCACACGGATCAGTAAAGAACCCCATCTGATGAATACCGTACCCTAGGCTTTCCTTTAAATGAGTACTCTCAAACATCAGAATATCTTGACTGTAGCAGTTAGGTTTTGATTTAAGACAAGTTCAATAGCAAACTTTAGCATTATTATCTCTACTAAACAAAAATTATTAACTGAAGTTCTTTTAATATTTCTTGAATATTTTCTGATGTTTTAAGTATTTCTTTAACATTTATTCATGTGGAATAGAGTGGTATTGTTATGGAGCTAAGATCTGTTTAGATAAGCCAGAGAATGCTTGTAAGTGTCTGAGTAGAAAATTTTACTGCAGTGAATAAGGGGAAGGCATTTGGTGACTAATTCTTGCATCATTTTCTTTATTTCACTAGAGTAATGGGACAGACAGAGAGGAAGTGGTTTTCTTTTGTCCCTGCTAGCAGTGAAGAGCAGTTTTTGGATTTTGCTGCATCAGGGACGGGAAGGAAAAGTGGGAGGAAAGCAATAGATAGGTTATATATTGGTGCATTAAGAGCTACTTGATATTCAATGTAGTTCTTGACATTAACATTTTAAAAAAAGAAAGATGTTTTTGTTAATATGTACTCATCAAGTTTGTTTAGACGAGGTACAGTTATACATTTTCCTTAGCCCTTCAGCAACATTGCCAGAATAGAGAGTGGGTGGGAATTTATTGTTGTAACATTCTGATAAGGCTCATCCTGGTTAGAGGTTTGGAATTCCCTAAATTTTATATTAAATTTCCAGTTAAAATTAAAATGAATGTTGAGAAAGGAATGAATTTATGTATATGTACAGATTGTTCCAAAGAGATGTATGAAGACTAGTAAACAAAAAAAAAAATTAAAAAGTAGATAGATAGTATCTTTTCTTTATTCGTCAGATGCTTCAAATGTGATAAACTAAATAGGTGTTCAAACTTTCCATGATCAGCATCTACAAAGGCACTGCAGCATCTGGTGTCAGAGCCACATGCAGTGGTGCACATTTTCACAGGAATAGCTGCTGAAGTATCAACAATTCTTTGTTGGAATTTTTTAATGGTAGCTGTTTTGTGGCTTACACCGTATCCTCCAACTTACCCCACAGTAAAAGGCCGGATAGTGTTGGTCTTGAGAGAATGTTAGGCATTGAACTGATCTGCATCATCCCACCTGCCTCCCAGTAAAGTTTTTATCTGTAATTGCCTACACATTTTGCCACACTGAAAACACATGATGTCAGTGCTATGGCATTGCCTGGTACCATCTGTGGGCTTCTGAATGAAATGACATGATGATGCGAAATTAATGAAATAATAGAGGGCTATTTCAGGTCTGCACTAACATGAAATCCGAGTGCCTGACAGATTTAAATATTGTAATTGCATGGTCAGATCAAAACTTTTTCCTAGAGAGAGCCAGTCTCCCTTATATTTAATGCTAAATAATAAGCAAACAAATTTACTGTTATAAAAGTTATACAGAAAATGAGAGGGAATAAGAAAAACAGTATCAAACTTGTCTTTGCAAACCACTATGGGCTAATGGAATACTCCATTTGGTGGATCCATATCCAAAATTACATCATAGGATGTGAAATGGAAGCAATAACTTATATATATATATTTGTAAAATTTACTGTTTGAAATATAATTGTTTATTATTATATTATACAAAATGTGAAAGGAAAATGTCAAGATTTGTCTTGTACGAGTTTTTCTTCAGTACAGATTAAAAATGAATGTAGACGTGTCGTCATTGTGTAATTGGACAAAAAATTAGCAATAAACTAACAACTTATGAATGATAACATGCTCCAGATGATGTAATACCTTTCCTGCATGATGGATGAGACATTTCTTTGGTGAGAAGTGCTAACACGGGAGAGAGAAGATAGGCACCGTGCGTATGTAGTCCTGTTTTTAAAGTATCCGCATACATTGCCTCTCAGTAATCCTGGCTGCAGCCACTAGGAGTGTTCAAATGAAACCTGGCCAGATATGGTAACAGCAGTTCCTATTTCGGCCCAGTTTTGTTTGAACATTCCTTATACTTGATTGATAATGAAATACTTCCTGCTGTCTAGTTATGAGCATTCAGTAGTTTTTTAATAATTAAGTATCTGTGGGAAATGCCTTGAATGTATGTATGTTTGTCTAAATCTGTCATTTTTGTATTTCAGCGACAAAACAATGATGGAAAGTGTGGTAGATTTCATTTCTGATGTCGTGCCACAGGTAATAGATGCAATTTCTTAAATGCTTTTTACTGTTTTTTACCAACAACAGCAAAATTATTTTCTTGCTGCCGAAGCAGTTAGCATCTCCAGAGCAGTTAGAAAAACGAAAGTTTATAGATCGTTCGTCCCTTTGTGAGACCAAGGCAGCAGCTTAAGTCTTGGGCTATGGGTTTGCATAGTGGTGGCTTCCTACACTTTGTGTACTTGTTTGACATTAGGGAGTAGTGTGGGTTCTTCTCTCTCTTCCATTCCAGCCTCTCCACCCCTCCATGCATGGGTGCCCTTTGGTTTTTCTCCAAATCAGAAGAGTTCTAGTGCGTTTCACTGGTGGTAGTCAGTGCAAGTTGAATGGGTCTGGGTGTTAAGATCACAAGAGCTTGCATCAGTATTGCTGGGTCAAAGTTCAATTGCAGAGGTTAAACCTCTCCAGCCAGCTCTCATGAACCTTGAAAACTGCAAAAACTAGATTAAGGTTCCTTCTAATGAGATTTAGCTAGTCTCTCTTCCTCCTCTCTCAATCTTTGTGGCCTCCATTTCTTTATTTCCTTCTTGCGAGTCATTTGCTTAGCCTGAGGAAATACTTTATAAAGACTTAACAGTCTCCAGGGTAACCTGACATACACAAGGGTCTACTTAATTCTTAAATCAGACTAAATTCGTTCTCCAGAATCTGCTTCGATCCTCACCGAGTTAAATGAGTGACCAAAACTCTATTTTTGTGCAATGGCCTCTGATGTCCTGAAACTTGTGTATATTTTGGGGAACTCGCTGAGCAAAAACTTTAGAGTAAGCCAGGTTGTCAATGAACATCTTCAGCCAAATGACCAATAGTGAGACATGCCGCTGTGCCATGCATTGATATTTGTGGATCAGTTCCTTTATATTCAGAATGTTGTTCTCATTAACAGTTGTTGTCAGCCACCCACCTCCTGCAGGAGCTATCTTGGAGTTATGTTTTGCCACTTATTGCACAATTTATCCAGCATCTTACAGTATTTACATTAATATGTGTGTCCATACACATTCATCATGTGACATTTAATTTTAATTGGTGATATCGTCTCAGTTGGGAGAATTTCAGTTATTGCTTTCTGCTTAACACGTATGAATGCTAGCAGCCATTCTGACCTGATATGGAGTGCTTTCATCTGGCGAGGGGTGGAAAACAAAATTTTTAAGGGATCTTGTGTATAATTTCCATTTCTGTACCACTTGGCATAAAGTAAATAGGAAGTATTACTTTTGTGAGGTGTTTCTTTTATCATCAGTTATCTGAATTCAAATTAACCAAACTGTTCACTAAATATGTAACAACTTCCTTTTGTAAGCAAAAGACAACATTAGCAATTGACAGCAAGTAAAAGTATCTTTAGAAAATTTCTGTTTTCTTTTATTTACTCTTGTGGATGCTGTTTCCCTTGCGTTAATGTTAGAAAAGTTGTTTGTTTGTTTGTTGTTTATTTTTTTAACCACCTGTTCGTCGGAGGTTCTAATGTATGCTTAAAATTTTCTAGGCCTACAGCAGCAGTCAAAAACAAGATGACAAGGAGAAGGTGAAGTGGGTTCACTTTGAAGAAGCAGATGCTAATGGTTAGTGTTAGAACAACAGCAACAAAAAAGATGATTATTGTAATTTGCTATTGCCACTGAACAAAAATGTTTCTTTGCACATTTACTGACACACTAAACTTTATCAGTAAGGATCAAGTAAATGTGGGCTTTATCTATGCACCTGTTCTTAGTCAGTAACTGTGATTATTTTGTCATTTGCATTGTGGTTTCAAGCTGTTTAGCAGCCCTGCTTGTTTGTATGCCTTTTAGACATTTTGAACCTACTGTTTGTTTCCATCTAGAAGAATACATTTGGATTCATGCAGCATAAGAAATCCTTTCTTGAATACAGGTGGAAGTAGTAACATTTGCAAGCCTCCTTTTAAACAAAGGCTGCAGTGGAAGGTTAATATATAATGGTAACAATCCCTGTAAAATTTAAAAAGACAATACTACAAGGACTATTTTTTAAAAATCATTTATTATATGCAATTTTACAAAATGTCAAATTGGCAAATAGTAATGTACTAGGACGTTCAAAATGAAGCTCAGTGGCTAGATACCATTACATCGTGCTGTATCGGCCGGGGTTTCGTTTGAACCTACCAGGTATTTAACTGTTAGCATTGGATCTATGTTTCTTTGTGTGTGTGTTTTTTTTTATCAGAGCTGCAAGAATTAAATACCAGTCAGAACATCAACAGTGGAGACAGATTGTTTTGCCACTGCTGACTTAGTCCTCAAATGAGAGCTGATTCTAATTAGTTAGTTGAAATTGGCTATAATCTACAGGTAAAAGGGCTAATGAAATAGTGTTTGGTTGGTTTACAGTAATATATTACTTAATGAACTTGTCAGATTGACAGGCAAATTTGTTTTTAATTAAAATAACTTTCTAGTTTTAGGATTTATATTATCGTAAACAGTTTCTGCTGAAATAAAGTCAGAATTAGAAAATGGGAAATTTTTAAAAATTATTTCCTCCTTCCCCAAATTGATAAAAATTTAAGAAAATCGATAGTTTGTTGCTCCAAAATGGCAACAACTTTGTGTAGTTAATTAAAATATAAAAACCATCTAAAATAAATAACACTATTAAATATTTGATACTTGTTTTTGGAAAGCTGTAGAAAAACATTTTTAAAGTACATAGAGTTATCTCTCTTGTTTTTCGAAATCTTTTAGGGAAAGTAGTCATATGGGAATTTTAACTGGAATTATGTAACAGGTAATTCACTGATCAATAATTCAAACTGAATCATTTTTTCCCCACTTGTGGGTAAAATGCAGATTAATGTTGCTATGGTTGATTTTTAGTCAACTTTCCGTACAGAGAGAATTCATCTTTAATGCCCATAATGAATCATGACCATCTTTGCATGGTGTTTATGAGATTAAATTTGAAATATAGTAAATGTCAAGTAAGGATGATTCTGATCAGTGGAATACATGAAATTTAAAACAAGTTTATTCATTGCTGAAACTTAAAAATCATTCTCATAATGCAGTGTTAAGCAAGGTGAGGCATGGCTTCACTGTAGTAGAACTTGGCCTAAAAGCATGCTAGAGTTGATTATGTAAATTCTGGGATTTTACTTGGAGAAATGGTTTCTCTTGGAGTTTCTATTCCAATTACGGAAGATGAAGTAAAGATGGATTTTCACTTGGTGCTAGTTAGTTCATTAGTTTTTATCTCAAACTGCTAATACTTGTTCTTTAAATTGCAAGGTTTCATATAATACAAAGACTTTTCAGATGTAAGGAGAGATCTTGTCATGTAAATCAACTTTCTTTTGTCCACCTGCTCTTTAAGAGAGTTTTTTTTATTTGTGTTGAGCAGAGATGAGAACTGCAAAATAATGGTCACACAAATATTTAATGTTTTGAAAATGAATACAGGTAAAAAGTGGTTCCTTTACAAATAAGTTTTCTGTTTACTTCCACAGTAAGGTAGATCCTGCTAAGAGATTTTGTTTACAGCAGTATGAAGTTTGCCTGTGAAGTGAGTTAGCACTCTTTCCTGTTTGCAAATAATGTTTAATGTTACCAATGCAGCAAAATTGCTTATCTTGTCTTTGACTAAACTAATTTAGCTCTGAGGCCCTAACAGATTCTATAGTACTTCAAATGGTTCTTCAGGGAAACTTTTTCATGCAATGAAAAAAGAAATTTAATTGGCTGAAATCCAATATATTAACAATGAAGGCAACCAATGAACAACTGTTTTAAAATTCTATGGAGAATAACTAGACAGCAACTGTCCTGAAGGCTATCTTCCCATGGAAGACCTAACCTATCACGGTGAACAGTAGGAGCAAAATTGAGTGAGTTTATAAGTTATTAGAAAACTGATGCATTCTCCTTGAAAATGTACAAAAGTTTTTTTTGTTTTAGCCTTAATGTGAGAGCAAAGAAAGTAGTGGTATCAGAAGCCTTACAAAACATGGTGCACATGTAGAATTTTAACGTATAACTGAACGCCATACATACACATCCTATATAAAACTATCTGACCTCCAAATAACCGTCTTGTCTTTTATTCAATTTTTCCAATATAAGCTAAGGTCAGTTCATTTTTGGCTATCCATTCTTTGTAGTTCATGAGTTGAAAACCAGGGGAGTTGTATCTGCTGTTTTTGCATTCTTAGATCACTTGTCAGATGGTTAGCAACCTTTGCACTTGTCGATCAGTTTTATTCTTCCTTACTACTGAGTTTGATCAGTAGTAATAATTGTAATTGTTACAATATGTCATCTAATAATAGTTTGGCTAGGGGTTTGACAAGCAATCTAAAGACAAAGTGCATATTTCTTACTATTGAGCAAAACTAAAGGAAGAACAAGAAAGCTGTTTGATAAGCAACATTTACTTAAAATGTTCCATCCAGATATCCAACATTTTTGATATCCATTCATCATCTACAGCTCCCATTAAGGTTGATAACAAGTTTACTGTATGGTGTTGTTTGTAATCTTAACAGGAGAGTTCTTGCATGTGTATGTTTGAAAAGTATTGAAAATCAAAATTTACTAAAATTCACATGAAGTTAATGATGTGGGTGAGCTGGTACAAAAAAGGTATTGCATTATCAAGTAAATTAAATCTATTTAATACTAGTGTTTCTGTAATGATGTATGTTGGCTTTGCAGTTTTGATTACATCAGCTGTTTGAATTTAACTTTCAATTTTACAGACATTGCGAAAAATCCAGACTTTTCTGAAATCGATGATAAAGTAGCCCCACTGCTTTTGGTGATTGGTTACACAAATGGAGTTCAAGTGTGGCACATAACAGTAAGTGTGCACCTCTGAGAAAAAAAATATATTTGTCTTTTTTATCATCTACATACTATACTGAAAGTAAAATGTTACTGATATTAATTGTTTACTTCTTAAAAGGAAGATAATGTGAAATGGAAAGAAATTTTTGACATATCTAAGTGCTTTTTAAATGCACAGAAGAGTTATCAGTGAGATGCTTGATACAGTTTGACATTTCTGCTCTGATCTATTGGTGAGTTGAACAGTATTGATGGATATATTGTAAACATTTCTACAGTGTCCTTTGCAGATTGCAGCCTCTCTTTTCCTGTTTTGTGTCTTTAGCAACTAACATTTGTCAATCGATATGCTTACAACAAGTGTTTGTAGCTAAGGACAACTTAAACTGGTGTCAATTGGTCGAAATGACAGCGGCTTAGCATTTCAGGGCAGAAGTTGTCATAGCAGGGAGATACGCTGACTGAGATAGGGGGAATGAACCCTAGACTAATTCTGAAAAGGAAGATCTCTCTCTCACAAACCTAAGCCATTTTAATTGTCAAGAGGACCCTTGATTATAATGTTGGTAAATTCTTTTTTTTTAATAGCACTTTATAAATTATTTTAGGGATAGTTACATAACTGTGCATTTTATAAAGCAATGATTTGGGATTTTAAAAAAAGAATGTCTAAATAAAGAGTTGGTTTTCTTTTCAGACAAAAGGTGAAGCCCAAGAGGTTTTGTCATTAAGACAGGGACCAGTTCGGGTTCTTAAAGTCTTACCAACACCTACTCCAGGTAAATTTTCCATGAATGAAGCAACTTAACTGATGTAGAGTTTAATAGACTGAGGGGAAGTCTGCTCAGCATTGCTAGTAGCATAACTCTGGGAATTAACAGGGCAAACTAGTGAATTAAAGTTGTTGTGTCTAATCACCTATTGTGTAAATGTGTCAATAACATTTTTACTTTCTGCTATGTTGACAAGGCAAACAAGAAGTTCAGTTGCTGGAGTTGATATATTTGTTTAAAGAATGGATTCTCTGTATGAATCATTCTAAATTAAAACGCCAAATGATTTCCTTCCTTTCAGATTTTTTTTCATTTCTTGATGAATCTATTTGTTACCAGGTGTGTTTTAAAATGAAAGAAGAATTTAATGTTTACCATCCTTAGAATATCACTCTCCATCTATCCATCCATCCATCTCGATCTTGGAGTGACACTTCAGATTACCTCTTTGGTTCCCATTCAAACTTCTTTTATTAACCCTTTATTTTAACAGTTTCTGACTATGTATCAAAAACAGGCAAATTTGACAACCACCTGAGATCATACATGATAAAACTAATTTAATCTGATAGTTAATATTTTGCAAAAGTTCTGAACACTCCATATTTTAGAAAAATAAAATGTTTCAAGCTACAAGTGGCTGGCATGAAAAAAAAATTCAATGAAAATCTATAGCCAGTAAATATATTTTTTCTCTTTATTTATTTTTCTTTTAATTTATGGCAACCTTCAAGTTAGACAGGAGTAGCTGGCCTACCTGTGGCAAGGCAAGTTTTTATCATTCCAAAGACGTGTCCCACAACAAGAAATAAATAAGTAAATGTAAAAAAGATAATTGTTTGTAACTATTTCATATACTCATAATATTCACATTTTTAAAATTAAACTTAGATCTTGCCTTTTTCTTTTACTTTTTTAGTATTTGAAGAAACAGATAAGTTTTCCAGCATGCGACCTCTACTGGCAATTTGTGATTCTTGCAGGTAACAAAGCTAATTCTTTTGTTTTCATTTTTGAGAATCTCTCGCATCACACATTGAGGCTGAGTCTTTTTTAAGTGTCATGAAGATGCTAGAGGCGGGGAAAAAAAATAATTTGTGGAGGTGGGGGAACCACTTGGTGTTAACAAGGTCTCAGGCAAGATTGAAACTTTAACCCATGATCTTATTTTAAAACCCACTTGTGGCCAGGCAATGATTGTAGACTGGAGCTATTATCGCCCCGGTTTTCTCCCCTTTTCTCTCCCTCTGTCTCCTTGTGTTTGCTTGTTAGTGGACCCTAATTTCAATTTTTCTCTCAAAGTAAAAAAAAAATGCCAATGTTTTAAGCACTTGTATGATGATGAGTTTTTTTTTTTTTCGCTGGAGGCAAACATCAAAATAGATGTTACATTTCTGTAGAGAAAAATGATGATAAAACAAAGAGGAAGTTAGCAATTTAAAAAAAAAAAAAAAAGAAAAATAACTTTCTACCTGGAGAACTTATGTCCTGACTTTTGTGATCTAAAACATCTCAGCAGTAAATGAAAAGGGGAAGTTGTGGGTGTGGTATCATCATTGGTGATGAAGCAAGTTGCATGGCTACTGTTGTTGGGCGGGGTTTTTGACCTTTTGGCAGGATAGGCTGTTTTTGGGGGGATCTCCCTCTTGAGTGGTAGTTGAGGTTGCAGCCAGTCAAGTGTTACTTGCAGAATTTCCACAGATGCGCTTGTAAAACCCAAAACATTAGAGTTCTTCATTGTTAAATGGTCAGCTGTTGAAAAAAGAATAAGTTGACAGAGAAATTCACTGGAGCTAGTGATAAACACAGCAAAGATTAATGGAGTAGAGGGTATACAGTGAAGATTAACAAACTTTGACTTTTTGAAGTATTCCAGTTATTTCAAATATAAGAAAGATAAGATAATTTTTAAAAAATCCAACAAACAACAAAAACCAGAAGAGAGTGTCTGGGATGATGGGGTCTAATGCATCAGTATACTTGATTGATTGATTGATGGACAAAATATTCTGTCTTTAATTTCTGAGGAGATGATATCTCAAGATTCTTTTTACTTTCAAAGCCTCCTGATAGATATCTGAGAATTTTTTGGAAGTTTAGTCGCCTCTCTTTAGTTTAAAAGTTGTGCAGCACATACAGCTTTGGACTGCCATCTTAATTGTAGCAGTCTTTGCATGCCAGTCATGTAGGACAACTAGCAGCATCTTTATGCCAAGTTGGGAGACAATATGTTACAAACATCTAGCAGCTATTAATAAGTCTTGCCTTTGAGCCACTCTCATAAAATGATACCTTTTTGCGCTAAGTTTTCATTTCTGTTTGTTACCCTGATAAACTTTCTAGACGTTAAATTAACACTATTTAAAAAATATACTGTTTTATAATGTTTGTGTTTTTGTTTGCTTTTGGCATCATCTTGATTTTCTTATTTATTTTATCTGCGTGTGTCTGTGTTATAGCGCTGGTCAGCCATTTTGTTCTGTGAAGTTTTTATCTTTGAAAAGTGGAGATGAGGTGCATAACATATCATTTAAGACGCTGCCAGTGGTAGACATCCAGTGCAACAAGAGGTAAGCCGGTTTACCTGTTCTGATTTTGTTGCATTAACTTGTAAACACGCTCCCATTTTCACATTTATTTAAGAAAAACAAAAACAAACAAACAAACAAAAAAATATAGTTGTTTATTATTATGCTAAACTTTTGGGGGGGCAGGGGGGGAAACAGAATGACTGCTGCTTTAAGTTCTCTTAAACATACTGCCATCTTGAATTCAAGAAAAACTAGGTACGATTATTTCTGTATAGTTGCGCAGAAAAGAGAAGAAAATCCGTCGAGATCTGAATACATGTGCACAAGCAAGAACGTGAATCCCTGAATATGCCTCTGTTAGCAGCTGCTGCTGATCCCTATTTTTTAAATATATGCTCTCTTCTTTTTTTTCCCCCCAGGGTTGTGGTTATAACATTCCAGGAGAAACTGGCGGTGTTTGAAAGCTGCCTCTTTAGACAGCTTTTCTGGGTGACGAGTAGGTGTTCATCTTTCATTGGCTCTCAACGACTGTAACGTAACGAGAAACTATCAAAGAAATAATGAAATTATATCCCATTTTATCTTAACAACAACAACAAAGAATTCTCTAAATTATAAAATAAAAGTAATTTTACTTTTAGGTTGCTATCCTTGTCCGGGACTAAATAAGAACCCAATAACTCTTGGTACAAGGTGGTTGGCATATGCTGATAAGAGGGTGAGTTCTTCAAAGGCATTTTTTATTTCCATTGGTTTGTATTACTTACTGACACTTGCAACAACCCTGTTGATGGAATAGGGGCCATTACCGATGTTCAGCAACGATTATCTCCCTTGGACAATATTTAGAAAGGTGTGGTCAAAGGAAGAGATAGTCTTAAAATCTGTATGAAGCCTACATCCACCCACCTTTGGCTTAAAATGAAGCATCTGGCAGCTTCTCAAAACCATTTATGTATAAAATAAGTTGTTTTGACAGCCTAATTAATTTGACTAGAGTAACCAAATTGAGGTGCAAACAAGAACATTTGAGCAATATTACTGTTATGTTATTTCTGATGCGAGTGAGTTGTAATTTGTTTTCAAGAATAATAATTATAGAAATGCTTCAGACTGTTTTGCAGCTTTGAATATTATGCTTTAATTCGATAGGAGAAATTAGTGAAAAGCCATGTATTATCAGACTTTTTTTATCTTCGTTTCTTTAGTGACAGGCATTAAAGAAATATAACGAAGAGAATAAATACATTTTTATGCTGAAATGTTTCTTTTTGTGCTTATGTAATTTTACAATACACTTCTGTTGTCATTGGATCATCTTTGATTTATACCCAGAAGTTTTTTTTTTTTTTGCATCCTTGTTTCACTTCACTTCACCTGTCCTGTTATTGGGGCACCTTGAGAGGTGTGTTTAGGGCATTTTACAACCTGTTTACAAACAGTTAAATGTATCTTTATATATGTGGTAGTAATATAAACAGTAATTAAAAATGCTAATTATTTTGACCCTGTTCATAACTGAGAACAGAATTTTGCAATTTTAATTGTCAGTGCTACTTTTTAAAATATATAATACCTGAAATAATAAGTTCTTTTTAAGAAATGTATTGCAAACATATTTTTGATTCTGTGTTTTCTAACTTCTTTCCAAATGTCTGTTTGAGTTTGTTACAGAAACAAAAACAACAATCATACTGGAATAATAGTTAATATTTTAATATTTAATTTGTCCTTTTACATTTATCTTCCTTCACCCATAGTTTAGTTTAGTTTAGTTTTGAAAAACAAATCTATTATTGGTTTTTCTTCCACAGATATTTTTGAGAAAGATGAAATGCATTTGTATGCACCTGCTTACTTTTCAGGTTCCAGGTTGTCTGTATTATTGAGTGAGTCAGACAGGTTCACTGGTGTTTTACCTGTTAAATTATGCAGGTCAGTTACCAAGTAGGCATTAGGTAATTAATCTTACATTTGTGCATTAAGAACAGAAGGCTATTGGTGATACAGATGCAGACAGGAAAAGACAACTTGCTAGCTAGTGCCATTACTGTTAATAAGGTGACAGGTAGAGTTCAAACTCTAATTTCTGTAAACATCTATTGAAAAAAAAAAAATTAAAAATTCAAAAAGAAGAATGCCAGTGTATTTTGCTATACTTGATGAAAGATTCTTTAAAAGAACAAAAAAAGCTTTTAAGCTGAGTGTGAGCTTTAATATTATGGTTTGTTAAAATTAGAAATTTCTACTTTCAATTTATAGTGTTCCTGTGCATAAAACACTTTTGGTTTTTATGTTTCATGTAAATATATTCAGTCATCTTTTTAAAACACATGGAACTAGATTAAAGGAATAATACTGAGCTGAGCTGTTTTGCCGAAATTTTTTTGTTTTGTTTTTTTAATCTTTCTCTACTGCAAAAGATTGGAAGCCATTCTCTGTTCTTTTTCTTCAGCTGGTTTCTGTTCATCAGTCACGTGGGGGTATGTCTGGAGATGGTGCTCAGTCGTATGCTGCCACCGTCATAAGTGCTGCAAAGGTGAGATATGATACCTGGGTGCCATTATGGCTTAGTCAAACCACTCCTCCTAACTCCAAGAATCTTCACTTTCTGATGCCAAACAGTTCTTGTTATCAAAAGGGTTAGTTTAACATCAATACGAGATTAGTTTCTCATGTAGTGTTCAATCAATCATGCACATTTGCAATGGTTTGAAGTTTGGCACTGTCTAACAACTCAAGATTTGTTAAATCTGCATCTGTAGACTTGCTTTTTGATGAGTCACCAGGTGGAAGATTCTGCAGTCACAGGTTTGGACCACAGAGAATCCATGCAATAATAGATAACTATTCAAAAAATGATGTGTATTATTTAGCATCATGACCTTGCTTTGTGGTAAGTTCATCAAAGGAGGTAATCATATAGATTCATAATTTTATATAACAAGATTAGTAATATTGATTAAGCAATTTAATGGCCAATTATCGTTATATATGTAATTTTAGACGAACTATGATTGGTTTTAACTTATATTAGACGGGGATTTAAAAAATTAGTAGTGATTGATACCTGAAGTTACGGTAAATTAGGGTATAAGGGAGATAATCTCAGGAAAGCAATCTGAGCATACCCAGATTAGCTATCTTGAATGTGCTCTTGTTTTTCCACTTGTTTAAGTTTTTCTTTTTGGACTATCAGAGTCTCTCAAAGGGTCTGACACTGTTTGGTGAGGCAATGGTGAGCAGTGTAACAGGCAAGCAGAGTCATGGATCAAAGAAAAGTGACCAGGCCACTGTAGACAACGGCTATCGTCCTGGTATTGTGACAGTCATTGATGTTCAGAACATTCACGGGGACCATGTGAGTTTTGTATAGAGTCTTGTGCATTACATTTTAAACCTAACTTGGTTTGTATCACTTTCCTATCTCTTACCTGTTTGTTACTCATTTGTAGTCAGTTTTTCCAGTTTCTTTTTTACTAGTTTGTTACAAACATCTTTTAACACATTTCTCATCAGATGTCTATGCAGAGTTCTTTGGTATTTAATTGTACCTGTTTATATTCATTTTTCACTTTAAAAACAAAACTGATTGTTTTATACCTGTTTGTGTTTGCTTGCAATCCGTTTCCATTGTTTTTCTTCTCTCTGATGCCTGCTGGTTTTCAGTTGCTTACCCAATCTCCCTCCTCCATTGCTTCAGATGTCTGTTAATGAAGATGTGGAAGGAGAAGGTCTCATTGCCCACTTCCATGCTCATGCCAACGAACCAGTTGCAGCCATGGCATTCGATCCCAGCGGAACTCTTCTGGTGACTGCGTGCAAGCTTGGCCACAACTTCCACGTGTTTCGACTTATGACTCATCCTTATGGGTCTTCAATGGGAGCTGTGCACCATCTTTACACACTCCATCGAGGCGACACCACTGCTAAGGTTGGTGGTTTCATATGAACTTCTAAGATTAATGATTGTTGTCTTCTCACTTTTACAAAGTAAACTTTAAATTTACTTCCCCAGAATGTCCACGGCTCAGTAAAGCCATGTTAATGTTGCCAAAAAAAAAATTCCTTCATTGTAAGTTTCCACAGAATATTTTGCATGAAGTTTCAAAAATTCTTTTTTGAAATTTATTTATGGGATCTCAAACACCCATCGATGTTCTTCATATACTTTATCCAGCTTGACACCGGTGCCTCATGTGTTGTCGGTGTAGGAATTTTGTTTTAAGAAAGAAAAATTAAGAGCACAATGCTGCATAGTGTTGACTTGTTAACTCTCAACATGGTTCTTTGCCAGGTGGTGGATGTCACATTTTCACTGGACAGTCGGTGGGTGGCAGTCAGCACTCACAGGGGAACCACGCACGTGTTTCCCGTAACGTGTTATGGTGGTAAGATCTTTTTCTTTATAAACAGCATTATGTAAGCATGTGCATTAACAGATAGGCCCTAAATTCATAGGTCCTCGGGAATATCCCACTTAACCCTTTTGACAAAATCTGGAGTTGTCTCAGTTAATAGATCCAGGAATCAGTAAGCTTATATACATTTGATGAGAAGCTAAACATAATTGTGAGGATGCATAAGGAGGGAAAGTCAGGCAAGTGTATCCCATGACCCACAGAGAGCGGAAGGATCTGTTAGACAATGCAGATACAGGTGGATTCAAACAATGCCTGAACGGTGTGGGAATGGAAGCTGTCTCTGCCCTAGTACGTGAATGGTTGGAAACTGATGAAGAAATGCCATCCAGCAAGGTGCTTTCCGAGACTGATATTGTGAAATCTGTTCAGGCTGGACTGAATTTGCCCACAAAGATGTCAGACTCCAATGGCACAGGTGATATGGATGAGACTGTCATACCAGGATGCTCTGAAGCTATTGTTTGCCTGGAAACTGCACTAAAGTGACTTGAGTCCGGAGATGTTGGTCCACTCAAGATAATGCAACTATTGTCTATTATCGATTTTACTAAACGGGGGGAAAATGAACAGACTTTTTCATTAAAAATAAATTTCTGTGTATATTTGAAGGATTTGCAGACATTCGATGAAATCTGTTCATTTTACAACTGAGTATATGCCATGAACATATTGCATCTGGTGCAGTTTGACCTCTATTGTTCTATAATCATATCACACAACCAGGCCATTAGTAGCAACTATCAAGCAGTGCTTGATTTTTCCCACTCGCTCAGCCAACACAACTGGGAATACAACCAACATATATATATATATATATATATGTGTATATATATATATATATTTTTTTTTTTTTTTTGCATGAAAACTGTCACCAATTATAATGAACAACAGGCCTTTACATCTGGGTTTCAGCTGTAAGCCTATCAGGATTTACTTCCCTTGCCCACATCGCTGTATTCGCGATTTTATGTGGACTCGCTTATCACATGGTCATTATTTATATCCATCCCAGCCTCGGGGTTAAATCGAGGGACCAGTGTACACACTTAAGCTTCTCCTTGATGGAAAATGCCTGGAGTGCATTAAAATGTGTAAAATAATTTTCTATCTTCTTACTGTGGTGCCTTCTCCCTTCCCCTCTCCTACCCCCCCCCCTAGTTTTCCTTGCTGAATCTTTATTGCAATGGTTTCCAAACTAGGGTCATGATGCCCTGAGGTCACCACAAGAAGGGATTGGGGGGGTCACAAAGCTGGCCAGCATCATGCATATTTTCACGTTGCATTTAATCTTTTGACAGCCGTCCACACACCCACCCAATTTTCTGTGGTATAATTAATCTACACTGGCGCACAAGAACCACCTTCCAGCCTCTCACTGGCATCTCAAAATGCAGTTATTATATGACCTTGAATTTGGGAAACACATTATTTTACCTTGTGTTTTTTTTTTTTTCAATTTTTTTGGGGTTATTTGTGTTTTGTTTGTTTTCATATTCTGGGGTAGTGATGCCTGAACCTTCTATCTAGAAAGGTATGCGCTGGAAGTTGGGGGGTCGCACTGTGAAAGAGCTTTTTTGGAAATGCTGCTTTATGATGAGGGGAGTGGAACAGGACTCCACAACAGCCTAACGAGGGCTGAGCTCTTGCAGTTTACCAACTGTGGATCTTATTCGGTTAAATAAAACCTTCCATGTATGTTAAAATTAACATGAATGACAACCAAAATATTTACGCTCTTTATGCTGGGCATTAATCATCTATTCCAAAAAACATCTTGTTCTTCTCCAACTAACATTTGTAAATGCATCATTGATGTTTCCACACCGATAGACCCAACTATCTTCCTTTTTGTGCCCTTCTGTCCATACTCAACAGTGTTTCTCTTCAGATTCTTACGCTCATTGAGTTTAGTGTATCATTCTGAAACATATGCTGCAATAAGTTTTCATGTTTTGGTAAGAAATTTTAACTTTTCATATATTATGTGGATAGTTAGCATTTATTTATGCATTGTAAATAAAAGCCAGCCATATTTTGAAATTCATCTTGGGCACCGATTCATTGTTATGTGGCTTTTTTCTATTTTTTCTTAAAGGTCCTATCAGCATCAGAACCCACTGCAGCCCCAGGGTTGTAAACCGGGTGAGTCGTTTCCACCGCAGTGCAGGCTTGGATGAAATTGAGCACTCCTTGGCTGGTCGGCACAGTCCGATTCTGTCTGGAAGTCCAAGATCTACAGGTCAGTTAAATCCACAAACCCCATCTGTTTTACAATGGAAAGTTGGTACACAGGGAGAAAAAGATCTATTTGTACATCATTGTGTGCTGACCACACTAAAAAAATAGACAGGGGTTGGTCAGTTTTCCTTCCTCTAAAATCTATTAACCTTATTATTTTTTTTGTTTTAATGTTATTTACAGACAAGTCTGTGTTTTTTTTTTTTAAATTATATTTAGAGCCATAAACAGGCTAAAGTATTAGCATGGATTGATGTTATAAAACAGTTGTTTGGTAGTTTAATTGTAAATTAATAGAAAATAACAACAGAAATATTTGAAATTAAGACATTTGTTTTCCTAGAGAGCCCTTTTAAATTGATGTCAGCTCTGATAACTTGAATGCTGTAAAGTTTGCACAGGTACAGGCTAGAATTTTTCATGAAGTCACTGGTCAGATTTTTTTGCTTGCTGCTGCTGAGGTTGGTCTTGTTCACATGGCCCTTTATTGTCTATTAAGATGCTTTTCTGGACATCCAGTCCAGTAGGTTTTATATATAGTGTCAGCAGGGCCCAGGGAAACTACTTTAGTCCATTAGCGTGTCTTTCAAGCAGTTATGACTCTGTTTGTATGGCATGTTGTCCTACATTCCTGTAGGATATGGTGTTACAGTTCCATTAGATCAAATGAGGGTAGCTGGAGAAAGGCCTGATGATATTCATGCTGCATGAGACAAGTAGTCTGTAAGTCACATAGTTTGCTGTGAACTAAAGTGGATGGTGAAGAGACACAAATTTAGACTTTTATTCACATCTTTTGTCAATGACTTCCGTTGAGCAGCTGATCCATGCATGCCCAAGTCTAAGTAGGTGCTTCTGTACAGTGTATCAGCCTGGTGACGCTGAAGCTGCATCAGCTAAAATGGATAGTTGGCAAGCAGCAATAGTGGAAGAACATCCAGGACTCTGTTGTATGTAGTTACTTCATCAATTTAGGAAGGGAGGTGGCATTTGATGCAAAACACCAAGAGATGTGACACTGTCTAAATATGTAAAGCAGACACTGACTTTCTTTTCTAGTGGCATTTGAATTGTTATGCCAGGGATCTGTAAAAGGCAAACCTTCTTGTGGCAACCAAACTTGAATATAAGCATAAGGGTAATTTTTTTATAGTTTAATAGTTCAAAAAATACTCCCTCTTTTTTGAATAACTTAAAGACATAATGGATTATTTTGGAATCAAATGCAGCTAATTCCTGCTACTGCTTTTAAACTTGCCATATACCACATCAATTCTTACCTTATTTATACCACCTAGGTACATTTGCATCCCAAGGTAGAAGCACTAGTTATTATTTGCATTTAACTGGCTGTATATTTAGTCAACACACTGGTAATGTAAAAACATTTTGATGGATTTGTCGTTATAAAGGTTAATGAAGAAAATTCTCTCTGCCACAGCCTTCATGGCGGAACTCATGCTAAGTAATAAAGATTAGGAGGTGGTTGGAATTCAGTAGAGAGGGCTAAAATATCCTGTCGTATGAGAGCGGGGAAACTATTAGTCTGTTGATTTTGACTATAATTATTTAATGATCTTGGTTCTGAGGTTTTGACAGTCATGTTATGGCTGGAATGGTAGAATAAACAGACCAGCCAAATGTTGGCAATTGTCTCTGGCTTTCAATGATTAACCTCACCTGTCTCAGGTTTTCCATTAATCTTTTCATGCGTTATTTGGAGAGAAAAAAGACCTGTTTGAAATAGTGTAATAACAGAAATGTGTGCACTCAACAACAGTTAATTAGAGATATTTTATTCTGTGCGCAACAGATGAACTAAATAGCTTTTTAAAAAATTGTTCTTAACTAAACATGGGAGGGGGGTGAGGTCAGTGCACTGGTGGCATGGATGGAATAGAACACACAGCAAAACAGCATACCCCTATCTGTTCTGCTTTCAGCTGGACCTGATTCCTACCCGAACATCATACGTCAGAATGCCATGAACAACAACAACAACAATGGAAATCCACGTTTACCCCCATATCCTCACCCTATCCCCATTTATCCCCTGGCCCAAGTCAAACAACCGACTCTGACCTCCATTGGCACCGGGGTATCTGGTGTGCACACCCAATCTCCCTCCCATGGTTCTGCTTCTTCCAACAGCGGGGTTTCTGTAGCTGCTTGTTTTGCTGGCTCCAGATGCTGGGCAGGCCCAACTCCTCCTGTGTCTGTGGAGAGAAGAGGTGAGTACAGAGAGCTGCGTTACAGATGAGAGGTCGTCTTAGGTGTCAAGTCTGGCATTTCAAACCAACATAGAAGAAAAGCTATATTGTGCATGCATTATTCTACCCACAGTAACTGAGTCAAGCTTAGCACATTTACTCAGTCATTCACGTGGTTGCATACATTTTCTATAGGAGAAAGCTTCCAGCTGAATTTTATGTAATGTTTTTTTTTCTCAGCTCAATTCTGACTTTCCTTAATGTTTCAGTGAAAATAATCACTATAATTTGTGGGGTGGGGGTGTTTCTCTTTCTCTTCCTCCTTTCAAACCATTACAGAATATTGATTGTCTCACTGACTTGACAGAGCTTCAGAGAACCTGATTCCTTTTTGATAGATTAGGGAGCATCTTTCTTATCGCATGAATTAAGAGCAACAATTTAGAGACTGGAGATTTGCCAAAACACTTGTGGTTTAAAACGGTGTTCCAGTAAGAGTGGAAGGAGAACTCTAAGTGAGTTTGAGCATTTCTTATCCTCCCATTAGTGGTGTAAAAAAACACACTGCACCCACGTTCTGGCAAGTCTTGCTGTCTACCATCATTTCTGAGGTGAGATCTTTCTGCTCTGGATGCTTCTATTTTTGCTTTGTTACTGGTCCTGTGGTCTGACCAATGCTTTAGCCCAGTGGGGGATCTGCCTAATTAGATGTTGAGATGGTTGAACTTTCCTGTCTTTTAACAAGCAGCCAGATATTGCTGACTTCAGCACTTGGTATACTTAATGTGTTCCAGAGCCGCTTTCTTCCACTTCTTTTTAGTCATACTGCTCACAATTTATGAGGGATCACTCCATACATTTGACTTGCTTCTCTACTGTTTTTAAAATTTTTTTGCTTGATCAAGCCTAGCTGCTGTTCTATCCATTCTGGTTTATGTAGCATTGCATTATGGGAATGTTTCCTTAATTATTGATGGAGCAGCTTGATTGGGAAACACCATATTAATTTTGTCAATTGGAAAATAAAAATTATTTTTTTTATATATGTTTGTGACTTTAAGGAGTCTTCTATGGCTAAAAAAACGAATTTTTATAGGTGATACTTCTTAGCTTTTAGGTGTATACTTGATTCATAACTAGAATAGAGATAGTGAGCATAAGTGGAGAAGGATGGATTCTGTATTATCATGACTATCTATATTTTCTTCAAATATGGTGTTTCAGGATATTTATCATTTTATGGCACCCATAACTTTCTTGTTTTGTTTTTAATCCAGATATCTTTAAATTTGCAATGTAGTTCAACCATAGCCTGCCAAATGTAATGTCATAGGAACATCTTAGTTATCTGTAATAGTTTGTAAGTTGCTGTTGACCATCAAATATTATGATTTTGCAAAAAAAAAATTTTCAAATTCAGAAAATGCCTTTTAAAATATGACACAGGTGGAAAATCTACATTCAGACATTAATTACCTTCATATTAAAAAAAAACTCAATTCTAATTGCTAGAGTTTCCATGCATCCAATGAGTTTGCAAGGTTACCATGACAACCATATGCAAAGTTGTGCACCTACATATTTTGCATTGACTATTAAGTATAGTATTAGGTTGGTTTACAATGCCAGATTTAACTGCCCCACCAGAGGACCTTTCCTCTAAATGACATAATTCATGCTTTAGAATTATAATAATAATAAATTTTATTCTCATTGGTCGGGGAGGAGGAGAAGCAATAAAAATACGTATATTTAGTCAACCTGTAATGCAAAGCATGTGGGCTGGATCAAGATTCTGATTTGTCCTTTCATAGGGTCATATAGTGAAGGTGCTATTGTCTCACTCCTACAGCTCAACTTGTACCGAGTAATATGGCTGTGAAAGAGTAGTGTGGGTGTACATTGCACCTCTCCTTAGATGGTATAGAGGGAGTGAAGATGGTTAAGAATAGATGAAAACAACTATTGATCTCCCAAAATGGTTTCTACCCAGTTATTTGCTGCATTAATTTATGTTGGAGCAAGCAGAATGTTTCTTGCCTGTATTTTATTTAAATGGGATCAGCTTTTTAATCTAAGGTGCAAATTTGAAAGTTATAACATTGGGAAAATCCGAGATTCTGTAGATCTGCAAGAATGGAACAAATGGTTATTTTCCCCGTCTGTTGCCATGTCTCCCAGAATCTTTCCTGAATGTGGTTGTCACTGTTTTCATGTTTGAGTTACCCTTTAATAATGATCACCGTAAAGAACTGAAGGGTTATCTTTGAGATTCACGTGACATGAAAGACATTTGATGTCTTGTCAGTTCTCTGTGGGCGGTTGGTAAAGATGCCTTTTTATCAAGAGCAAAACTCACCCCAGACTTGCCCCACATGTTCTGGGGGAGGGGTTTTATGACTCCTTTTGTGACAAACTGCTGCTGCCACTGCTGGCTTTTGTTCGATCATAGCAGATGCCATTTCTCATGGCTGCAGTTGCCACTTAGGTCTAAAGAAAGTTCCAGTTGTCGTAGAAGAGTGTTAAGAAACATTTTAAAAAATTGTTTTCCTCCTCTTTCTTAAATGTAAACACAATTTTTATTGGGAGGGGGGTGGGAATGACTCCCAACTTTGTCTGGCATATCTGAAAGATGTAATTGAGAGATTAACAATGTTCTGTGTATTTATCTGATTCTGTCCATTGTGACCATTTTTTTTCTTTTTAAATTATCATCTTTTATTTTAATTAATACAATTTAATGCAGAGGGAAAGAAACCTGTACCATCCCTCTTTGTTGTGGGCCACCATGGCCAGCTGCTGGAGTACCTGCTGGAGCCGAGACCCAAGGCAGGAGTGGACAAGATCTCCAGTGACACGCTGCTCGAGTTAGGAATTACTGGGCGGATTCAATGGAACCTGCAAAGGTAGATTTGTCGTTAAATTAGGAAAATCTAAATATGTATATATATATATATATATTACACATATTCTTTTGTTCAATCCTTTGTACAGGATACTCGTCTGTGCACTCCACTGTCATGCGGTCTCATTGTCTGACAACTAATAATGGCTTTGTCCCTCTTCTACAGCTCTCTCCCTTTACCATTCTCTGTCATCCCTGGTAATCTATTCACAGGCTTATTAGTCGCTCTGAACTTCCACTTTGCAACAACACTGTGGACTGAATTAATTGCAATCTTGCATTTGCATCCTTCTCTGAAAATTCTTTGTTCTTCAGTGCTGTTACTGAGATCAGCATTGTCTTGGTTTTTATTATGTTGGAGAGTAAATAAACGGCACAGAAATCACTTATTTCATAACTCGTGTACAGTACATTCTTTATTTTTTGTTGCTATCATACCCATGCTAAGTATATGGTTTGACTTTTCTGTGAAGACTAGTAAAATGATAGTTAAAATTTATCATTATAAGAAGTCCTCAAAATAGGGGACTTAAATAGCTTTAAAAAAAAAAGATGTCAAATATCATTTTGTATGAATAAAAGGTAAGATTTAATGTAGAATGGCTTTTATAAGCATTTGCATTAATGCATTATTAATTAGGAATAAAGTCTAACATATCATAGGCATTGTTTAAATGAAACCTGACTGATGTAGCATCACTGTAATGGTATCTTCTCCCACTTCCTGGGCTTCGTTTGAACAACATCTCTAGTAATAGAGAATGGTATATAACATTACCACTATAATTAATTGGTAAAAGAATAAAATGAAAGTGTACAGCGGGGTTTTTGTTTTGTGTTTTTCAGCCTGGCTTTTCCAGTAAGGAAAACTAGGCAATATTAAATAGGGTTCTATATTTTTTTGTAATTCCCTCTCTCCCTTTTCTTTTTTTCTCTAATTTTATTTTTAGGCTAAAATCTTCAAGTGAACTGTCCCCACCTTTGCAAAACAACAACCCACTGATACTTGGCACCACTGCGGTTGTGACTCAGCAGCGGAGTGTGCCTCCAGGTGAGGATAGACCTCGACCCCATGCTTAAAGTATTTCTTCTTTATTGATTTCTCCTCCATCTAAGTCCCTTAAAAGAAAAAAAACTAAGACAGGTTTATCATCATTTTACATAATTGGAAGGTGAAAAGTCAACTAAGAGCTTGTTTTTAAAAAAATTTTTTAACAGTTTTACTTCAAAATACACTGTTATTTTATTGGTAAAGGTATTTTTCAAAACTGAATTTTGTATTGTTTCAGTGGTAAATCTCTATATAGTGTGACCTGAATTTAATTTTAAAAGTTGCATTCTATTTTAAGGGGCTTAATGGGCAATTTGAATCTAGTTTCTATTTACTGATAAGTCGGAAAAATTACCCACAATGCAACCTTTCAAAAAAAAAAATCAATTATAGCCATGGCCAATAGTTTATTCATCACCTAGAATTTTCTAATTTGGCTTGATAAAGTTTAATTAAACCAGCTGAATTTGCATAATAATGTTAATGTATTGAAGCATGTGCCGCTTTGTAGTTCTTCACGTACTGCAAGGGGAAAACGATGAGAGCTGAGAAATGTGACAGTCTGAAATCTACTGTGCAGGCAGGATTTTCGGAGAGACCGATGGTTAGTGTGTGATCCGGTTAGAAGTACATATTGAAAAGCAGACATTCAGTTAAAGATAGATTTTGTTGTTACTTCTAGAGTGATGCAAAACTTTGGGCCATGGGTCTGACTTCATCAGAAGGCTTAAATCAAATCGGTATGGCAGTTGAAGCTCAGAGAAAAATAAAACGTAAAATTTTGCTGGAAAGAAATTGGGCTAAAAGCCTTAGCAAAGAAAGTATGGTGGTAAATTAGCCTTTTATCTGCCTTTGAAGATTCGCAGACATTTTACTGTCTTGTAGGTATTCATGAGTTTTCATAGCATTGTATTGTGAGATGGCATTGTGTACACAGACACTTTAAAAACTAAGGTGAATATGTATGGTTCTTTCTCTCTCTGCAGATGACCAAAGAATTTATGCTTTCTATTAGAATAGGGATTTATCGATAAAAAAATGGCTGATGCAGTCCAGTTTTTGGAGATAGAGATATTTTACTTATTTTTTAATAGGCAGATATTTGTATATTTCATTATTGCTGGTGTTTATTTAATATTTATCCAACAAGATCTCTACAAAACAAATACTAGAAGTTAATAAATAATGGCAGTGAATGAGGTTTTCATAGCTTAATTTTGTTCCTTTTTCTGTCTGTTCTGTGAAGGGAGATAACTTAAGCATAGAAATATTTCACTCGGTAATATTACTTATTTAAGAAATTAGTTTTGAAACTAGTTAAACATTTTTTGTATTTTTAAAACTGCTAAAATTCTTTTTTTTTTTTTTCTATAAGCAAATTTGCTTGGAGTTCTTTTTATTTAAAAAATAGTCTGGTAGGAATTTGTAATTAATTAATACTTTAAAAAATTAAAAATGTTTTTTATGAAAAGTATATATGCCAATGGTGGATGAAATAATGTCTTTTATTGTTGTTGCTGCTTTTTTAAAAATTAATATTTAAACTAGATGTAAATTTCTGTTAAAATGAGTAGTCCACCTATTTTATTTTATACTTTAGAAATAGTTTTTTTTAGGAATGTATTATTAATTCCCAGAAGCAATA
Source organism: Nautilus pompilius (assembly GCA_018389105.1). Classification (NCBI taxonomy): domain Eukaryota; kingdom Metazoa; phylum Mollusca; class Cephalopoda; order Nautilida; family Nautilidae; genus Nautilus; species Nautilus pompilius. The sequence goes on from JACATO010001008.1 coordinate 211,875, forward strand.
GTTAGTATTTGTGTTGAATTGGCTGTATGTTTAGTCAACGCGCGCACAATCTTAAAAATCCAGCTGGGGTTGGACCTATATACAGATTTGTCATTACAAAGAATTAACCTTTGCTAAGTAATAGAGCTGAAGGGAAGTGGGGTGAAAATGCACTCTAGGTGGTATACAGTGTGTGTTCTACTGACAACAATTTGACATGTAATAATTACAAGAGAGAGAGGGGGTGCTAATATTTTGCTAATTTCTTCTTGTATAGTCGCAGGTTCTCTCTCTCTCTCTGTGGATCGGATTCTCAACTAACAGGATTTAGCATCCTTGCTTCAATAAGCATGCCATTTAATTATCAGAAAAATAAAAACAGCAACCAACATGGTTTTATAGATGTGGACCTAATTTATAACTAAATCATGTCTTTATTAGTTTGTATGAAAAGTGTTGGTTGTCTCCCTTACTTCATTAATTCTTGTTAGCATAGGAGTGAGTGTTTTTGGAAAACTCCCAATACCACAGGATTTTGTTTCCATTTTTTATTTTATTATTGTTTTTGCTGTAAGCAGTAACTGCTATATAGTTACACTACTGTCATAGCATCACATATTGGGTTAAATGTTATTTTGGTGTACTGACCGATATCAAATCATGTGCCATCCCTGATCCAGGGTTGACTGTGTAGAATCGTTTCCCTGATCAGCGATAGATTAGGGAGATAAGGGGCATACATGATGGACTCCCAATACTTCCATGCTGGATACAGAAGGGTGTGCCAGTTTGTTTTTTTTTTGTCTTGAACAAACTTAGCAAAAGCCTCTACTAGGATTTTCCATTTTCATATGTAGGAGGAAACTGAAGACCTCTTGGGGAAATCCATGCCATTGGAGCAGAAACAATGATGGAGGTATGCTGGACTAACTCAGCCCTCTGAGGGATTAAATATATTTCTTCACAAATGTCAGCAAAATTCGTTTTTGATATTCAGAAACCGGTGGTCCAGTGCATAGTCTCATTGAAATCTTCTCTAATTTATGTACATTTATTGAATGGCTGGAGTCTCTAATGAATGCTGGTACAATAAGGTTTAGAGGTTAAATAAAACAGGCAATAAGGAACTTTTTTGTATGTAAAATGGTACTTCTAAATCTCCAAGATGTCATTGTTAACTCTACTTTTGTTTAAACTTTAATGGCAAACCTTCATTTGGTTTTCAAGAATTTCAGGAAGATAATAAATTATAGCCATTTTTAAATATTATTACTGAATCTAATTTAAGATATTTAAAAAAAAAATTGCAATTTCAGACAAAAATGTTGGTGATAAGCTTGGGTTGCCTTTATTTGTAAAATGCTGTACAGTTTTTTGGTATTTCAGTACCACTCACAGCTATCCCAGTCAGTAATTACATTGAGTACAGAGACTCTTCAGAAGTACATACATCAGCATGTAAATAAGTCTGCTCTTATCCTGAACACATTCTACAGGTGGAGTACATATTCTGTTCAAAGCAAAGATTTGATCCACAAAGTATTGGTTACAGCAACATTTTATTCATGCTAAGGATGAACCTGGAGTAGTTCCTTTACAAGTATGGTGTTTGTTTACTTCTGAGAAGCCTCTGTATGTTTAAAGGGTTTAAAGCCGACCTTTACAGAATTTTGGGGGAATTTTCATCTGATGTCACAAAAATAAACAAAAGAAGCATGACATCAAAAGACCTGGCCAGTCTGATTTATGGCAGCATTTCTGATTGTTTCCATGGTAAAACATTATCAGCTATGTTACAGACAATGGAAAGTTTGTAGTTGATTTCAGTCAGCTATTTTCACTTTTAGGCATTGCATATCTGCTTCCAAGAAAAACTTGTTCCAGAGATAAAGGAATTCAGTTTCATATATTTCATAACTTTGAACAGTTTTTATAATAGTTCTGTCATTTCATTTCAAGGTAATTCTAGTAAGTTTAGGTTTTCCAACATCAAATTTTTGATGATTAACCCCTTTTTACACTACCTAGGGAACATTTGCATCTTGCTACCCTTGAAATCTGTATTACTTAGCAGAGCTGGAATTATAGGGGTGTGGCACCCATTACCCATCTCATTAATATAATCATTTGAAATGACAAATTCATATATTGCTTTAACTCTGTGCATTGAGTGTTGACTAAATATGTAACACACGCATGCTTCTGGCCCTGGTGTGCTTCCCACTTTAAATTGATGGTGGGTTATTGTCATATTGTTAAGTAAAACAATCCTCATGGCCAGATGAATGATAATGAGTTGATTGTTTTGGTTAAATGAGGGTAGGCTTTGAAACCAAATGCTGTGCTACACAGAATGATGAACCATTAGAATTGCTGGCTTATTTCTAAGACTAATTTTGATGTTCATAAAGTCATGCTTTTCTTACTATTGCTGTATAGCAGTAAAATTAGAATGCTGCCTATCTTATTCTCTTCCTTACTGCAGAGCTTTCCATTTTGTTGGCTGTAACAGATGGCACCTGAAAAGCTAACTAAATTTACAACAAAAAAAAAGAATTTCTTTTGTAATTGGTAATTTGCATGCCAGGGTCAGCAACAAACTACGTTTTAAGTGATACAGTACTACATTTTTGTAAATTATGAGCTTATCTCCAGAGGTGCCACTAGTTTTACCTGGTTATCCCCACTTGAATTAGCTGCCTAATGATGGCAGTAATCAATGTTATGGGACTTTTGAAAAAAGCTTCTCCGCCATGTCAGTCACATGACCCCAGATGCATGGTTTTATTTAGCCTCTGTCCTTGGAATGTGATGGGACAGTGACAGACAGCATTTCATGTTTTAAAAAGTCTGCTCTATTCGGCACCGCAGCTTTGTAAGGTGGACTAACTCAGGACTTTATTTTGAATTTGAAACTGAATGTAAACTAACAACTAAAAAACAAACAAATGTGCAATTAAAGCTTGTCAGTGAATTAACATTAAAATTAAAGAACAAATTTAATTTTATCTGTTTTTTAGTACCAGTTACTTAGAATTCTGCTTAGATCCATTTAAGCAGCAGATAGATAGTTATTCTTTTTCTATTGAATATGAATATTTTAGTTGGTATTAGGTAACTTAGTTAAGCAAATTATTGATCTGATAAGCCGATTGATTTTCTTTGATTCTTCATACTTAGTTTATCAATGGGAAAAAAAATGCTTCATTTTTGCTGCTGTTTCCTCCCAAGCCTGGTTCATTGTGTTTAGGAATTTTAACTGGGAGAGTTAGAAACTGGAAAAATTTGAATTTACTTAAAATTGACATCTACTGGGTTTACTGACAAAGCAGATGACAAAAGTACTGTGATGTAACTACTGTGGGCACTGTTCCTGCTTTAACTGGTCAGGTGCTGCAAAGATCTTGCGTGACGTTTCATTTTAGAAAAGGACTCTCCTCCACACATCCCCACCCTGCTTATACATTGGATAATATTAAATCACATGTACACAGAATGGATAAGCAAAAATGCTGTTTATCCTTCCCTCCATGTTCAGTCATTTTTTCTGTTGTTTAAAAGTAGCGTCACTGAATCACTGTAAACGATGTGAGGAAATCATATCTAGCCGTGGTTTTCCTAAACCACGATATTTCTTGCTCCCCCCCTTTTTTTAAATGTATTTTATCCCTCCCTCCCCAAGCTTTCAGTTGAAAAGGTTAATTTTGTGATGCCCCCCCCCTACTCACTACTCAACAAACCGCAAACGCAAGCTGTTGTCCTTACAACAGCTCTCCTGGTGGGGAACCTGCTCCCCCCCCACCCACCCACCTTTACAGTTGCCAGGCGCAAAACAAAGGTTGGAAAAAGTGACGGTTTTGTCAGATTTGGAGAAGCAGTAAACAATGCTGACAGTGTCCACCAAACATCAGAGCGGGCTATGTGTGCTCGGGATGGTGTAAAAAAGCACACAAGTGGGTGGGACTTTTGGTCAAAGCATCTTGTTTGTCATTTTACACTTCAGTAGTTTAATTCAGAGATGATTTTGCGAACAGACAGGTAAATGCTTCTGTTCCAGATGTCGCACTTATAGACTTTTTGTTTTGTTGTTTTTTTTTTTCGCCAACCATTGATCAGCAGCACATCTTGCGCTGTCATGGAAGTTAACCAAATAGATTGTTAGAAAATTGTTTCTGTTTGCACTTGGTCGTGAAAATGCTACGTTTATTTAATATGAATGTTTTTGCCAGTTTGAATTAGAAGATAGAACATTGGTGGAAAAACCAAACTCCAATAAAAAAAAACAACAATTTAACTTTTAAAAAAAAAAATTACTTTTCACTTTTCATGTTGTAATACAAAGATATATCGAAGTATTCATCTACGGGGATGTTGATATGAAACTTGGGTGCCAGATATCATTGCGGTGATACTATTTCAGCTGGGTCTTAGTTGAACATACCTGGTACATAATAACCCTATAAATATATATATATATATTTTTTTTTTTTTAAACCTCTACAAAAATAAATCCCTGCGTTTTTTCCTATCATAGATAGCTGTATCTTTGTGTCTCAGTGCTAAGACAGACTGCATCATTTTGGGGACAAACCTGGGTTCTGATTTTTTTCTTGTTGGGGGTTAACGTATAGAAAGCTTGATGCATTCATATCTCTCTCTAGCAGAAGTGTGAATTAATGTATTTGAAATGCTGAGTGAAATGACAGATAAGGGACATAAATGCTATTATGCTAAACACCAGTGTGGATTTGTTAAGATGCCAGCAATCTTGGAAACAATTTCTGTTTTAGAATAAAACTACTAATGATTTTTTTTTTCTTTGTATTTGTTTTGCTGACATTGATGTTTGCATTTTTGTATTTGGTGCCAATGTCCTCCTGTAAACTGCATAAACTACTTAAATCATTTTATTAATTTTCTGATGAGTTAATTAAGGGAAACAGAAGAGATGTATATCATGAGCATACCTTTTTTAAAAAAAAATTACTTATTGCAGGTATCTGTTTAACTCTGTATCCTACCTGGAGTGCATTTGCACCCCACTACCTTTCAGATCTGTATTAATCAGCACAGATTGTGATGTTGTACCTTTCTCATTAGTTTAACCCTTTGTAATGGCAAATGCATATTGTTCCACCTCACGTTCTGCATTACAGGCGTGTTAAATAAATATTCACCAGTTCAAGAGAAACACTAGTACTGCCAGGCTGGGGCACCCAAGGTAGCATAAGTAAGGTAAAAAGTGATGTGTTATATAGTGGGTCAATAATATTCAATGGGATAAGCAATGTGGTTAGATGGTAAGAAGGGCAAATAAAATTTGTACAGAACTGTTTACTTGAAGACACCAGAGGTGCTCATATCTTAAATTATGTTCAACCATATTTAGGTTATAGGCTGAGTGCCTATTCTTTGTTAAAGATGTTGACAGTTTGGGCAGGGTTAGAAAGCATTTTACTAGATTATAATTTTAAGAGAATGAAAAATCCAAGTAATTCTCAGCATTTAGCAAAACTGAGACTTCCTGCTCTTGCGTATCACAGTTTGCATGATCTAACTATGATGCTGAAATTTCTAAAAGGTGAGGAAAAAATAGACAAGTTTAGCTTTTTCCATGATTCCCCAAAAGACAAAACAGAACGCAGCTACAAGCTTCATAAGAAAAACAATGGTCTAGCTGTTCATTAACATCATATCAGTGATAAAGTAATGAATGTGTGAAACTGTCTCAAGAGATATATTCAAACTGATATTTTTCAAATTTGTATGGGTGATGATGCAGCTTTCCTGTCAGGATTTCATATAACTTTATCTGCTTCATAGCTGTGCAAGATGGTTCTGATGACCGTTTTTGTTTCTCTCTCCCACTTCGGGAGAGAGATAAAGACAGGAAAGAGATCTCTGAAGATGTATGGAAATATTTAATTATATGCATTTGATAATTTGTAACTTCTTTTTTTTAAATTTAAAATCAAACTGAATAGCTGTTATATATTACAGATTGAGAATCAAGAGGCTAATAGCCACCTGTTACTTAATTCACTATCAACAATTAAAGTAAATACTCCACTACAAAGCTGCACACATTGTTATAACCTGAATATTCAGTGCAGTTTTGCTTTGAATTGTATACCTTTATGTCACACAATGAATAACTAAACATTGAAAGGTATTTATCTCAAAAATGAACTAAAATTGTCATAAGACACACTTATATTCTTAACTAAGTGTATGTTGAAACTAATTGGAATTGGTATTTCTTCATGGTGACAGATAGATAATCAATTTGCTCTTATAAGTGAGAAACAAAAACCCCAGAAAACTGATAAGTTCTTTTATAAAGCTTGATATAGAAAATATAATACACCATTGTAATATCCTTTTTTTTTTTTTATACTAACATCAGCTTAGCCTTCAGGGTAAACGAAGACTGTTTTTAGCACGAGGAACAAATCTTAGATGTTTTGGTGTGTTCATTATTTCTTGAAACAATGACGTCTTTGTTTTTGTTGTTGTTTTCAAGAGTTGCCAAATAGAGTTGTTTGACATGTTTTGTGACTGGATTTCTGGCTAACAATCTTTATTCTGTAAAACTCTTTGTATGCAAACATGCCCAGCTTTCTTTTGTGCGCCATTTTTTTTTATCTTTAGTGGAAAGAAAAATGGAAATTGTTCAGAACCAAGTGAGAAGCAGAAAAGAAAAGCAAAATGGATGCTGAGAGAAGTGGATTTTTTTTCATGTCACAAGTCGTGGTTTTGCTAAGAGAATTTATTTCTCGTGCTGGCTTTTCTTTATGAAGTCCAACAATGCGCATCATGTGTTGATTTGGCTCTTGCAATAGTTCCAGGAGCTCTGTTCTGTTTTGTTTTTGTTGTTTTTTTTTTTTTTTGTTCTTTTAAGTGTTTTCAGTTTCTGAAAGTAGATTTTCATTCAATTGGCAATTTCTTTTTGCAATTCTATTTTAGATGCTTTAAAATCTCATGGTGCCTTAGCATGTACAGTGAATACAAAGCCAGTTCGTTCGTTCTTTTAATATCATTTACTCTGGCTCACTGCACTTATTTGCATTATCTTCTGAACATTAGAGAGAGAGACTTCCGTATAAAAGACAAGACAGAAACTCACTCTTTCCTTTCACTTTGACTCGTTTCCATCTGTTTAAGAAAACAGATGCAAATTAAATAGATGAGCATTGCTGGAGGATAAGATATTGTTCTCAGGGGGGAAAATACATGAATACTATTTTTTTGTTTTTTACTTTCAAGCGTATTTAGTGTTAATGGGCTGATTATTTAATTTGAAGCAGTGTTTTATCAATTTTTCCTCACAAAGCTGCCATTATTTATTTATTTATTTATTGAACAGATATTTGCAAAATTCCATTATTTTTTTTTCAAGTTTGCACAATGAAGTTCTAAGTATCAATGAAATTGTTGGTGAGTAGATTCCACAAAAATGTCATTACATTCAAAAACCAACTAACCTTTATAACAGTCTACAAGTTTTTACCTCCACTCTTATATTCCGTCTTGGGTGCATTTCTACCCTAACCCTAGAATTGCTGGTTAATATTTGTATTGAATAGCTGCTTTGTATGCTTAGTCAGCACACTAGTGATGCAAAAGTATGGGGTTGGAGCAATGTATGGATTTGTCATCACAAAGAGTTATACTGACAAGGAAGATACTGTGCGTCTCAGCCTCTGTGGTTCATATTATGCTATGTAATACAGATTTAAAGGGTAGTGGGATGAAAATGCAACCAAGGTGGTATACAGAGGGTTAAATACAAATACATTAACAGTCATGCTCTTCATAAGAATCTTTACCGCTTCAAAGATAGTAACAATGGCAATGATGATTGTGATCTTGCAGTAACTATCTAGTAAACCTTAAAATGTGGCATAAGTAGAGTAAACAAAGTCTCTGCTCCACTGGAGTATATGGTCCTTATTTGGTGCCTTTGTAATGTTAGGGATGTTGACAGCCTAGAAAGGGTTCAAAGGTATCTTATCAGGCTAATTTGGAAAATGAACGATATTGGTCCCTTGGAGCCATTAACAAAACAACTTTCTAGTCTTTCACATAAAAGATTGCATTGAAATCTAGTTAAGATATTTAAGATTTAAAAGGTAAGGAAAGGTAGTAGAAAAGTGTTCCTCATTATTTTGGGAATTACTTGTGGGCATAACTTATACTTTATCATAACATTGGAAAAGAAAATGAGAGTACAGGTGAAAACATCTAATCCAATTAAGGAAACAGCCACGTTCATTAAATTTGTAAAAGTGGGAAAAGTAACAGGGAAAAGGTATTCTAACATCAGCCAATGACTGAACAGTACTGGAAGATGTAGGATGGAAATTAGTATTCTCATAGGATGTAGGCGTAACAAACCTCAGACCAAATGTGAGCATCTGGTCCAAATAGAATGGGCAGGTGTTTTAATTGAATTAAGTCCCACTGAAGATAAGATAAAGGAGGAAAACAAAATATGAAAACCTATCAAGATGATAGGATGAAATGTGTTATTTTCTTGCATCAAGGTGGCTATGTCTTAGAAGTTTGTACATGCAGTGGGGAGTGCCCAGCTAAGCTGATGGGTGGTGGGTAACTGATCACCTGCTTGGCCCATTATCTTGATGGTCCTGTGAATAATAGCCCAAAACCTGTTGAAGGATAGCACATGGCTGAGAAGTCAATCAGAAGAAGCACCTTGAGGATGTTTAAGTCAAGTTGTTAGTATTTTGGGATTTAAAAAAAAACAACTATACAATGGTAGCTTTTTACAGTTCAGTGCAACATAATCAGTACAGTAAATTAGCTAAACTATTTCTGTTGTTATTTATTGTAATTTTTCAACTTTTATAGCCGATACTGCTTTTTTTTTTTTTTTTCTGTTTTGTATTTAGGTTGGGCATAATCTTTACAAATTTTAGAATGCAATGTTCAGTGTGTTCAAAACAACATGTTTATTAAAAAATTGATTTATCATTTATTCTCTCGATTTATGTGTAGGAAATTAATAAATGATGGCCATTATTCAAAATCAGAATAGATTCTGATGTATGTCTTTAAAAAGAAAAAATCATTAAGAAGTAATACTTCATCTTTATCAAAGAGTTTCAGTGGATAGCTTTTTGGGGAATGCTTCTTAATAAATGTTGTCTTGCATATAGATGGCCAAGAACCCTGTCCAGTGACAAGGCATGACTCCAGAGACAGCCTATCATCTGATCACAGCAGTAAAGAGGACATGGATGAGCAGTGGCTGTCACAGGTAAAAAAAATCTTGTGATTACTTACTTACTTAGCAGCACTACTGCTAATGCCTGTAGATTTTTTGATTTATTATTACCTCTTGCTGATTATGATACATGTGAAAGATTTTCTCACAGTTTTACTTCTGCATGACAAATGTTTCCCTAAAATATACAGAAAAAAAAATTTTATATGCAAGAAAACGAATAATTAAAAAATAATCATCTTAATCTTTGCCCTCAATTTTCTTTCTAATAAAAAGTTGAACTATTTATAAAATTGAAAACTACTTTGGCAAAACCTAAGCAGTTATTGTGCTTGATAGATACGAAACTGGAGGATGACAAGTTAGTGCAGAGAGTGCAAGGTCGCAGCTGAGGTTCTGTCCCTGATGGTGTAGCCAGTCATTTGTTTCAGCCGCATTGCAATTAGGGCTTGACTTTGAAGTGGCCACACCTGTCCTGTGAGCATGGATGGATCTTTACAAGGGAATGGCATGTAAAATGTCTGCTAATTTGCACACCGCTGACTTTGGCGGGGAAATCCTTACTAGAATTCTCTGTGTTTTTTAGATGTTGAAGGAAATCAGAGAGTTGAGAGGAAACCCATTTAGATTGGTGATGAAGCGAGAGAAGAAACCACATCAAACCAAGCCAGTCCTGACCAGGATTCAAACTCATGACCTCAACCTTAGCAGTCCGGTAGTCTACTGTGTTTCCGTCAGTAATAGATATTTACTCCAGCTTAAATATTTTGGCGAATCATCGTTTCTTTCCAGGTAGAAATAATAACACATGCAGGTCCACATCGTCGACTCTGGATGGGTCCACAGTTTGCATTCAAGAATTTCCAGAGCAATCAAAGCACAACTGTATTATCATCCAGTTCATCTGTACTGTTGTCTCAGAACCCAGAAACGCAGTTATCATCAGTTGATGTGGGAAGTGAGGATATTTACGACCTCCAGAGTTTTAAGTAAGTGGCATCTTTAATGATGTGATTGAGATGCCTGGATATCATTTTTACAGCACTATGCTCTTTGTGTAATTGTACTTACATATTAAAGCTGTGGATTATGGAATCTGATAAAGCTTCTCAATAGTAATATTTTCAGAAATATTCTCACAGTGCAGTCTACGAAAACTGGTCATCCTCTTACCTCCAAAACTATACATGAGCACAGCTCTGCCTTTTTTATCTTAAATATTATTTTAGCTTTGCATCATCAACTCTAGCATGTTTTTAAGCTGGTTTGTACTAGAGTTGTGCAGTAAGAAACTGAAGGTAAGTAAATACACACACCCCTGTGACTTAAATAGGCTATTCTAATCACATCATTGCAAGCTATAAGAAGAGGTACAGGTCAGAGGAAGCCTCATTCTGTATATCACCATGCCATGAACAGGAGATTCATGGGAACAGAAGGATTTTTGAAGAAGAGTGCATAGTTGGGCAATGGAACTGATTGAAGTCAGAGGAAATCTTCAAGGCATTGGGTATTTTGTTGTTGACTGTTAATAGGGTGAGTTTCTAGTTCAAGAAGCAAGAGGGCAGTTGTTCATGTATATTATGGATGTCCAATCCAGGAAAATGAACATTTTATGCTGTGATCAGGATCATAGGAAGTGTACCCTGAGAGCTGCAGATATGACAGAATGTGTGCAGGTATCCATGAAAACCACCAGATATTATCTTTATGTCTCAGGGAAGAGTAGAGAGATGCAAACCATTCCTCATCCCACACAGACAGTTGCAAGGTGCTCAGTGCAATTTACATTTTCGAGTGTTGTCATTTTTTTCTGAGTCCAGGATTTAACAATTCTCAGATGATGCCTATGTATAAGTGTGATGATGTCCAACATAAGAATTTTCTTACTATTTGCACTCCATAGCTAAATGTGGTGGTCTGCTTGTCATGGGGTGGGGGAGTGAGATGGAGCACTGGACTGTCACAGCTGATGGCTTGCAAAAGAACAGTAACTTTTGTTTAAGCGATAGTTCTATTGAAATGATGCATTATTTTTATGAAAGATGGTGCTCCGTGTTGCCTGTGCAACATAAAGATGGAAAAGGATGTCGCTATAAACCCACTTTTTGGCATTCTCAGTACATATTATTTACGACAATCGATCTCATATACACCATGTGGCAGTGCATTGCTGTCATGAAAGCAAAGGTCTGCACTGCAAAATATAAATGCTGTTTAACTCTCTTTAGTGCTATGGATGGTTCCAGAATAAATAGGTGTTCTTGAAAACTACAATATATATTTACTTCTTTTTAGTCTGTATGCCACCACCTACATCGCTGCCTTAACTATCAGTGGACAGACTTGTTTTACATTTTATACACTCCACTGGATGAAAATTCATATTTAAAGCATCTTTATGAAACATAGTAAATGCAAAATAAACATGGTTATTTGGTTCTTCAGTTATTAAAGATGAAGTAAAGACTCTCTCTCTTTTTTTTTTATTTTGGTGCTGTCACTTTAAGTTAGCTGTTTGTGGTTTGTTTTCTATGTTTTAATTTTTTGGGGGTTTTTTGATAGAACTTTAAATGAAGTTGAAGTTAAAACACTGAGTTTATTCTGGTGTGGTGTAGATAGATCTTTGTGCATAGTGGCATTCATCTGGGAAATAATCAAAACAGTTGGGGGTTTTGAGTATCTTGTCAGAGAATCTTTTTCAAGCTATCTACAGTAGGGGTCATACTTACTCATTAGCTAAGATTCCATTACAGTGATGTATCAGAAACTTTCTTTAGTCAGTATTATTTTATAAGTAGAATAAACTACTGACAATGTAATTGATTAGGAATTGTATTCATGCCCATTCCTCTTCCCTTGGGGTTTATCATAAGCCATTATGACTCCATCCTTCTCATAAATAAATGCCATTAAGAGAAAACTGAGGAACATTTTAAAAATTCTCTGATGAAGGGAAAACTCTGCCTCTCAGAGCAGTCTTGTTTGGAATGCATGTCCATCTGGTATTTAAGGCTGTTATCAAAGTCCAATGTCTGGGTGTTCCTCTCATCAATTGTTCTAAATAGAAGAATGCATCCGTTTGAATTTGAATTATGTAACAGATATCAGCTGATGTACACATTTCTTGTCACTGCTTTTTTAAAAATGCAATTTAATACTTGTATCATAAACTTCATAAAAGGGGTATGTATTATAAATGAATATGACATTAAGCACATGTGAGTTCTATTCAGGAAAGATAAAGAGCCTTTATAAAAAAGGTCTTTATGATACGATAGCCATAGTTAAAAGCTGATCTAGCCATACTTAACTTTCTGTATACCACCTTGGATGCATTTGCACCCATCAACCCTTCAAATCTCTATTGCTGATCACAGGCTGTGTCACTTGGGCTGTACTTTCCTTATTAACATAACACTTTGTAATGACAAATCTGTATACCCCATGTGTTTTGCATCATGAGTTTATAGATTAAATATACAGCCAATTCCGACATACATACTAACTAGTGCTTCTAAGTGGTTTAAGTCAGGTATAAACTGGCATGGCATGCAGAGTATTAATAAATTATCATCACTAATTTTAAACTCATTGTTAAGCTTTTCCGTTGAATGTCTTTAACAATAACAGTTTGAAGTAATTATACTTACGACTAAAATATTAAAATAGCATTATTATTATAGTGGATCTTTTGTTATTGATATTTATTAATTTTTTTTTTTTCCTTTTACCTGAAACTTGGCTTTTATCTGTCTTTATAGATGTTTCTGCACTTTTACTGTCAAACTGATATGCAATTAATATGAGAGATCTGATGTTATAAAATGTCGAGGACACCTGTAAAGTTTTGAAAAAAAAATAATATTTTACTTTAATGGTTAGGTAGGTAACTGTATTAACTGTCAGATTCATCTAGGTTTTCTTGTTAAGTAGATTTGCTTTAAGCTTGATTTCATGCTTCAGATCTTCTCAGAATCTCACACAGACTCTGTATGCAGTTTCTGTTTTGCACGCAGAGTTCAGCCAGCTCGGTCCAGTCCAGTCGCCATGCCAAACACCCGACCTGCTTACAGACGGTCCTCGGCAAGTGACTGCAGCCCGTCCGGTGGGGGACGGATTTTGGCGTCTTCGCCATTGCTGATCGAGGCAGGTGAGTTCTTATTTAGGTCTCTTTGCCAGACTTGAAGGCCAGCCAAGCAGCCGCCATTCTGGAGGAAGCAGCAGTTTTCAAAACGAGGGAGTTGGGTTTTTATAATAAAGAAAAAAAAAAACAAAAAATTGACCTTTATGTACAAAGACTTTCAGAAAAATGAAACCTCACCATGGCCAGTACTTAATGAATCTAACACGAACTCTTCTGAAAAGGAGGTAGGTGGACGAGTGCAGGTTGGTTCACACATGTTGAAGTGTCTTTTTAATTTCAACAATTTTGTTTCCTATTGTAAAGAGGCTTTTGAGCTCTACCCTAGTCATGTTTACACACAGCTCTGCAGTAGTAGCAGCATAAAGAAACACGGGTCATCAACCCCAGCAGAAGATAACTCAACAGACGGAGCTTTCATAAGCTAATCCAGAGACTGGCACCTGTACTGCTTCACTTGAAAATGCAATTTTTTTTAAAAATTCTTTGTCTGTTAACATTCAACATATTAAATATTTTTTAGTTGAATTTTTTTTCATCTTAACATAATAAAGCCAGTTAAGTATAAGTTTGGTTTTTCTTAGCTTTTTGTAATTAATGTTTTTTTTTTTTAAAGATGCCACTATAGATAACAAAGAGTAAATGTCCATAAGCACACTGTTCTATTTTTAAACTAAAAGATATTATAGCATGTATACAACAGTAGAAATAGTTTTTGCCAAGCTGCTTAAGTTTAATGTAAGGCTAAAAGTTATTGAGCTTCTTTTTATGAGGGAGGAAAGTTTTCACTTTTTGTAAACAGTTTTAATGGTTAGTGACTCACTAGTCAGATTCTGATAAGACATGACATTTATCTCAGTTGGCAGCTTTTAGCTATGATCATTATGTGAGGGGAGGGTGACTGGCAAAGAATGGGTTAAAAGGGCATACAAAGCCAAGAACAACTTTAATGAAAAAGGAATGCATTCAACAGTAATGCTGTAAAAGTCAGGGCGTTGCATCATTAACGGCAGTAAAATGGGTAGGTATAAGAAAAGCTCTGAGTTTATGGTGGTGTACTGCAGGAAAACGATTTGGCTTCTGAGATGAAGGAAATGACTCAGCTTTTAATGATGGTGGATTTTTTTCTTTTTTTTTTAGACCTTCAATATTTAATTAAAATTTTTATTTTTAGAGTCATTTGTCATCGTTTTATGCCAGTTGAAGCTGCACATGACATAATTTCTCCTCCTCTTCATTGGCCAGCTATGTGCATCAAGAAACAAAAGACTGTATGGATTTGTTTGTCTTCATGGCATCTCTCTCTCTCTCTCTCTCTCTCTCTCTCTCTCAGGAAGCTTTGAGCAGTCACCAAACTTAAGTGATGTTTATGGATACTGGACAGAATCATCATTGTCCCGGCTACCTCGCGGGAGTGAGGAGGAGGAGGGTCGTCTCCGAGAGACACTGGCTGAAGCAATGCTGGAATCTCCTCTAAAGGAAGGTGGACCTGCCAGTGTGCCAGGTAGGACCAAGCGTTTCTTTGCTGCACAAGGTACCTTTATTTTCCGGTAACATTGCATTGTTTGTTGGCAATGAAGTGCAGTTCGCGTTATTGTTTATCAGCGCAATTGCGGCTTTTGTTCCTCTAAACGTTTCACCCCCTCCCTTGACCTCTCAGCTGCTTCTTGGGTCACCTTTACCGATGACTCCTCATCAAACAGCAGCCTGAAGGTTAGGTGCACTGAGGTCTTCAGTGGCGTAACATTTCTCAAAATGGCAATGGAAATATTGCAGGACGTAACAATGCCAGTTGCTGAAATGTAAGCAAATTATTACCTAATCAAGGTCACCCTTGTTAATTCCTTTTTTCTAAACTTGTCTTTGTGTTTTTTTTACCCATCTTTCAAAAGCGATAAATGTGGTTCCAGATATCCACTCTGGTGGCTCCACCAGGAGGGTCTAGCACTAAAAGGTTGGGCATTCAGACACATGATCCAATAATACTGACAGAAGGTAGTTTACTTGTACCTGGAATGTTACTCCAGTGACACGAAAACCACCACAAGAAAACAGTTCCGTTCAATTAAGCGACACCTCTTGCAAAATTAGTATTTAGAATGGCAGCCAAGTTTTCTGTGTGCTTTCAGAGGTTTGGCTGTTAGATACCTAAAGGAGTATTCTTTTGAAAACATCCTAGCATCAGTTCATCTGTGGGTGACAACCTGGGAATGACTTTAGCATGTGCCTCACATCAGTTTAGATTGCCTGAAAAACAAGACTATATTCAGTGCCAGCCTTCTGGTACTAGGTGGGACGAAGGGCTTTAATATGATGAGATGAGCTGACTTTTCCTTTTACTGCTCTCTAAAGTCTTCAGCAAAGGTATCTCATCCATACTTATGTAGTGGTATTCTGTAGGACTTTGGGGAGCAGAGAGTCTTGTTTGAAAATTCACTGCACAGCAGCCCACTGTTGCTTTTTTGTAGTAGTTATTCTGTGCTTGCGTACCTTTTTTAATTGATTTCCCAGGCTATTTTTTTGCTTTTGGCATTGTCTGTTTCTGAAATCATTCAACTAAAAGCTTATTCGTTTAAATCTCTAAAGCTGAATTTCATTGTGATACTGTATATATATATTAGTTTGTTAATTTTCAGAACTCGAACTTTTTCCTTTATTTATAGGTAAGTTTTTCTGTTATTTACTAACTCACATTCAAATTTCAATTGTTTTTATAACTTAATTTTCGAGCATTGATTATTGCCAAAAACCAATTTGATTCAATTTTTTTTAAAACTTCTTTATAGCAGTGCACACCACAACCCTTTAAATCTTATTGCTTGGATACCACATTTTGCATTATGAGTATGTTGACTAAATACTAAACCTATCCAATACATGCTACTAGGCTGGGGTGGTAAAAATAAGGTGAAAACTGATGTAGTATGCAGAGAGTTGATTCTTAGTACTCTTAGTTTCAAAAACTTGTTATATTTTGAATGTAGAAATAATGAAATTCCTAAATATTTCAGTAATTTTGCATTATCCCTGGAAATCTTTATCATCTCTAATAGTTAATATAACCATTACATGACTTTGCTAGTCTGGTTTCAGTAAAGAGGTGAATCTATTTCTATATATTTTACCCCTGCTTAGCCTTTGCTTTCTTTATTTCTAATCCTTTATGGACTTTTAATTAATGAGTTCATGTGGCTCTCTATACCACACACTTAAAATGGCGCTAGAAACACAGTAGTAGCTTCTCTAGGTTCACCCCATGAATTGGTGCATACAACATTAACAACTGGTTTTCACCGTTTGTATTTTTTTGACTGCCTTTTCCATCACAGCTCAAAGTACTGAAGACTGAAGATAAGTTTAGATGTGATCTCTGTAACATTTACAGTCAAACTAAAAAGGGACTTGTTTGTTAAATGGAATACTCTGGCACAGTTAAAAGCATCGTCAACAATTTCTATCACTAAAAGCTGGAAGGAGTATTATCTGCTGTCCAAGTAAGTATACATTTATAATTTGTTTCATATAAATTACATTGTAAATTTACAACATTAAAAAAAATATATTACTAAGACTTTGTCAGTGTATAATTTTGCCCTTTTTCTCTTGCTTTATGCAGTCACATTTTGTATTTCCAGATTTCACATTCTTCACTGCTCAAGATACTTCACATCAACACTGGCCATGGCAAGCTTGACTGTCTGGCAGTCTTTTGCTACCAGCTATGCTGACATTACTACCAAGTTCTTGGAGATCTTCAAATTGTATTGTGAAGAACAGCAAAAAGAGAAATCTGGGAGTTATAGTTTGAACCATTCTCCATAGAATTTTCACCTGGGTGGATCGGATTGATACAATCGGTCAAGATCACATTACCAAATTCTGTGTAACCAGAGCTCTCGTGTCAAAAAGCAGGCAACCAAAATAGCTTTCCAATGCTTTTCCTCTTTGATGTCCTTTTGTCTTTTTGCAGATTGACAGCATTTTTGAGTTTTCTTCTCATTTTGTCAAAGAGCTCAAACATGCTGTGATCAGACCTTTTGTCTTATCCATGGAAAATCTTGGCATCCACAGTGCCAAGGCTCAGTTTGCATGCACAAATGGTGAGATTGAAAACGTGCTGATAGTCCAGGAGTGGTTGGTTGGATTCAAGTTAATCCAGTTCCAGAAGACAAACTGCCCACCATACTGGAATAAAGTATTCTCCATACATAGCCATGTTTGGAACTGAGGCATGTGTTGGTATGAAATCTTGAGAATGAAGAGGATCTGCTTTTTGCTCTTTCAACTGACCAGCAGCACTCATCACCTGCAGTAGGGATTTCTGCCCAACCACATTTCAACTCTATCCCACCAACTTGAAGGAAAGGCCCTAACTTAACACCTGTCCTTACCAACATTCCAAACAAAGAAGGCTCTGATCTTGCAGCACAGAGAAAATGCCTGACAGCTTAAGTTTTCTAGGCTAACATAGGGTAAAGAGAGCACATCTAGAATGCACAGCTGGGAATTCCATGAATAATATCATTCCAGTTATAGATTGATGGTGAGGTGATGAACAAAACTGCCTAGAAATGATCACTGATAGAAGCTTAACATTTCTGTTATTAAAGGAGGAATTCTCAAGAGGATGTATTCCTGGAATCAGTTTGATTAGTATCTCCAATTTTTGCCTACCAGGTCCTTAAACAAGCTCTATGAAGCTATCAACTAACTCTCAGTCTATATGTGGTGATCAAAGCTTGTAGGCGTAATTGCCAGGGTCCAAAGAAATATGAAGTGCTACAAGGCTAATTTCAAATGTAACTTGTGCCATTTCAGTCTCAACTGATGCAACAAGTAAGATATAAACACCAATCTTGTACTAAATCTAGTGATGATGGTTCTACAATACCTATTATTTATGATACTACCTGTAACAATATTCATGTTATTGCTCTGATATTCTTGGATTTTATTTTTATAGTCTAGAATAAAGTTTTTTAAAAAAAAAAAATTCTTTTTTATCTTTATAGATGATAGCTGACATAGATTGTGAATCTTTGACAATGCATACCTATCTGTCAGATATCCATTTAATCTCCCTAGTTTTTTTCTTCCAAAATTATTAGAGCTTTATTTCAGTGATTACAAAAAATTACTGAAACATCTAGAAATTTCATGTGATTATTAGTTTCACTTTCTTATTGTAAACATACTTATTTTTTTTCCTTCTAAAGTTTAAGTATCAATGTTCATTAATGAATTACCCCACAACAAAAGAAATGCTGAATATCATCTCGCGTGCTTTTAACCCTTTCGCTACCAGCCTAAAAGATCTTTTCAGATAAATGCTCTTCCATAATTGACACGAGTTATTTCCTGTTCCTCTCACCAACTTCTGTGCCATGTAGATCCTTGCCATATAGTTAAGCTGGTTTTCAATGAATTACCATTTATCCATGTGTACTTGTCATGAGAAATGCAAGCCAGAAAGAAAAAGAGGATACGAGTGCTTAATATGTATAATACTGAAGAGGGTTAACACTGGATTTTAATGATCTACAATTCATACTAATTTAATAAAATAATAAAATACATCTTGAAAAGTCATGCTATTTTAGCTAAAATTATTATATTTAGTTTTACTGAAATTTAACTTTTTGGTAGACTGAGATTTTTTTTTTAATATATGATCTGATCTTTGTATTATTTTATTCTTTATGCCCTATATATGTTCATTACATGTGAGCACAGCGTTCCCTTAACCAGAATGAAACACGTAAAAGTAAAACAAAATTTGAGCTTAATGATGATCATTTTAATCATAATGTTTAAATATTGAGCGTTTTCAGAAGGCCACCTTTCCACAATCTATTGCATGGCAAGCATCTGAAGGATCACGATGTAAAGGTTCGGAAACTTGTGCAGTACTTTCAGGAATGAATGGATGTTTCCATTCCATGTGCTACTTGGATATGATTAACGATTTTGGTTTAACATCTTTAGAAATTTCTAGAGGGCTAAGATGGTTTTGTTTATTCTGGAGAGTGAAGGATGAGTAAGTAGCACTGCTTTAATTTTGATGCCTGTTTTAAATGAAGATCATCAATGCCATGTGGAATGGTCAAAAGATTACAGAAAGCTGCTGCCTATGAAAAGCACTTAAAGCAAGATGTCTTCCCATATTGGCAACCATTTTGCTACTCTCTCTATTGTATCAAATACCATGTCTGTTAAATGTGTATATCATTGTTCTGATGATACATGAATGGCATAAAGCAAAGTTCAGCATTGATATGAACATACTTACTCTGTGGTGGTTATCTGTTATTGAATGCCTTACTGAAAAATGCATTGATAAATTCCATGGTATTTTCTTTGAATTATTTCTCAAAGTTCTAATGAGTTCTACCACCAAAACCAAACAAACCTTTCAATAAATTGTCTTTAAAGATCATCTGCTCCCTCTGTTCATCTTTTACTTATCTGACTATTATTTTGGCTGATTTTCTCCTGCAATAATATCTGGAATGTAATGGGAGGACGGAAATAGCAGTATTTCTGCTAGTCTCAGAATTATTGAACCTCTACATGAGGTCATTTATTTTTAAAAAAAATTTTGGAATAAATGCATGGGTGATCAAAATTTTAGATAAATCATTAATCACATCATTGATTAAGACTCATTATGGATTTTCATCAGTTGCATTTCTACCCAATTTTTCGGGAGATTTGAGAAACTACAATGGCTTGATTGTGGGGTTGTTGCTAAAAGCATTTTATTGGATATAATCTTTTACTATTTCAGATGTGCAATTGTAATGGTCTTTTTTCTTTTAAAATTATTATTGACACATTGCTCAGCTTTAAACCTTTAAATAATTGAATAGCCAGATTTATTTTCAAAAAATTATGATTACTTATTAAAATTTTTTTTGAAACGTTTTAATGCTAGAATTAAATATTTTTTTAACAATAAGGATTTTTTTTTTTAAATATTAATCTCACAAGAACCTTACATAAAGACACTCATTTTGTTGAGCTAATGTTTTGAAAATTAACTTTATTCATTTTCACATAATCATCTTCTAAACTGAGCTAATATGTAGATGGATTTTGTAAAGTTAAAACCTGCCTTCTGTTTTGACACAGTTTTCCATTACAAGCCAAATGCTTTGCAAAACGCATAGAAAAAACTTTTACAGCATGGTGTATTAAAGAGTGGGAGTTCTCTGTGCGGCTTGTTGGTCACTTCCTGCATTGATGAATCGGTTGGTCTGCCATCATGAACCACCTGCCTGTTGGCCATTCTGGGTGATGACTTCACAGACAGCATTCAGTGACACCTGCCCCCTCTCTGCTGTACCTCGCTGTGGGGTTATTTAGCTCAGCTGCCTAATGACGGGCTGAGTGGTAGCAGTGAGTGGCTGATTGCCTTGATCAATGTATCTGTTTAATTTCCTACCTTGCAAGAGTAGAGAATTTACAGCGAAGGCGTTTAGCCGACTGAACAATAGGCTACTGTCCATTTTTTTTGTTAGAATGGTTTATAACTAATGGGCCTCCATCCACTCCACAATTGAGTCCTATGTGTATGGATCAATACTTTGCATACAGATGTTGCAGTGAATATTGCAAGTTTTTAGTGCTTTGAGAAAAGATGTTTTTAATTAAAATTTTAATGTTTGCATTACTCCAGCAAAAAAATCGTGCATCAGTTGAAGCTGTTAGACTTATTTTTGTGCAGTTTACTCACGTGCATCCTCCCTTGTTGATGAATCGTTTTAATTAGTGTATGTTTCTCAGGAAGGCTATTGGTACTAGCAGCTATTTCATCTTTTAAAGAAAAACAAGCATTAAGACTGACATTCTGTATAACTAATGTTTGTCAGGGTTTGTTAATGACATTAAGATTATTTACCTCTTAGACAATACTGAACAGCTACAGCCTGTGCTAGTAGGTAGGATTGGTAATAAGTACTCTATCACAACTTACTCTACCAACTAAATGCACTTGATATTTTTTTTGCATTAATTTATTTTTATTTTTAAACTCAAAATCCAGCTGTATTAAAATCCCTACCATTCAACCATCCCAGTTATAACTGTTGTTTATTATCATCTCTATCACTTTCCTTCAAAGGGTGGATCTAGAATTGAACAAAGAATCAAAAAAATCTACTTAGTATTTATCAACACTAAACATTTAATTAATGTTTTGTTTTTTTTTTAGTTTAATATTGGTGTTTCTTCTGAAATAAGATGTTTTCACACGTTTTGGCTTAATGCATCATCAGCCAGAACAAAACCTTTGTATGGCTTCACATGTTTTCGACCAACAGAAAGTGGTGTATACACGCACTACAGCATCATTTGAGGCTGAAGTGTTAACATAGTTTAAGTGTATGAGTATTTGGGCATTGTCATTGATGGAGAGGAACAGCTACACTTTCAACTTTTTGAAGCAGTTCCTTTCTTGCATTTTTCAGACAATATTAGCAAGTGGTGGAAAAATTAAATGTGACCATTTTGTATTTCATTAGCTTCTGTTGAAAGAGTTCATGCAATTGCCAAGTTAAGTCCTAAACTTGTCATCATTACTTTTCATTATTGAACTAAGTATTTGGTGGATTTTTTGGCTTTGTTTTAATTTAATTTGCAGATTTCTTGCATTCTAGAGGTAGTGGAGCTTTCTTTTTGATCTTTTGATTGAGTAAAATGGATTTTTGTAAAATAATGATTCAAAACTAAAAAGATCCTTCGTGTTGTCAATCCAGTTGATCCTGGAATCTGATGAGTTGAGAACTTAATGACCATGCTTTGTTTTTATTGCTAAAGAGTGATCGAACAAGTAATAGCTGATTAACCATGGCAATGATCTGTTTATGCGATCAGGCATTAAGTGTATCTCCATAACAGTACCATTTATGCATTCATTGTCTTACAAAACAATGATTAAAAGGTATTTGATGTATTCCTTTGTAACTGCTTGGATATAAACATAGGTAGGTCAGAACTTGCATGGAGTTTGCTAAGAGCTGGAAATAATTTACCTGTTAAATTTTAAAAAAAACACAAACTAGGTGAACTGAGACAGGGTGGCTGACATTAGACAGTTAATTGTTCAGTAAAACTTGGTCCAGTGATACCTTTAATAAAGGGGCGAAAATCAATGCAAACACAAGTGTAAGCCACTTTATTGCAACCATGCCTGCAGATGTGGCTCTGTGTCAGGTGCATCATCTGCTCAGCTATTTATTTGGAATTAACAAGTCGTTTGGAGAAGTATGATGCCTCAGTGTCTTTCGTTGGTGAATAGTACATGGTTAAGTTGTTCTTTGGTTTAAATGAAGCCGTGATTTCATGTAAATAGGTTACAAGTTGTCATCTTTAGACAGGAATTAAAAAATGAATTTTTTACAAGTGATTTAAAGAGCATATCAAAAAAAGAAATAGACAGTACAAAGAACAATTAGCTTCTTGAATCAGAAACTCCAAGTTTTACTGGCTACATTAATGTTTGAAGTTTGTTAGCATTGAGATAGCTTTAGTTCATTTAACGAGCTAGGTGTTTTTTGTTTTTTTTTTCAGGCTGACTGTCTTATTTTCTGTCTCTAGTAACTTGAAAGTACAAAGTCAACATTTCAATTGTGGGATCTCTAATCAATACGAGCTCATTTTGGTATTGCTCAAGTGTTTAGAGAAGAAGAAAAATCATGTGATGCTTTTGATGAAACTTTTTGCATTTAAATTTGAATTTACAACTGTTTTCTAAGTTTATTTAAATTGCATGACTTTAATTTAAGAAAGAAATGCAGATAATAAAAAATCTTTTTACTCTAATCCACCTCCATTTAAGTAAATACATTTAAAAAGAAAGAGCAAAGTCAGTAACTTTCCTGCATCATGTTAGAAAGTTTGAAATCTAATTATATTTTTATGATTTATTGTTCTTTTGGCAGTTTTATATCCATATTTTCAGATGCATAAATTGTATGAATATTTTTAAAAAATGCTTACAAAATGAATCTCTCACTAAATCATGTCAGACATGGTGACAAAAACCGAAAGTAAAATGGCCACAATCCGGTTTTTCAAAATTTATTTAAATATCAGAAATATTTTAACAGGAGAATGAATTATTGGCACAATTTACATGATACCAATGCGGTTCTAGGGCCTGTTTTGGTGCCCAGCCAATGGTACAGTTTCTCTCTCTCTCTCTCTCTCTGGGGTTTGCACCAGTCTTTGTTTCTGGTGCCATGCAGCCATGTTTCAGGTCTCAGTCATTTTTCCCAACCATCAGGAATTACCAGAGATTACACTGACAGCAAAAAGTAACATTTAACAAGTACTTTTTTAATATTTCCCACAGAATATTTGTTTACTATTACTGGCCTTATATAGCTAAGCTGACAATTTATTGAGTGGTTATGAATCTTTACAGGTGTATATCTGCAGTCCTGTTCATTTTTTTTCTCTCTTTACGACCATGCCAGACCACCACCCTACAACTCTACAACACCATTGCTTGAAATTAAAGTAATCACCCATGTCCAGAATCTACAGTGGTGTTTGTTTGTTTTTAAAGTAAAACATATTAACATACTTCATTGTTTCAGCAACTATTAATATATTTCTGATTGGTTCCCTCTGTATATAAATTGCTTTAATTGATTTTCTTAAAGCCATGATTGCTCTCATTGGTTTTTCCAGTTCCTAGAACTTTTTTATAAAAAAAATTATTATTGATTCTCTTAGGTATTGCCATCTCGTAATGCAGTTTCCACATTCATCTTTAATGACTGACAAAAAAGACCCAAAAGATGATGGTATTTACATGAGATTCCTCTACACTTCAGTTTTGTGTCCATTGGTATTGTTAATGTTAATAATGAACATTTCTTTCAAGTCAGCATTATTCAGTTGATTCTTTCGTTCAGCTCTGGCTGCTTATCTGCTGGGTTTGTTTGTTCGTGTTAAAAGCTACACTAAAATTTACCAACCTCAGAAAGGTCTTCAAAAACATAGTTTCATCAGTTGACTTATTACAAGGGTGTTCAAATAGAACTCAGTTGAGATAGCATCACTAACAGTTACCTGCATAGTTTCACTTGAATGTTTCTAGTGCTGCTGTTAACACAATGAGAAATGCCTGCACTAATTCTCTTTAAATCTTGGTAATTGTCTTTACATTCAAAACTTTTGAATTAGTTTCTGTCTGTTTTGAAGATTAAGAAAAGTCCTCTCTCATCTCTCATTCTCTCTCCATCATCTCTCTCTCTCTCTCTCTCTCTCTCTCTCTCTCTCTCTCTCTCTCTCTCTCTCTCTCATCTCTCATTCTCTCTCCATCATCTCTCTCTCTCCATCAGCTCTCTCTCTCTCTGTTTTGTAAATAGCCATTACTATTATCGTTTTTGTTTGACAGATCACAGAAAGATGCATAGAAATGAAAAACTGATGGACTATTCTTTCAAAACCCAAGTTGGATAATTCAAATAATTATAAAACCTGTTCAAGTGCAAGAAATCCATTTACCTATTTTATAAAATAAAACTGGCATAATTTTAACAAAACTAAATTTCATGCTGTATGTCTATGATTTTTAAATAAGTTGCCGCTAAGCTAAACTATTAAAAGCTTATGCTTTGTGACAAAATATTGAAGGGGACAAACATATGCTCCAAAAAGTTGACAGGGTAGTTGTACCCACTTTTCCCTACTTTCCATGCTGCTGTAAATAAACTATCTATATGCATTTAAATTTCTACAAATTTCAATATTTCAGATCATCGATAATGTCTTCTCACCACAGCTACTATGTCATTTGAAATAGAAGGCAATGCAGGATTGAAAATTAAAATCGAAAGTTCTGGGAATGTTGGACTTAAGTATTTTTTTTTATTTATTAAAGACATTTTAATGATTATTTGTCTGATTTGCAAAAGTTGCATTGTAGTACCAAAAAAATTTAATTTTTGAAGACATTGTACTAGAAACCACAAATCTCTTGATGAGTTTAAAGATGAACGAAGAGTGCAATTTTAAAAATATGAAATCTATCATGCATGGCCTTGCTGTTCAGCAAACTATGTTCACTAAAGGTAAAGAAGAAGCTGAGATTGCAACCCAGATCAGCTCTCAAAATGTTAGCCTAAATTGCACAATGGTGCAACACCGAGCTGTCTATTTGTCAAATGACGTATTGGGCTGGTTGTAACAAAAGGGGGGAAAATTTGTTTTCTTCCCTAGCACTAGAGAAATAAACTGATGCCTCATCTATTACTGTTTGTGCATGGTGTAATGTGTGATTTTACTATCCACAAAGAACTCGTTGGCATGAGTTCACTTAACAGCCAAACTAAAGGGAATGACTATCCTAGTGGGCTCTTAGAACAGTGCAATACCATTGAGCTTGACACAACAAAATTAGAAGGCTTAACAATCAATGGCTTTCCTGCAGTGATTGGTACACGATGGAATGGTCCCATTGTTGTTAAAAAATCTGGGTAAATGACAATATGAGCTTGTTCAATTTCATTGCATTATTCATCAGCAGAATTTGTGGAAAAGAGTTGGACTTTGAAAATGTCATAAAAGTGAATGTATCTACTGTAAACTTCAAGCCACAAGGTTTAAACTACTGTCAACCAAAGTTTCTCAAGGTCAAAACACAAAGGGGAGATTTGGGGGGGGGGTATCAGAGTCAGGTAGCTGAGAATGGGAAATATAATGCACTGATTTATTGACTTATTGGACAAAATTATATCCTTTAATAAAAAAGGAGAACAGTTGCAGAATTTGAAGATGTGGAATCACTGTGTGATTGATCCTTTCTCATTAGCATTACCAGTCATCTGAACACGTTGAATACTAGATTTCAAGGCAAAGATCAGCTTGTTTCACAACTTGAAGATCATGTTTTAGCTTTTCGAAAAAGCTGGAACTGTTTTATTCACAGTTCCTTCAGGGCAAATTAGATAATTTCCCGACATATCAAAAATTGCCTGAGAAGCTCATCGAGAGTCGTGAAGGTGAAAAATGCACAGGGAAGATCAGCAATCTGAAGATAGTATGTGTAAATAGATTTCAAAGACTTCCAGAAAGAAAAGAAAAGAAAAAAAAAATTTCCTCCTGATGAAGTTGAGCCAGAAGCACAATTGGAACTGATTGATCTGCAAAACTGTGACATACTTTTCTCCAAGTTTATGGAATGTGGTTTTTACTCAATTTGTACATTTTCTTCAAGATCAGTATTTTTACTTAAAGGAGAAGGCTTCTATCTGTGTGTGCTTATTCGGCTCAGATAGACATTTATGAACTTCAGCAAAACAAAGGGCTTAGAAATCAATTGAATGATGATAGTCTACACTTAGTTTTCCAAATGATGACTATAAAACTGGATCCCACTTGTTTCAGAAATGCAGTGTCAGAAGTCATATTAAGAAATTATTATCACAATTAACAAATATGTCTAATCATTGAATTGTGTTCAGAATTTACAAGCAGTGTATTTTCCACTGGTCTTATTTTCATTTTTATATGACTACTAAATGTGATTTTTGCCAGAACTGATGTGGGACATCATGACAAGATAAACGTAAATTTAAAAATCTGTTTGCTGTCTCATTTCGAAATATTAGGATTTTAGACATCATCAAGAAATGTGAACGTAAGTTTATGTTGCTAATATTATTTAATCTTGAATATTTTCAATTATGAATATCATAATTTGGCTGGCCAATATTATTTCTTTCTTCCCATCTTTATTCTTTTTTAACTTTTTTTTCCTATATTTAGATAGCTATATGCCAATTGTAGTCAGGTGGATAATCTTGATAAGATTCTCTTTATTCATTTTCTACCTGACAATCAAAGCTGTTATCTTTACATACCTGGTCTAGTTATCTTGTGGTATCATGTTGTTGTTATTTTTTTTAAACTCTTATCTATAACCTTAATTTAGTAATGATATTTGTCTTTTATATAGATATCATACTATGCCATTTAAATATCTATCTATCATTGGTTTTTTTTTTTCCTTATTTACTGTATAAGTTTATTTGCCTAATAATGAATTTATAATAAAAACTAAAACAATTTTATCTACCTTTTGCAGCTAAAAGGTTATTATTGAGTGTAGCTATGCACATTTAAAAAATGTATGATTGTGAAGGATTGGAATTTTAAAAATTATTGTGCTCATTTTTGTGTCTACTGATGTGGCTCAAAGAAAAAGAAGTCATATATCTCTGCCATAAAGCATGGAGAATCATGTACTCTCTGTAGAGAGCCCTAATGTTTGTTCAATACAGTATACTTGTTAAATTTCATTCCTATTCTCTCTCATTTATCCCCAGAAATTCTTCTGACTTTGATTTATTCTTACAAAGATAAGATTTTCTTTTAGACATTTTCACCACAAGATGAACGTATTATAGTAAAATGGTGACTTAACACATGAGCAAAAATGAGGTTGACTTAAATCAACTTAACTGATTGGTCCAAACTAAGCCACATTGCCCAATCAATAATGCCATATCAATTATGGTATTACGCGGTAAACAAGGCTGTATAATGGAAGATTTTTCAAAGGACCACACTGTTGGATGATGTATAGAAGGCACTGGAAGATCAGGAGAGCTGGAGCCTCTGAAGGGATTGGTCATTCACTTAAAAGTGTAAACATAGTAAAATTGACATGAAATACAAAGTAAGGATTATTGAGATGTTTGCTAAGAAAGTTAAAAAAAATTAGAAAAATTGATTTGCCTTGTATATTAGGTTGTTACAAAAGTTTTGAGAGTTTTTATATTATGTTAATAAGGGTTCATTTTTTGCATGCTTGTGAAGGTGTATGTAGATAAGTTATATATCGTTTTCTAGTGTATGCTTTGGCATACATTATGCAAAACCTACCTTTCTATAAATCATAAAATGGATATTTGTTTCAAGGTTCTGAGTGAAGTGTGGATAGAAAAGATTTTCATGCCATTTTGCTTCACAAGCTCAAACTCAGCCACAAAGTGAGTGAGGAAACTTGTAACATTGAGCAGGCATTGGACGAGGACACAGCAAATGAACGCACAGTACAACGATGGTTTTCAAAGTTCTGATCAGGAGATGTGAGCCTTGAAGATAAGGAACGTAGCGGACATCCTTCCAGCTGTGATGACAACGAAGCTGAACCTAGAAAAACAGGGCGAGAATTGCTGGCAAGCTGTACATAAGCATTACAACTGTTTCCCAGCATCTTGATGCATTTGGCAAGGTGAAAAGGCTTGACAGGTGGGTGCCTCACAAGTTGAATGAACAACAACAAAATCGTCGATTGGAGATCTGCCCTTCGCTTGTCATAAGAAACAACAACCATCACAGCTGAAAGGTACTGTCATGAGTTTGTTCATCAGAAACTCTCCCAATGACAGCCAGCATTGATGAATCAAAGAGGCCTAATCCTGCTCCATGACAGTGCTCGTTCTCATGTTGCGAAAGTGACCCTTCAGAAACTGAACACATTTGGGTACGAAGTTCTCCCTCACCTAGCCTATTCACCAGACCTTTCTCTCAGACTACCACGTTTTCAAACATCTCGACAGCTTCTTCCATATGAAATTCTCCTCAAACCAAGCAGCAGTTGAAACTGCCTTCCTTCCAACAGTTTATCAACTCCAGAAATCCAGATTTTCTTGAAAATGGTATAAATATGCTTATAACTTGTTGGCAGAAGTGTATTGGTTGTAATGAAATTTACTTTGATTAATAAACTTCGTGTTCAGCAGCAATATGAAGTCTCATTGTTGTGGTAAAAGAAAACCTACAAAACTTTTGTAACAACCTAATAGTATCTGGAAATTAGATTGGGAATTTGTTCCTTATCTGTCCATACTAACTACACACTATTATGTTTATTGTGTGTGTGTGCATGCAAGAAAAATATTTTATGTAATTAAATGTTTGAGAAAATAAGCTAAATATTTGAAATGTTGAGTGTTGTTATTCATATGGTGATAGAAAGCTTATATTGAACAGAAGTTCTCAGTAACATGATCTTGAGATGCAGAACTGGTATTTTCAGTTGAGGTTGTTTCCATAAACCAATCTCGCCATGTGCAGTCTTTATGAAATACCCTTCCAATGTATCTCTCACTTTAACTTCACATGCCAGTTTTGGCAATATTGAAAAGAATACTCCAACTTTAAATTGCCCATGAGATTTTTAATTTGTTCCTCTGCTGGCATTGCATCATGTTTAAATGCTAATAAGTTTGTCAAGATTAGGTTTGGATTGGTCTGATTATTTGATTTGGTTGCCAAAAAATACAAATATTTTTGGTTGCTGATGAAAGCCAAGAATATGAATAGTACAGCTGTAAAATTTTAAGTATTAATTATAGGAGAAAAGAAGAAAATCAGTATGCACACGTACTTTTTAAATTTGGTAGGAACAAATGGTATTTATTAAGCCACCTGGTGCTGTAAGGCAATAAGAATTGGTTGTCAGGTTAGAATTTTGTTTTTCTGGCTCTTCAGCAATCTAATGATCCAAGATGCTACTTTCAGAAAGAATAGGACACCCTTGTGGTTAACATGATACAAGAAAGGTATGAAAATCTCACTAACTAATAAGATGAACAGCACTCTCTGAAGGCAGATCTCATTTTACTGTGGATTCCTATTTTCTTTTGTTTGGCAAATGAGTTCTGCAACATTTTTTTGTAGATTGGCAAATTCCTATGTTGTGTTGTCAGAAATGGCTTTGAATCTCTGTTTCACATGCGTGAAATGCTTGTTTATTCTATCAGAAGAGCCTGATCAGGTAGTATGTAACCTGCATATTTTTTAGTCATTTAACTTCTGGAAAGGAAACAAAATCAATTATGGCATCTCCTTTTGTAGATTTTTAAAAGTTTAAAAGCTGCTATCTTGATAAAATGCAGTTCAACATAAAATGGATTTTATTTTATCTAAAATTGTTGATACAATTTTGACATATTTGGATCTCCACACACTAATCTTTTAATGAATAAAGGCTGAAAAAGCATTTTTGTGCAATTTTGAGAGAATCTCTTCCTCCAAACATTCCTTGAATTTGTATATACTGTATTTTTTGGTGTATAAATCAATGCTTCCCCACCCTCCAGAAATCCAGGCTTTGACTTATAATCCAAATCAACTTTACTTTGGAAGGAGTCATTGAAATTGCTTTGATAACTGATTTTGTCACTTAAAATTTTTTTTTATTTTCTAAAATAAACTGTACACTTATGCATTTGAAACAAACTACAGGAATTACTACCCAGAACATTTCTTGATTGGGTGAGCAAACCAGTGTTAATGCACTCATTGAAGCATGCAAAACTATTCAATCAATAACAAGCATGTGCTCATCAACTACATTCTACCTATCCTTTTCAATCCTTATAATATGTATAAATATTCCCAAAAAAATCCTCTACCTCATCTCAAAATGCCTTCCATAAATTCTCACAAGTCATGCATGGCAGCAGCTTTTAAGCTGGAAGTTTGTAAGTTTGCTAAAGAAAATGGTGGCAATATGGCTGTGCACTATCTTTAACCAAACTTTCAACCAGTCACGACAGTCTTCATAACACTGTCACATCTCATCACTGTCTATAGTATTTCCAGGCTCGTGAATATTAATGATATGACATCAGAGAGGAATATGTCAGTGATCAATATAAAGCAAAGGTTGCATTACTATGAAGAAAGCCCAGAAGGCAGATCGCAGCTACAAAACTAAGTAGACTAACATTGATGATAAGATGGAGAAATATGTGCTAACCTAACAAGCCACTTGCCATGGACTTCGTACTGTACAGCTGACACTAAAGACTAAAATTTCAACTGATGATCACTGTCTTTACATTTCTCCCTAACTCACTACTACTGATGTACAGCATTCACTATAGTGGTTTCCCAAAGGTATTTACCATATTATCCCATCAGAGGCATCTGAGCATCATGGTAACCCCTGTGTTGGCCTATTTTTTGGACAACTTTAAACCAAGCTAAATATTGAATCAAATAAAAGTGTCAAAATGACAAAACTATGTTGGGCTTTTTAAAGTAGGCAATTATAGGCAGAGCAAACGGCACAGATCACCTGATGATCAATGATGTCATGCAGTGAGTAAATATAGACACCAGGCTTTATATACCAGAACCAATAATAACATTTGCTGTTTGTTTCAGATATTTCTACATTATTACATATGTGTTGAAAAACAAATTCAACACCCCATTTATTCAGAAGATCATTCCACAAAGTGGTTCACTGATATACACAACTCATTAATATTCATAAGTCTGGAAGTACTGCGGACAACGATGTGATGTTGGTGTTATGAAGGCTTTGACATATTCTGACTGGTTTAAAGCTTGGCCAACTACTGCAGTTGATCTAGCTGCCTCTCTTACTCTTAAATTGATTTATCTATGAATGAAGGAAAGAGGTATGGAAATATTAGCCAGTTTGAATTATACTTCACATTGATTTATGTGCTGAAAAATATGGTACTCATCTGACTTCAAGGTAGTTGGTAAGACTTCATGAAAATGTGTTAGTTGTGGCTTCAGTTTTTTTATATAAAATGATAACCACAATTGGTAATTTTATCTGAATAATTCTGCATAATGAACCCAAATCTTTGCTGTATCTACAAAATTACTACACTGTCTGCCCTTTGTTTTTGCTCTTGTTTTTTTTTTGAAAGTTACCTGGATGGTTATACAAGTTATCTTACTCTGCATTAAATCTGTTATATGACTTTTTGTTTGTTAGTTTATGTAGTTGAGTTATTATAAGGAGGCAGGGTGCCGTTAAAACTCTGATAGTGTAGTGGTTACCCGGAGGCTGGATGATCGTCACAGTTTACATGGTGACCTTAAATTAACCAGTGTAGTAGTTAACTAGGAGCTGGAAGGGTATTACAGCTTATTTGTACTATGTACTTAGGTTGAAATTGTGTCTAGAATGTATAATGTAATGATACAATGCTCCTAGAATGTGGAAGTGCTTATCAGTTGTGTTTTTATTAGTGTCGAATCCCTTAAAGAGACTGTCAAGTGAATTAATAACCATGTTCTAGCCTTTACCATTTTGATCTGTGTAGTTTGGAAATACAGCCTGACTGGTAGTGTAGTCTGTGCATTTTTTCCTTTTATTTTTAAACAAAAATCATTTTTAGCAAAGAGTATTATCTGTGATTGGCTGTTGAAATACATATTTAAACACAAGTTGACTTGCATAGAAACAATATTAAGTTATTATTTCAATTGCCTGATCATTGTATACATAAATTATGTTCCATTTTGCTCTCTTAAACTGAGGATGGCTGCAATGGACCAATCGATCATTGTTGTAAAACCAAGTGATCTATTCGGTAGCTGGACTTTATGCCGATGGGTATTTTGCCACCAAACGCTAAGCTGACAAACATAAAATGGACAGAAAATCATATCTTAACATGTTTTCATGGGTGAAATATTTTGTTGAATATTTTAAATATGATATATTTTTTTTAACGGTTCAACTTTCCATTTTACTTTCTTTCATACATACATAAAAATGGACAAAATACAGGCAGTCCCTGCTGTACATTCGTTAAAAATAATCATTGAAGCATAGATGTGTCACGTGTGTCAATGTGCTGATGTAATAGTATCATGACACCATTGCAATGTGATCAAGCTGATGTAGTAGTAACATTGTCCCGAGCTATTCAGAGACTAGCGTATGAAATAATGACATCACCCGTCTTGCCACTGTTGATAGACTGATAGACAGATTGTTGTCTGCCTTGGTCACCTTGACCGCTACTTGCTGGCTCGCATGTAAATAAATTTCTCTGCGAGCAGAGTCCACACTCTTTCCAAGCAGTTTGGCGCAACACAACAAAATCATAGAATTTGTTGAGAAGAAAAGGTGGCAGGAAGCTTCTCTGTGTAGGTTATGCCTATGTTATTGACAGAGAAGGAGATGTGCAAACTTAATGGAGATGTGAAAAGTGGAAAGACTGAAAATGATTAGTGATGTTATCCAGGGTACTTCCTCAGAACACACACCAGATACAGCACACATGCATGCTCTAAAATCTGTACAAGAACTGAAGCAATGAGCTGGCCAATCTGAGGAAGCTACTAGTAGCATCCAACACAATTGTACAGAAAATTTCACTCTGAGCACATTTGGCTTTTTGCCTAAAAAGGAAACATTGGCATGAATGATAAGACAGAAGAGGACAACAGCTAATAGTGATGATATAAGTGAAGACCTAAATCTTATGACCAGAGGGGAACCATTTTTGGCATTTTAAAACAAGCAAGTGATCATACTAATAACATCTAAAAATCTAGACCTCTTGTCCACCAAGCCACACTGGTTTTGCAATGGCACATTTGACAGGATACCTTTAGGAACCCAACTGTACACTCCATCTTATTATTAATAACCACTGAAGACTGTAGTTGACAACTACAACAATGAAGACAGACTTGCATATATGAGTGTGATTGCTCATAATTTGTGCCCAGTATGATTTAATTCTCTATGATTCTCTGCAATAAATTTCAATCATTAATTTACTACATTTTTACGGTTGTGTTGGTATGTTTTTTGTTGTATTTGTAATAAATTATTTATGTATTATTATATTCTATTTCTTATTATTGTCAGCATATCATCTGCACACGGATCTGTCCAAACAATACCAACTCTTTTTGGTATTCATTCACACACACATTGAGAATAGAACAAAGGTAAAGAAGGAATGCATCAATTGTGTAAATGTATTTTTAACATCCTCTATGTATTTAAAAAAATTGGTTGCAGATTTTCTACTGGTGACTTTCTGTAATTCTCCTCTGTACAACTTTTACTTTTAAACTCTGAGCTTTAGTTCAGCATGTAGACGATTGGTTTCAGCTCTGAAATATCTTAATTAATTGAACTGCACCACCAATCTGTTAGTCTTCCAAAAGTTGACACATCAGAGCATTAGAATCTCAAGAGATTGTTACCACACAAGTTTAATTCTTTCTGTTTGTTTTAAATTCTGTGTTGAAGTGATCTTTGCTGTCAGTTTACGATCTCAGTAAGCTCTAGTGTATCTTTCTTCTACAACTTATGGTCTTCAGATGGAGGCAGAAATGCCAGAAATTCTAATTCTAGTGGAGTCATTCAGATTTTAAGCTCCATATTATGCCATTACAATCATAGCCTTTAATTTGCAATTTTTTGCTGTTTTGTTTTGTTGTTTTTTTTATCAAGAGCCCATCCAGAATTATTTAGACTGTCATATCTTTTACTTTAATAAAAAAGTATTGAAAATGAAATCCATCCAACCAAGAATATGCATCCAAAAGAGGATGTTCGTTGCAGAAATTCGCTGTCTGAATATATTGCTAACTGGTCTTACATTAACTTGTCCAAAATAAGCAAAAACCATTATGCTTTTGCTCTGCATAGTTCAGTGTCAGTCATGGCAAGAATGATGAAGTTTCAATGAATGCTGAACAAAAGCTGCATTTTGAACCAGATGCTGATAAAAAGCTATTGCGAAAAGCCAAGAGTGACCCATGTCGGTAACTGAGTCACTAAAAATTGTTCTAATTATGTTTTTGGATAAAAATTCATTAATTTCTATTTCTTTGCTAGGATTCCTACTTTTTATGGCTGGTATTTCTATTGTACATCAATTAGAGTTGCCAACTCTATGGAGGCTGCATCTGCAGAGAGACCAACCAGTCAAAAACTTTTTTTTTTCTTCTTCCCTATTTAATTTATTTTTTTTAACCCTTTTCAATTCATTTTATCTTTAGAATTCAGGACATTTTTTTCATTTTATATATTACTTCATCGATAAGTGGTATTGTTTTCTTTACATAAGAATTCTGAATCTGAGATTTAACTACAGTGATGCAGGACATTTGAAATCCAAAGAAAGATAATATAAAGAAACCTAGAAACAAGACTGCATATATGTGCCTGTGTGTGAGAAAGGGATGGGATGGGACATGAATTGACCTCTTTATGGTGTCATCAAAGCGCGTACACTGACAGTCAGATTTTTACCCCACATCCTTTGTTTTCTTGCTTCAATCTATTATTATAATTTTTTACTTGCATATCATGGCAGATAAATGCTGCTATGTACTAACTTGAACATTATGAAAAAAGAAATTTAAAACTTTGCCAGTCAGATTGTACTTTGTTTACATGTACAGAGTAAGAGGAGCCAGTTCTTTAGCTGCCTCCAGTTCAGGTTGATTTCTCCATGTTTGGCTATGAGTAGAGTTTCTTCTCTTTATCAGCTCGCTCTTTGTGGGCTTTTCTGATCACTGTTTTCCCCTTTACCTCTAGTTGAGAAGGATCATGCTGGATCTGTTCTCACTAAAGTTGGTGGTATTTGGCTGCTTATGTGCAGGCACCTACAGTTATTTTTTTGGCATCCAGCAGAATTACCTGAACTGCTTCATTTAGCTTAGCAACATAATAGAAGGTTTTGTCAGTGCACTGTGTGCAGGAGCTCTGTTCTGGCTTGGGCAGTACAGTAGCTTGGAAGTTTATTTATGCAAAACCGGAGTCTCTTACATTTTTAAGGAACTTTCCAGCTAGGATTTTAGCAATCTGTAGATAAAATGCTAAAGCCAGTTGGTGCCAATCTTTAAAATAGCAATCATCATTGGTTTGTAAAATTTATTTGTGTAGGTTAGCAGATTTGAATGGGTGTGAATTATTGTTGTTATTTTTAATGTCATTTTGTGTTTTGGAAGCAAAAAAGGTTTTTTATGTGACAGATAGAAACAAAATTACAATTGTTGCATGGAATTATACACAAGCACAAACATTGTATATGTTTGTTTTCAGTATCACATCATCCTACTTGTGACAAAAGGTACAGTTACAGATACTGCAGTGAGTTCTGTAGCAAAACACCAAGCACAAATGTACAAATAAGAATGAAAATAATAATAAACATTTGTTTTCAAAGTAAACTAAGTTCAGTATCAATCAAAGACAATACTCAGGCAAAAAAGATGTGGTTCTAAACTGTAGGTAATTAATATGTATGCAGGATGTAAACTTTATTAAGATATATACTTTATAATGGATTGCCCTACTTTTTCCTAAATATAACCTTGAGACAATGTGGCATAGAATCCACAAGGGGCTGGAAGGTTTCCTGATTGTTTCCTATTTACTCTCTAATGTTTTACATAATAGAGCAAGGTAGACAGAGTATTGTGATGAAAAATGTGTATTTTAAGTTTATTCTACAAATGTTCTCAATTGGATTTACATTCTGGGATTGTGCTCACATGGGAAATGCCTGAAATCTCCATGTTCCTCAAACCATGAACACTCAATGTGAGCATGATGGATGGGAGCATCTTTGTCTTGAAAGCATGACTCCATCACCCCTAGACAGTTGAGACCATAAGAAGGGTTGAGTGATTCATGTTGCTTTCTCTAAATATCTCTTTCCCAGTCTCCTGCTGACATGGTCTATTCAGTTATAGCATTCTTTAAGGTACATCTGGAGATGGGTGTGGATTGCACTGCCTTGAATGTCTGTTGGTCTACTGTTTGATGACATTTGGACTTTGCTATCTTGTCTAACAGTCTTTTTTCCATTACTGCATGTTTGAGGCCACCATTTGCTGCAGGTGTTTTCTACCTTTTAGCTATTGCTGATAAACTTGAATGACTTCTGTTGGAGCAGCCAACCAATGACACTGTCTTGGTCAGGGTGGCACCTGCTATATAGGCAGGCACTCACTATCGTGCCTCTCTCTCTCATGTTTTTCCCTTTCCCCATACCTCTTAGACTGACTGCAACTGTGTATGTCATACATAGTGCTGCTGGGATCACTTGTAAAATCATGTGGTTAACCTAATTTGCATCTGCAGGTGGGCCCAAATCTAAAAGCATACAGCTACTGGTAAAGTAGCCAGCCTGTGTATATCTAGCTAATGTGAACAAATTGGACTTGGCACCATTAAGATTGATGACTTTTGTAATAGGCATACATTGATGTGCATCACAGGCTAAAGAGAAAAGGTAATGGAATAGTATTGTTCACTTAATTATGGTATTTGATAGTAAATTGACAGATTCCATAATTTCTATTCTGTAGTGGGCAGAAGATTTGCCCATTGTCCTACTTCTGGATGGAAAAGGCCAAAATTCACAGATTAGTTAAACCACAAATTAGCAAATACATATCAGAAATAATTTTCACATCAGTAATTCTCTGAATGCCATTTTGTGGTGGGTTAGATTTTTTTTCCAAGATCAGTTAGCAAGGCAGACTTTCTGTTGCGTCGATTAAACATCAACAATTTAGAGAATTCACTTAGAGAAATCCAAACCATTGGTAGCTGTTGTTTTGTTACCAACACTGCAAGTACATGTATGCTTTACCTGAACTACTTGAATGTGCTAGTGGTCACTCTGTTCTAGATGTATAATGATTGCCCTTCATAGATGAAGATGGCTGTTCACAAATTACTCTTGAACAACCTGGGTGCATGGTCCCTTTGATATTATAGGACTGCTAGCAAGAGTGCACCTGGGTAGCGAGCTGTGTAACCTGGTGTTGAGGAATATTCAAGAAAACCAGATAGCTTACCACCTGCACATTCTAAAGAAAGACTGCTCAACGTCTTTTTTAGTCTGTCCACTTTTTTATCAGTTTATTTTTAATGAGATCTTTAATATTGAAGTCACTGAGGTGTTTAAAAGAAGCTTCATTTCTGATGTTGCAGTGATTGCATTATATAGGTACATTTTCTGTCTCCCCACAGATTAAGAACAAAGATAAATTCCCTCATCTGCGATGTATGCAAAATCAAGGCTTCATGGCGTGACACTTGTTTCACTAAACCTATGTATATAATCTGAGTTATGGGAAAAAGAAAGATATTTTAAACGGGCATATGAAAGTGGGTTTTTAATGCAACTGGTTTTTACGTTAATGTTGACTGCATTGACCAACACATCCATTGTATCTGCAGTGACAGCATAGGAAAGCACAACCCTAGTCAGAAGCAGGTCAAATTATGATAAGTGTGACAGACATGCTTCAGTGACCAAAATTACAGAAACCTTCAACACTGGACAAGAGACAGTTATTTCCACTCAAACAGTTTGCTGAAAGCAACACAGGTACACCTATGGCGCACAAATCTCTCCTTGGCAAGAAGAAAGTCTGCCAATATTGTACTTTGAGCAGAGTGGAAGGTTTCATGGACTGACAAAACATTTTACCATTTTTGGGAGGATATGATCGTGGAAGAGATCCATTGAAACACTTAAGTCTCTCTATATGTTGTTCTAAAGATTTGGTATCATGGTTTGGGGTATTTTAGCTGGCACAGTTGTGGTCCCCCCCCCCCCACACCCATGGTCATCCCGTTGCGGAGCTAGGTGATAACCTGTGAATACCTAGACATATTCTTTATTGTTTTGTATTGAATGATCTAAAGGTGGTCCTATTTACCGTTCTTTAATTTTGGGCCCAGATATGATTTGCTGCTTTTTCTGTGATGATCTTCAACTATGGACAAGACTGATGAGGTTCTATAATTGCTTCAAATAAGCATTTTTGTTCATTTCTGTGAATCATGGGGCTCAGCACTTTTGTCTTTAGCAGAAAATGGAAAGTCCCTACTAGAACTTCATAGTTGAGCTGTGCACACTGATGAACTGGTACAAAAGAGTGAGAGAAAATCATGCAATGGGATGTTTGCCAACAAGTTGTTTCCCCAAAAGGAATTAAAGTCGGGCAATTAACAGCAGCCCGCTGGTAATAATGTGGATTTGGCTAGCTACTGCCTGATCTATTTCATTGCTAAACATACAAATTATCAAATGCATGTGAGAAAGAAAGAAAAATAAATATGGATACTTCAGAGATTGCCTCCTTGTCTTTAAGAACTTAAGGAAAGGAAGTGGTATCAGAATTCATACTAATGCCATGCAACATGCAATCTTGTACAACTATGCTGTGCACAAGTGTTGTGAATTTTTAATGTTGCCCATATATGTTTGGAAAAGTTTAAATTTACTGTGACTTACTTGAACTCTATAATACTTACTGCTATTATAAAGGCTATAGTTCAGAAGAAAACTAAGTCTATGTGTTAAGAGGCTCCAGCATTCCTTTAATGAATTCCTTTTCTATTGTTACTTAGAATAAATTTTTGCCAGATTATGAAATTTATCAGAAAAATGTGGATCATTACCAACAAGGTATTTACTAATTTTTTTTTTTTAATAATGATAATTACACAGCATTAGATCTGGAAACATTTAGTCTTTGTTGTTAAATTGATGATTGCCAGGTCACATGAGACAATGCCTTTATCTGTGTATCTTTGAGATATTTGATGCTGATAATGACGCATGTTGACTTGCATTGTCTTCTGAATCCTTTGATAATTAATAAGGGGTGAATTACATTTTTGTGCCTTTAACATGATTGAGATAATCAGAAAGATAAATAGTATACTTTATTAGAAGTTGATTTTTATTAATGATCTGTCTTAAATATATAGTCTTTCATATGAATTGATTTATGAAATTACGGCCATGCTTAAAGTTTAATTTCCGATCCGAAGATAATTCCACAAATGTAGGAGAGAGAGATTTGCATTATCGCTGTTGCCACCATGACGGGTTTACGAGTTGATCAAGTGAAATGTTAACATTAGGCTTTTCTGAAAATTGAAAAGCGCACAAACTGTTTATGAAAAAAAAAAGAATTTCAAGGTCGACCTGCCCATTAATTTTTTTTTTTTGTGGGGTTGCTGTCATTAACTGAGAAGGGCTTCCTTTGAACTTCCAAGGTTCTTCTCTAGGGTTTGTTAATTGGTCAGGCAGCCAATCCGTGGACATAGTGGTGACTACCATAGCCCCTCCCCACCCCCTATTTTTTTCCTTTTTTTTTAAAAGCATTAGATTGTAAATTATAGAACTTTGTGTTGGCCTCTGCCAGCTTCTCCAGAGTATGCAGGTAATTTTGTAAAGGAAATGTTAAGCAATTATGTACACAAACCTCTGCCAACAAAACTGAGCCGATAACAAATCTAATATTTTAAGTTTTACTTCAGCAGTAAGTTTAAGATAAGTTTATATCTTCCACATGATTTTGGGTGTGTGTTTATATACATGGTCATAGAAAACAACTAATTTACCAAGGAATGAAATTTTCATAATTAGAAAATTTTTTTTTTTACTTCCTGTTTTACCACTTTAAACTTAAAATGAATGGCGTGTGTGTGTGTGTGTGTGCACACAATTTATGAAGTGAATATTTGAGGAGGTTTAAGTATTTAATAACTGTTAAACTGCATAAGGCATAACCATAAGATTAATTGTATTACAAAACTGCTTGAAATTTTAATTTTTTTTTTTTTTGAAAGCAAGATGGCTGTGATTGTGAAGAATGTTAACTGCATCTTGTGGCTTGCTGAACTGAAGTAAATTATGCATTAAAACAGGAATCCCCCATTCGACAACTCTATTGGGAGCTGGATAAAGAAGTTTAAAATAGCCAGATTCAGTTAATGAGAAAAAAAACACTCGAAGCATCAGTCAAGACAATTGCAGCTATTGAATGAGCATTTTCAAGAAGGTCATGGAAATTGCTTTGTCATTTCAACAATTCATCAGATTTGTTAAGTGAAGTTGCATCAGGAAGACACAAATCGAATCAGTTATTGGTCTCATGGCACTCACAACAGCTGGAAAGAGTGTTTAAAGCTTTGGCAAATATGATTGAATGCTCTATCATCGAAGGTGGCGGCTACGTAGAAGTTCAAGAATTTACTGCTGCATCACTCAAAAACATTAAGCTTATGGCTTTGTAATACAGTTTATTTTTTTGGTTTTTATCTTATGTAATTGCTCAGTTATTAAACATTTAAACCTCAAAGATTTTATAAGCACCCTGCACAGACAGACAGACGGACACACATGCACACGCCAATGCAAGATTTTCTATAAACAAATTTTCTGCAGAACCTATACTCAAAAATACATTTGTCACTAAAATGTGACAAATTACCATTATGGAAGGAAATAGATGGTTAAATGATGAAATTTGTTCATTTTCCAGTATTATCTAGCACTCTGAAAATGGTGTTTAAAAAAAATAGAAATTTCCATTTGAAAAAGTTATCATTTTAAAGTTTAAAATGTATCATTAGTGTTTTAAAATGGATATGTTGTGTTATCTTTTGAAAACTTATTTGTGATATTTAATGCCAGTATAATCTTTTATGTGGATGAGGCTCTCACATCTACTTGTGCTCCTCACAAGACTTTTAATGCATATCTGTGAGATTCTCTGCCACTCCTTCAAAACCTGGACTGAGCTAACAGGATTCCTCTTTACACTTTGCCCAATATAATCCTAAAGATACTCTGTTGGACCCAAATTCATCACAACAGCAGGATAAACAAGAGATTAGGTTGCATCACCTTGGAGGTACTGTACCACTTCATGGTAAGATTTGGCATGGTTGTTCATGAATATTGGTCTAGTAGCAAGTGGGTGATTGTGGTTGTTCATGAATATTGGTCTAGTAGCAAGTGGGTGATTGTCAAAATGAGAAACAATAGCAGACTCAAGAATTTTTTTCACTTCCCATTGGCATTTAGAATTACAGGTACATTAAAAAAAAATCAAGTTCAGTCAAGATATGCATCTGCATACTGTGATGGATCCATTGTGCAAACAAATGCCTTGGCAATGTTTTCTTGTTCATAAGCATATCCTTTGCATCACCAAACTCTTATTTGACCATTAACACAGAATACAAGAAACTGAATTTTATTGGATTGATGTTTGTTTTTTTCTACTTTCTCAAATTTTGGTGGAAACTCTGACTTGATTAAGTCTCATTTCAGTTGATCTGAAGCAACATATTCAGTATTCTGGATACCTTGTTGCTGGTTTTTCAGGGTTAGTGGCACTGATGAAGGGATAGAGTGGCTCATTTCAAGAATAACAGTCTTTGAGTTTTACAGGAGATGCACTACATGTCCTATCAACAACACCATTGCAATCAGTGTTTGGCAAAAGGTAACTGATTACAATGATGTAAGTTGAGTTGCATTTGACACTGCAAGAAAGGCCAGCATTTTTTATTTTTTATTTTTTTTTTGATTTCACTTATGACATCTCTAGGTTTCTGTGCGAGATCTTCATATCATTAGTTTTAGACATGCAACAACCCAAGTTTATATTGCTTAATGCATGTATAGACTGTGATATATTACTTTATTTTTCCACAGCTAATATCATGTGCATATGCAATCAAAATGTGTGAGAACATGAACAACACAATCAAAGCTTAAACAGTCTCATTTTACCATGAAAATGCTTTATTCCTACAAATTTAACTTTTGATTAATATGAAAGTAAGTTTGGTTGAATTTAACGTATTTTCTCTGTTGCATGAAGATACAATATTATCTTGGTGTTTGTCTGATCTCAATTGCATTATCATCAACGTTTGATGACACTTATGTTTAAATAACCTTAGCTGGTGGTGCAGAAGTTGTAAAATAATGTTGTTGTTGTTCTTTTTTATTTTCAAGTCATTTTTATATTTTTCTTCCATGGATGAATCTTTGCAAGTAATAAAAAAAAAACTAATCTATATAATTACTGTTTTCTTGCTTATGTATATGTGATCTGGCAGCATTAATTCTGGATTCACCGAAGAAATGCATTCATAACTTATTTATTAACTTCTGTATTTGTATGTATGTAAGTATACAACTATTATAAAATTACATGAGTATGTTTAAAAAAAAAATTCTACATTTATGGCCACTAGTTTATGTTCAAAAGAAAATGTCGGCATTGTGCATACTTTTATTTGCATATTACCAGAAAATTCTATAAATTTAAAAATGGCAAAAACACAACTAAGTCTTTGGTTTTTCTTTTAATTTAAAGAAAATGAAAATCAGCTTTTTATCTGAAATACAAGTGGGGAAATTAAGTTGGAAATTTTATATTGTGGTAAGTGTTTAGGTTAACATTTATAACCCGCCGTCCCAGTCTG
This sequence comes from Nautilus pompilius, assembly GCA_018389105.1. Lineage (NCBI taxonomy): Eukaryota > Metazoa > Mollusca > Cephalopoda > Nautilida > Nautilidae > Nautilus > Nautilus pompilius. Next base: position 255,330 of record JACATO010001008.1, read on the forward strand.
CTTTTCTGACAGTGCGGAGTTGATGGGATGGCAGAGAAATTAGATTCTGGTGGTCTTACGTGATGGCGACAAAAATGGTGCTGGGTGTCTGGTGAAGCTCAGCAGATCTGAATCATGACATGGAGGGAGTGTACTGCAGATTTTGCAACATAGCTTGTTTGTTATAGCCTCAGACTCTACAGATGCTTAGGGATCTGACAGATGAAAATGGCGTTTTGAAGTACCTTTTCTTTGTCAACAAGAGTCTTTAAGAAGTGACACCAACCTGTGTTAACTGCTAAAGTGAGTTGCACTGTATACTGAATGGTGGCATTTAGTGAATGTTTAATTTTGGGTTGCTTGTTCTAGAATGGACAAGTAAAATAACGTTTTGTGTACACAGTTTGATCTGTCACCGTGTTATCATTTGGCATTATTTTCTTTTTAGTAGTTTTTATGAAAGATGATACTAATTCTTGTTCAGTGATGAATCTGACTGATATTACACAGGCAAATCCATAAATTGCAGCTATTTTTTGATGCACTGCCAAAATAGAGTATGGAAAAGCAAGATTGCTTAAAAGTCCACAAAAAAACGGGAGTTGAGATTTAAAGTGTTTTGATCTACATAATCGTGTAATTGTATATGCTTCAACATTGGAAAATGAATAGCTTTCTCAGAGACTGACACTTTATTCTTTGGTTAAATTTTTTTTTTCATGTCTAACTCCTATGCTGACTTCCAGTATTTAAGGACATCTCACAAATATGAGCTGTAAAGGTGATGGTGTGAGTTATCTGCCTTGATGATCGAGAAATTACCTGGACAAATAGCACCTATAAACCCAGGAAATCCTACTAGAACTCTATTTTTAGATGTGGGAGAAAACCTAAGGTGAAGAAGAGAGAGAAGAAACTAGGACATGAGGTATGCCAAACTGAGCAAGTCCAAACCAGAAGCGGACTGTATCCTGAGTCCCCTGGATCAAACTCATGAACAAAAAAAAAAAAACAATAGATTTTAAATTTATCCATGTCTGAATTCAGTTAACATAACAAACCTTTTGCAAAAGACTATATAGTATTTATTTGCATTCTTATATATCATAATTTTATTTTATATAGTTACAGAGACTAAAAACTGGAACATTGTCATGAATACTTTGTGGACATTCATCATGTGTAAATGTGTAAACACACACATTCTCACAAAATATGAAAAATAATCAGTGACCTGGAAAATAAATGCTCACCAATAAATGTCTTTTAATGACCAGCATACTCAATGTTAAAAAAAAAAAAGTGACAGGTAGACTACAGGTAAAGTAATGTAAAGTTCAGTTAATGTTTTGGCAAATCTGTCTATAATTCTTTTTATCAGTCTTTTCTTTAGCGCAACATTTTTATGACTATAAACATCATTAATTCATATTGTAAGTGAGAATCTCAGCCCTGACTTTACAATTTTCAGCTTCGAAAAGCATCTTTTGCAGGTAAAGTGATACTGAGTGTAAATAAATATTTGTATGTTAGATACAAATTTTTGTGGGCTGCTGAACAGAGTCTATACTGAAATAGCAAACTGAATACACAGAATACAGTTCTTGCAGGCTAGTTTCTACATGACTGTTTTTGTAATAGGTGCATCCTGTTCCTCGTTGGATTTCATCTCATCTGTTTCATTTTCATCATCAATGACATTATCCAACAGTCCTTTTTGAAGTTGTCTGTAGCTGGATGTAAAAGATACCAACTCTTCTCATAATGAAACTGTGTCCATTTAAATTGCTTCAGATATCATTTTAAGATCAATTTTTTTTCAATGGAGGCCTGTATCTCATCAAATTTGTTAGGGTCAAAGCAGGGTAGATATCACTCATATTAGTTGCTTCATCAAAACGTTTCAACCCCACGTGACAGTAATTCACTCAGCTAGGCATACAAGCTTCTACCTCTGGAATTCTGAACATTTACAAGACGCATTAATCTCACATTGTCACCAACAACATATTTGACAACAATTGCACACTGGTCATGAGCAAAGATGCATTGAGTCCATTTGTACTGAAAATAGACTAGTATTGTCAACTTCCTGGACAATTTTTCTCCTCGTTAGTGTGACCCATATTTTGTTAATATCTGCCCATTGTATACCTTTTTGGTGGAACACCACTTTGCAAAGTTAAAAGTAACTTTGTAGGCTAGTGTTGATGGAATGCTAAGAACATTTCCTTAGAAAATCCAGCATCATTGGATGCATGTTGCTGAAGAAAGAAGGCACTTCTGTGAAGTGGTTTGTCTTATACACATGACTCTGAATCTTAGTTGGTGGTTCATCTACATCAATGATTTGTCTGGTTTCTGCTGTTTCCACTTCAATTTCTGATTTTGCTTTAGGAGGTACAATTCCTGCCACTGTCTTCTCATTTTAGTTTCAGTGTCTGCTCTAACATTCAAGATTTCTTGCTAAAAAATGTCGTAATTTTATACGTAGATTCTTCTATTTTGTGCTGTTGTGATTTTTTTTTTCGTTCCTCTCCTGTGGTTACATTTCCCCATTGTTTTAGACATCTAAGTCTCAGGGTCTTTTCTGTTGTATAAGGAACTTTTTTCAAATACAGTATAATGGAAACAGGTAAAAGTAGATCAGTAAACTGTCACTTTATAAAAACAAGTGCTATGTTAGTAATCAGCACTGACCATAACCAATTAAAAAATCAGGATAACTGAAAATTTTTTGAAAATTTGTTACACTGTAATCAATAATGCAACTTTGATCTTTACTGCAAAGCGACACATATCCTTATATGGTATTGAGCTTTAAATATTTGACCATTGTTCGCTTGGTTGTGGATTGTGCAATAGATTATTTTTTCATGCATGTGTGCAATTCATCCAAAATGATTGCTAGTGGCAACAGAACTGGATAGTGCCTCAAATAAACATCTCAATTTAGTTAGCAACTTTTTGGAAGTATAAGCCTCAGCCTAATCATTGTAGAATTGTACGAGACAAGGTATCATAAGTTTTGTTTACAGATATGATCAGGGACCGTAAAATTCCACTAGTTTTTAATTTATGGGATGTGTATATAATATGCAAAACGTTTTGCTATAGCACATTATCGCAAGCCCTGACTACTATTATTTATTTGAAACAAAGGCATTAATAAAACTGAAGATGAATTTACTTCACTTGTGATGAGTACTATATATACAATTTTACTGTTGCTTTCATATTGAACCAGTTTTTGCTGATTTGGAATTTTTCATATAAACATAGACTATTGCTTGTCCTGACTTGGCTTCAGGCTGGCCTCTTGATGGCTTTGGCTCTAGGTCTGTGCCCCTATTACCCGACTGCTCAGTCTGCTCTGGTCTCAACTGGGATTCAGACTCAGGTTTGCAACCATGGCAGTCTAGTAAGCTTACCATCCAACCATCAGTGTTTAAATTATTAATAGTGCTACCTTATTAGGGAAATTGCACTAACAATTTTGCATCTGCATATAAAAGATTCTTATCTGAATGATGGGGAAGTTCTTAAATTTTATAAGTTTCAAAATTTTGTTTGGGGGGGGGGTACCCCTACAACTAAGGACTGTAAATGTTTGACCAAAAGAGAGAAATCTGAGATTCTAACAAATTTTTGGATTCAGAGACAAAAAAAACGGCTCTGATCTCTTGCAGATGAATCTTAATAATGTTTGAGAGATACTATCTCCATCCTTTTACTTTTCTGCAAATTCAGAGCTTTGTAATGTGTTACTGTTGTTTGTTCTGAACTAGTGTTGGTATTTAGTGTATGGTATTTACATAATGAACTGCATATTCATTAGAAATTTTATCCTTGTTGCTTTGTCTAGTGTAACTTAAATTGGTCCTTTGAAAGGGTTTTGTAAATGCTCATTTTAAAGATATTAGCATCAACTATTTCCAAAGCTGGCCATCAAAAACCATCTCAGATTATTGTCTGGCATTCATTTCTTTTAATACCATCTTAATCTGCATTATTTTCCTTTTTATTTTACCTGGCACGTAGAGTCAAAATATTTTACTTTGGGGGGGTCAGCCATTGTTTGTTTGCTTCCCCTTGTTCTCATGCTGCCTGCATTCTTCAGCGGCTTGCTGGGGAAATGTGATTGCTTGAAGCAGGCTTCCTTTCAAGGCAACCTTACAAAATTGATCAGAACCTAATGATTTTGACATGCCTCTTCATGATCTAGTCAGACCAGGTGTATCAAGACCACACTGAGAGACAGATTTAGTTAATCAGGGTTCACTTAGGTTACCCTTTTCTCTCTTTAAATTGCATGACGTTTGTTTCATATTTTCACTTAAGTGCACAGCATATGTAATGAGTTGTGATCAGCTGGAGTTTAGCATTATATCCGGGGATCTTTGAGCTATCAAAATCTCATTACAATAGAAATCAAAACAAAAATAACTATTTGAGGTGGATCTACCTATGCAATAGACATATATTATCTATTTAACTAAGCTTGAAATGGCCCCATTATCAGCAAAGTGACTTCAGCTTACAAAATCTCACATGTCATGTAAAAAAAGATCTATTAGAATAATGGTTTTATTTATTTTTTGCTTCTGTTCATTTAATGCGTTTCCTCTAGAAGAGTTCATACTAATTGTAGGTATTTTCTCAAAGTAGATTCATTGTATCCACAGGTAAATCACTGAAGAATTGGATGTGACTGTCTACATAGCCAATCTAAACACCAAGAAATCTCCAAGGTTAATATCTTTATAACTGCATTTACTTAGATAATCTTCTTTTTAAATTTCATACCAAAAGCGTTAAGAATGCATGTGCTGTAAGTGTCTCGGCAAACAGCCTTAGAATAAGTCAGTTGTGGCCGATCTCGCTGCTGCTTTTGTTTTTTTTTTTAGACCTTGTGATTTCTTTCATCCTTGTTGCTATGAAGAATTTGTAAAAATTTAAAGAAAAAAAAATATTTGTTGAAAGCTGCAGACAGGTTAGATTCTAGTCTAGAGAGTTGTTGCAGAAGGTTAACTCAATATATAAGAACATGCACACTAATTTGATATTGGTGATTTTAAGTCTTGGCAAATTTACATCAGATTTCGGAAATTTTTGTGTTGATTTTCCTGTCAGTCTATTTTATTATTTTATAAGTGATGATGAATTTATCAATTTAGCCCTGGAAATATAGCTTGCGATGTCTTTACCAGATGATAGGTGATTCTATCTTATTGTTTGCATGACAATTTTGTATTCTTCACAGTTAGAAATTTTTCTTTTTAATTTTGAATTCTATAATTACTGTCATCTTTAACAGATGCTAAGTTTGTCAAGAGAGAGAATTGTCTGTGTACAGTAAATGTGATTATCTCCCTTTGCAAAAAAAAAACAAAGTAACAAAGGGAAAACACTTCACAATAGGCCATGTCAGCAGAAATGATTTTTAAAATTTATTTTGATTAGAAACTGAAGTTATCATCATCTGTTGTGTCCAAGTTCTTACATATTTTAGTATTTTATGAAGAACTTATCCTGATTCATTAAACCATAGAGGATAAGAGATTTTTTCAATAGGATTCATTGTTAATTTTTACACAAGTTTGCTGTCTTCTTATCATCTTTCCTGAGTGCATAACGTATAAGTTTTTAATTTTCAAAGCTAAAAAAAAATAATTGAAAAGGCTGAGGAAAAAAAAAATTTTTTTTGTTTAATGTCTGTCTAAATGAAGATTTGGCTATGAATTTTATGGCTGGTTTGAAGCCTGAAATCATCTTTAATGTGACTGGGTATTTATCTGGTATATAACAGGTTTTGCATTCTTTAGCTGCATCACGCCAGTCCATCTGATTAGTGGGTTAGTGGACATTCGTTGTTTTGTACCACTTCCGTTGCCTGAGAGGTTTTTATGCCATGCTTTAACTAGGATATTTGTTGCACAAATGCCGAGATGCTAAGTCAATTTCCAAATCTCCAAAGACGGATGTTTTATCAAGATCTGCAAGCCTGCCATTGTTCTTTGATGTGTGGATGAGGCAATTATCTTGAGAGGGTTTTTCTATCTCTCCTCCTCAGAACTCCATTTCTACTCCCACTCGTCCTTTCCCATTTCTCTCAAACCAAGCCAAGATTTAGCTGCCTGGGGGTTATATCAGTTATTGAGCCTACCATTTGTTCAGAGGATGCAGAGCACCTGCCAATCTCTACCTGAATCAGTCTAATCTGCTCGATCTAGGAGTAGGTGTTATTGTTTGTCAGTATAATTTCAATAGCTTCTAGTATCAGGTAAAAGATACTTTGTAATCAAAAATCAGAAGCAACTATAATTTTCTTAAATTAACCATATGGTGCTAACAATTTTTTTCTTTTATGAAAAATTATTATTATTATATCCAAATGATCAGCATTTGTAGCAATTATGTGTTGTGTTTATTTTTTTAGTTAGCACTTGCATTAGTCAACAACTTGTTCAGTTTTCCTTCAGGTGATAAATTTTAACTTTGCAAACGAATAAAATTTTTACTTTCAAGAAAAATCAGCTTTTTGTTTGTTTTAGTGGGAAGGGTATGGGTATACTTGGGTAGGGCTAAAGGTCTTTAAAATTCTTTTGGTAGTATGTGCTAATGCAGACACTGAGTGCACTTTGGGTTTTGAAGTGCCATAGGGTGTGGTTACTTGTACAATCCCCTCGAGCATGTTTGATTTGAAAATTCTGAATTTGTGGCAACATAGGATGAAATGGGATATCTTCTAAAACACTCTTTTTCTGTACATTTTGTATTTGGTATTGTAAACATTCAAATGGAACCTAGATTGATAACGTTACAGTGATGCTATTTCAGCCAAGTTTTATTTGAATGACATCCCTAGTAATCAACAGCATTCTTCCTCTCTATACATTTATCTCAATTGAAATTTCTTCTAAATGGTATTATAAAGTTGTTGACACCTGTGAAGAATTTTCAATAAATTGAGAATTTTGCAGCATGCTTTGTAATTCTTAATTACTACTTTATGGTACTGTATTTTGGAGGCCATACAGATACATGTTGTTTTCAGATGTTTCAAAACTAACAGAAGGCTTAACAACTCATTCATCTGCTTTATTCATTTGCTTTGGTTTTAATGAAGCACTGAGAAGTGAAACATGGCTTGAAGCTGTAGATGTTAAGTTCGAAACTTTGGCAGCGCCATTTAAGCCATGTATTGAGTGTCTCAGTATGTAAGCCTTATGAAATTGGAGGAATTCTGTGGTTTGAACATGTGACACTCTTAACCCACCATCTTGTAACCGATAAAGCAGTGAACTTTAGACCTCTTTGTTTTAGTTGCTACAGGTGTGCAGGTAACTTATGCGAGTGAGGCATTTCATCTTGAAAGAATGTATCCATTTGATTTCTTTTAACTGGTTTCTTTTTAAAACCTGCATGCTGATGGCAGGTGGTACATAAGTATCCATCCACCAGAGGAGATCAGAATACAGAGGTTGGTCTGCACACTTATCAAAGAAAGTCCCTACTAGAACTCTTCATATATTTTTTTTAGATATGGAAGGAAACTTACCCAGGCAGTAAAGAAGGCCAAGAAGAAACCATGCCAGAGTGGTTTGCCAAATTGAGTTGATACAATGAGGATTTGGCTTAACTTTGACAGTTAAGTAGTCTAACCATTGGACTACCTTTAAACTAGTTTACACTATCAGTACTAACATACATAACAATGATAATTTTATCTTATTCTGTTGCTAAAATGGTGTTTTATAAGTTATGCTGATACTCTAGCCAGTTTATATTTATGTGCACCATCTTTTTTTTAAAACTCAGATGAATTTGTGACTTTTCAAATTAGATGTTTAATATGTGAACTGGGCAAATTTAATATTTTTAGTACTGAATATTCTAAATCCTTAAGATCTAGATGAGGTGTAGTCTCTGTGCAAAGAAAAATACAAGTTCAGCAATAATGAAAAAAGAGATGTCTCTTGTAGTTATGGAATTAAAACTGCAATGAATATAAACAAATTCTCAATATGAAACTGAGTGATGGAGCATTTTCAGTAATTCTCCAACGATGAAATGTAAGAATTCTTGATTTTCTGTTTTGATTTGATTTCTCATAAATCAAATAATTTTTCTTTTTCTTTTTAGTTTTATATGTCTAGTCTCTGATATGGGATGGGATAGAAGTTGAGTTTGATGAGTTTTCAAATAATTAGGACAGACAATAGAGAGCCTCAATTATTCATTTCTGCTATTAGATTTCAACTATATTGAACAAGTTCCCCATTAGTGTGTAGTGTTTTCAAGAACACGAAAAAACACTAGTACATTTTTACATAATACCACCATGCAGGCAGTTATTGGCAGAATACATAACAGCAGCTGTCAAATTTGGTTCCACACAGCTCTTACAAATCCTTTCCAGACTGCCTTTGCAACTACTTTCAATTAACTTACTGGGCAAAGGGATGCGACTCCTCTTCCAGTATTGTATATCTTGTTTTGCAACAACCAGTTGATTTCCTGACACTTGCTTTTCCATTCTGAAATCAGTCTTCTAGTGAGAATGAATGTAAATGAACAAAGCGTTTGCCTGTGAGTTGCGCATACATCACACAACTAGTACAAACTTGATACTTCAGAAATTAATAAACCTACCATTATTGTGGCAGCTACAAAGTCATACATCTGAGTTTCATTCAGGGCTTAGTCTTCATTGCTGTTTTCATCCCCCCCCAAAGTTCTAACTGTTAGGATTTTTTTTTTTTGTCTTTTACATCTTGTTTTAGGTCATTTGGCTCTTGATTTCAAACTCTAAAACTTTTAGCAACCCTGTTTAGATTTTGACATTTTTCTTTTCTTGATGCAAGATTCATACTGTTAAAAAGAATTATGAATACTAATATTGTAAGTACTAAAATTTCTGTTTTGTTAAATCTTTTGATTTAATTTTAACGAGCACTCACTCAGTCTTTGAATAAACGGATTTAGCATTCAAACCTTTTCAAAAAAAGCCTGAGCCTGATCTGTTATCAGCAGTTACTGACCATCATAGGCATTGCATGAGGCAGGAAAGCCAGTTTGGTTATGCTTTCATAACCAGTTATAATGTTTACAAGAACTTAGTCTCCTCACAGTAACCAGAGAAAGAACCAGCTACTACACTGAAGCTGAAACTTCTGATTAGGATCCTTCATTTTTCAGGTGTATAGTGCCTGGAAGGAACTAAGCTGTTTCCTTGTCCAACAGTAACTACATCACTCTTTAATCTTAACCTCTTGGCCACTGTGATTAGTATCAGCATTCATAAAACCCTCTAGTATGAGCTTGGTCATTCTGGTGCCACATCTGAAAAATGAATAACTTATCACTTGGTTAGTTTGCATTAGTACAAATTAAGTCATTTTAGTTCATCCCCATCTCAAAATTTGTGCAACCATGGATTTATTCTTTAAGAAAGTATGTTGCTATATTAGAAGTGAGTTCTGCATAGATTCACAGAATGTTTTTGTGTGAAGAACCTAGAAAATTTTGAATAATTAAAAGGTTAGAGAGACTCTCTGTTTTGAGTATTAGATGGTTGAATGAGTGCTTGTGTAAGTATACAGAATAATTAGGAACTCTACTAGCTATTTTCAGTTAAGAATACTAAGGGCTACATCTGAAAACTGGCTAAAGCTTCAGCATAGTTTGACATGAGGAAAATATATTTGAGCAATAGAATTTTAAAGGAACAGAACAGATTACCAGTGGTAGGTAGTTATGATAATCATGTAAACTTAAAAAATCAAATTAATAGAGTTTTGATTGATTGTTTTTATTTAAGCCATGTAGAAGCCATAACAACTTCCTTCTCCTTGTAGCAAGTAATAAACCAGATTTTTGGTTTTTAAATAAACCTATTTTCTTTTGAAAAGAAACTAAAACCTTGTTTTGGTACACATTGATTTATTACATGATTGCTTTTTAATTTCAATAAGAATAACTCCCAAAGGTCAGCCACCTTAGCTTTAGGTATAGATTTAAATACATTAATACTATATATTCTTTTAAGATGGTTTTATTTAATCTTCCTGTTGCTGCTGCTACTGTTAAGTTTGTTTTTTTCAAATATAGAAAAAATATATGATTTGACAATGGAACCTTTAGTAAAGAATGGTGGAAATTATAGGATGGCTAGGAAAGGATGGTGCCAAATGGTGGGATAGATAGGAAAGAGCAGTGTCAAACTTTGAGATGATTAGTCAAAAAAAAGGTGTAAGTAGTGACATTGAAGAAAAGCCATGTTCACTGTTCTATGACAGCTGACTGCAAAATGCTCATGGATAAATTATTCACACTATCTTTTAGGTTTGTTCTGATATTTCCATCAGGTATTATGTTTTATGTGAATAAGATAATATTGAATAAATTAATATATTTAATGTGGAGTTTTAGAATACAGGAACTAAAATAATGTAAATCATTAAATGTTTGTTTCAAAATGCTTATATGCTCTCTTCCATCCATTTGGAATTTCAAATGTCTTTTCTCTTATAGACAGAATCTGATGAATATAAAAGATCAATTTTTTTTCTTTCCATGATTAAATAGATGAGAATTAAATTTATGTTCCGAACTTGTGTAGTCACATGCAATCTCCATGGTCTGAATTTATCAGATATTCCACACAGTCCAAATTAGTGACTATATCACTCACCATCTATCAACTGACAAAGTAGCACCTATAATCTGGATTGTCCAAGAGTTTATGGATTTTCTTATCTATCACTAGGCAGTGGGTGCTATGACCATGAATTAAACCATAGTGAGTATGTATTGGATCACAAGTTATACATATTATTAAATAAAATACACTAATTGGAAAATATTCATTTCAACTGTATATAAATTTTTTTGTATTAATATGTCATAAAAATCCACTTTTGTGTAAAAAAAACATACAAACAAACAATTTAAAAAGCAAGATTCCCCAGAGATTATATTTTAAATGAATACAGCTGTGAATTAGCTCTGTTTTGGCTGCACGCTAATGCTTGTCACAATTATTGATATGGAATATCCGTGTGGGAAGTTTGCTTCCATAATTACCTTTTTTGCCAATGACATCTGGCTGAGTATTGAAGTCAATAAAACCATTTTAGCACTGTAATTTCTGTCAACAGAAAATGGAACTAATTGAGTAAAAATATTGACCTGTCGAGTAAACAGCCACACTTCAGGTGCCATGCGTGTATTTGGATTAAAGGAGCCAGGGTTGAAAAATAATATCTGCTAATAACCAGTTTAATGACAAATATTTGTAGATACAAGGGGAAAAGAAATACCTGACATTAGCAGATATTGGTGATTGGTAATCTGAGCTGCTTTAATTTGGTTATGTAAATATGTCTCTGTCTCCCTTGCTTACGCACATTGTAACCTGATATTTCTTCTTTTTTTCTTAATTTTGGATATGTTATATTTGTGAATAACCAAGATACCAAAACTAAGATTATATGCTAGTAATTCATCAGGTATATACTTTAAAAAAAAACAGGTGTCAAACTTTTCACTTTGATTTGCTTTATTATCTTCAAGTTTTCTTTCTTTTCTTTTTGTCTTTTGGGTTATTTTTTTCTCTCTTTTTTTGTCTAGAGTTGAATTATTTTATTAATAGTAAAGTTCCCAGTTTGAGAAATATCAAATTACCATTACTTTTTTTTTTTAAGGTAAAAATTTTACATTAATTAAAGTTTCGTGACAAAAATTCTCCACATTTCAATAATATCTAAGGTGTGAAAAGTTACTTGACCATTCTTCTTCAACACTTCCAATGTTAACACAATTGGCTTTGCTTTTGTTTTATCAATGTTGAGTTTTTGTTACCGTATCAAAACTACTTGTCAGAAGTACATCAGTGTAAATATGCTATTGCATCTTGCTGTCTGAATCTGAGAAGAGATTTCACCAAATAAATCAACTTGCCTTCATTCACTTGCACTATAATGCTTGTTCTGCTGCCAAGTATTAAGTGAAAATACTTAATTTTAAACTTAGACTGGTCTTTTCCCAAAAATAAATGTCTATTTCTTTTTACACGTCTTTTATACAAGCCTCACTGAAACAGGACTATAGCCTTCGTAGAAATGCTATGGAATACTATCACTTTTGATCACAAAAGAAGTGAAACTAACAGACTGTGTGCATGTTTCTTATTATAAATATGTGCTACTCTACGATATCTGTATCTGACTTAAATTATCGGATGTGTGTTATGATGTTTGTAAAGTACAAGATTTAATCTCTTCATTTCGAGGAGATATGTATGCTGCATGATATTGTGTCATACGTCTTTTTTTAAAGAAAGAAAAGAAATACATTGCTGAAAAATTTTGAAGCCTTTAAGATCTTAGTGAAAAGGTCTTGATCCAGAAAGTAACGGATGAATTACAGCTGGAGCCAAAATTATTGTATCACTCACCTGAAATAGATTTTATTATTCTTTTTTAAGTGTACTTTTGCAGAGACTAGTGCAATATTTAAGCATTTTTGTTTCCAATTTCTTATTTATGGATTTTTTTTTCTGTTAAAAAGGATATTCTTTAGTGAAAACAAAATGAACATTCATTGAAGTTTATTGCCTTATTACTTTACCACCTTGAGAGTATTTAGTACAGAGGTCTCATGTATATTGAACCAGTCAATGCTTAGTTGGCTTTGTGTCAGAAATGCAGTTTCATACTGTAATACACACATGATGAACACTCAGTGTTCTGCTCAAAAACAAGCTGATCCTATAATTTTGGTCACCATTGTATTTAGTAACTGTTGACAACCATTATGAAATGAAAATCGCATGCTGGTTCAGCATTTCAAATGGCATCTACCCAAATTTAGATCTAATAGGAAACTCAGCTTGGCTATCACTTTTGCCATAAAATCTTTAGTGACCATTACCTTCTATCAGCTTACTTGTGTCAGGCAATTCTATAAATGTAAAGGGTCACACGAATGTTAGTATTTTTGCCAACTGATTAAGTATTACTATCACACTAGCCTAGACGCTCACATTGGCTGTTTCCATTGTAAACAAGATAACTGAGCTATTCATAACAGAAAATCCATATGTGGTACTCTGCTGGTTAAATAAACATAGACCACTTCTCTTTTATTTTTCCTTCCTTCACTTACTTGTGCACAAGCATTTATCTCATATTTCTGAGCTCTTGCTATTTATTTTTTTTTAAAAAAAAAAACATTTTTTTGGCAGGGTTAGTGCATGGGAAGTGGATAAAGGAGCAGTTTCAGTATGATTATTAATGTAACTTTAAAAATTACGAGTTTAAAGGCAGGGATTTTGCTTCTAAAGTTAAAAATGAGCTTTAATTTTAGATCCGGAATTGATATGAAGATGATGGGTATTTTAATTTCAGAGACAAGACTCTGCTGCTTTTTGAGATCTATGTGCTTTTAAGATATATATACATACATATATACACATGGTACATCAAAAGGTACAAGCAAATCTCTCTACTTTGTTTCAAGGGATGTTTTCTTTGATAACCTGTTGTCCTATTACTGTCATTATCTATTATCCCTCCTTCCCTTCTGCTCTACCTATCTGTATATGCCTTATTGCAACAGATTAGGGCCTTGGCTTTTATCTATTGTTTCCTATCAATGGAAGAGCAGGTGCTTAGAGGCCACCATTAGCACATTGACAAGTCTGAGTTTTAAACTGTGCCCCCATTGGTGCCCAGGTCTGATTAACGGGATGAAAGCTGGGCTAAAAGGTTGCCCATCTCAATAGGCATCTTTTCAGCAAAGAAGAAAATTGCAGGGTAGCATTTCACCCCTGCTGGGCCAGGAGTAAAAGATCTGACATGGACACAGGGTCAGCAAGTACGTTGTAAACCAACACCAAGATGGACCCGGTGAAACCCTGTCCTGGCCAAACAAGTTTTGCTCTCTAATTGCAGGTTCACGCATGACATAATAGACCCAGTCTTTGTAAGAACAGGTTTGGCAGGTAATGCATGGGACACCTGATACAGGTATTTGATTGAAATTTGCCAAGGAAAAGATTTATAAGAGACTAAGTTGACCTTTTGTTTTGAGGACAGATGTTGGTGTAAGTTAAATGGACAGTTTGGGTTTTTTGCTTAGTTTCAATTAGCTTCATCTCTTTTTACTTGAAAACTAGTTTGTAGTTAGTGTCCACTATTACTCATTGAGTTTATCTGTGTTTTAAGCAAAATCCTGGCTGCTTTTGTACTTAAATCCTGCTGAAAAAAAAACTTTTTAATTCAGGTAAGTTTTGTCTAAAGTTATACTTAGGAGCCTTATAGGCAGATTGAATATTTATTAATAAACTAAGCATAAATATGATATAATTTTATTAAATTAATTTTATTACTATTTGTTAAATGTAAATTATACTATTCTTGGATATCTTTTACTGGAATGGAAACTCTCTTATCCGAGGGCCCCCATAAGAAATTACTGATTCTGTTTAGTTTTTCAAGGTAAAGATGTTTCTGTAGCAGATGGAATTAATTTTTTTAGCTTGCTCTTTTGAATATTTTGCTTGTCAAAAATTTTTGTACTTGTATTTTTCTAAAGAAATTATTTTAAAAGTATCATTCATATGAGTAGAAGCATGACCTGTTATTTTAAATTACATAATCATGTTGTCAAACACAAGCACAGGACCTGAAGATGTCAGTAGATTTATTTAGCAATTTTGTCAGCATTTGAACAGCACCAGACATGATTAAAGCCTATTTAAAGAGGCTGCCAGTAACCAAAATGATAATACTCTTTTTAGGGTTGCCGCCTCTTTTCTGCTTTTTAAAATGAATTACATCTAAGTGGATAAGGAAGGCTCTGGTCTTTAATGTGATTGGTAATACTGACATTTTATTAAATTCTGAATAAATAAATAGGGAGCAGAGTGGTAGTCCAGTGGTAAATTACCAAACTGCTCAGACTGAGAGTTCAAGTCCTGCAGGGGACCAGCTCACTTTGGCATACCGTTTTTTTCTCTGGCACAGTTTCTTCTCATTCTTCTTCTTCAGTCAGCTAGCTGGGTTTTCTATGGTCTCTCTGTTTTTCTCCCACATCTAAAAATGAAGCGTTCTAGTGAGGATTTCCCTGAATTGCCGAGTTTCTTGTGGTGCAAGATTAACAGTGGACAACATACCACCAAACTCCCTTACCAGGTTACCTCCCTTGTACACCAATGTGCAATGACAACAATAAAATAAAATTATCAGAATGGAATGAGCTTTTTAAAGTTTAACCTTTTTGTTTTCATCTTTTTGAAAAATACAGAACAGACCAATGTTCAGTCTTAGCAAATTTTGCAGGTAAGAATCTAAGAAACTAGGTAAATCTTAAAGCAGCATCATTTTCTCTCTCTATCATTTCATTTGTTTTCTTTAATTATTCAATAATGACTGTGTTTCAAAGTTTTCTGACTCATTTTGATGTATGTAACTTAGCAAATAGTTCAGTCAGTACATCTACTTTGTTGTGATTGATAAATGACTTCAAAGCATTTTTTATCTTCTATTTTTTTTTAAAAAGAACATTATATGTTTACATATACACAAATTAAGCACCTTTAAATTTATTCAATAATTCTATGAAATTATCGAAAGAGAATTTTTTTTTTCTCATGGTTATAAAGCCACATTCTTTTACTGAAAATAATGCATAGCATTTGGTGTGTGCATTCATTATGGTGTGATTGCATATCTTAACATGAACTTCATCTGACTTAGCTAAAATATAATGAAAATGTTTAGTTTTATCAGTATCATAGCTCAAAGATGGTAGACCATTGGTCTGAAATGAACTGGACATTGGTAATCAATTAACACTGTTATTAGCTATCTGTGGTCAAAATATAGGAAAGCCAATGCTGCTGCCAATCAACCATAATCCGGATGTCCCAAAAAGACCAACAAGTGGGAGAACAACATCCCACTGTAATTTGCAACATGATTCTTTTCCCAGTGTGTGACCTCCAACATACCTGGGCAATACAGATCAGAGCAAGCAGAACTGCTGTCACTAAATGAGTCTCTTCTTAAGGTTATTTTGTGTTCATTCAGTGGTCACCAATGTCGTCTTTGGGTCATTGTATACTCTTGGTGGGGGGGGACTTGAGAATAATAAGGGTTAACTGGTCGAAGGAAAGCCAGCTGTGGTAGTGCCCCAAGTGTTAAATACAAGATTTTGCCAAGAAGTCATACTAGTAATGTCGATTATTCTTCATTTTGCACACCATGCCCTTACTATATGTCCATTTTTTATAGATGATAATGTCAGATCTCACTGAGTAGTGGCAATTCAGCATTTCTTAAAAGCAAATTCCATTGAGACTCTACTTTGACCAGCAGTGTGCCTATATTGAACATTTGTGAGTGCTCCAACTGGGTGAAAAATTAGACAGGGACTCTCCTATGAAAAGTCTGGCAAAACTTGGCCAATCACTTTCAGAAACATTGATACAAATTTCTTGCATTTTGATCCAGCAGCATGAGGAGTTGGCAGAGCTGGCAGTGGTTCATTAAACAAGGGGCAGCAACTCAACATTGTTCATCTTTTGAAAATCATGTTACAGTCAGTTTACAGCATGGTTTCAGGCACATACACTTGAAATATATTTTTTCTACAACCAGATATATATATATTTTACAATAGCAGTTGTAATGGTCAGTTCCTGTAGTAAAACACAAAAATGAGTTGCTATAATTTTTTATCTTGCAGACTGACAGTTGGTAGGTTTATGGTAGTAGTGTAATTTTTCATTCTTCCCATGAATTTACTAATAGGCAATCAATAAAACAGGATACCGCTTAATTTATGTTGAAAATTTTAAGTAATTTTTGTACTTTTCTGAGTGGATGGGATTTGTAGTTTCATCTTTACATTTTATACCATAGTGTATGTACTGATTAGTTTTGGAACCCCAGTCTGTGGATATATGTTAACTTTATATTTATTATCAATTTTTGGTGTGGTATGTTTTTTTACTTTTGCCATATTTAGCTAATCGTAACCCGCCTCATACCATGCCAGTTTTTTTTTATCTTATGCTACCTTGAATGCATTAGCATAGAAGCACTAGGTAGTATTTGTAATGAACTGGCTGTATATTTAGTCAACTAATGCAAAACACGTTGAGTTGGAGACATACGAATTTTTTCTTACCAGGTATTATATTAATGACGGAAGGTACACTGTCATAATCTCCTATGGCTCACCCTGTTCTGACTAATACAGATTTGAAGGTTGTGTGGTGCAAATGCTCTTTGGGTGATATAAGTGGGGTAAAATCTAACATTTTGAATGGAGGGTTAATAAAATTTCCGCAGATTAAAGGGACAAAGACTTCGATTTAATCTTTTGTTCACTTTTGTATTTTGTACGTAAAAACATTTTGATTCTACCATGCAAGTGGGTGTAGTTAGTCCCATGGTATTAAAGTTTTTTTTATCAGTGTCTAGCAAGTGTCTCAAGATCTTGATAGGTTTAAAGCTACAGTACGCTTCAGTGAACATTTTAGGATGCATGACTGCTACTAATAAAGATGAAAAGAAAAACAGATCTGCAAGCCATCCTGTGACATTTTGAAATCTTTACATTCCACACTGGATGCAGTTGTCTTTAATGTTCGATAGAGAACACCCGTCCCAAAGTGAGGGGTTGCGGGCCAACCCCCCCCTTTTTTTGCTATTAAATGCCGTGTAAATAATATCTGTTATATTTACACACAATTTACAAGATTTTAAATATGGTATTTTTGTCAGTCATCAAGGATGAAGTATAAAGATGAATGTATGTTAAAGATGCAGTAGATACAAAAGGACAATGGGAAAAAGAAAGCGGGACATTTGAGAAACCAGATGAGAACATGAGCATGTAACATCTTTTGTGAAATGGTCCTTTAGAAATGGTCACCTTAGCTAAAGAGGAAAAAAAATGTCAAGGACTGATGAAAAGTGAAGAAACAAAAACAAACGGCAATTTTTTAAAAAAATAACAGGATTGTGTGCATAACATGAGTCGTCTTAAAATTATAGCATCTGTTATACATCAGTGTTGAGAAAGTCTGCTGTTCGTTTGTCAAGGTCTGTGGACAATATATTATTGGGTTGTTTTTTTTTCTTTCTGATGCCAGCCACTGTTCAGTGTTTGTAATTATTCATCTCTCTTGTCACTTAGCGTCTATCCTCTGTAAATGGATACTTCCTTTCTGTTCTTACAGTTTGAGAGGTCAGTCGCACGACTGAATACCATCTGCCTCCTGCATCTGCTAAAAAATATGCAACAATAGCATTTGTCATAACGAAAAGGGTGCTATCCAGAAGGATGGCGCTTGAATTTTAACCAAGCTGAGGTTCTCACATGCTTGAGTCCTCACTTTCTGTAGAAATAGGTCCGTAAAGTCTCAGTAGTGGATCTGCTTAATAATGGAAGCTGGTTTTGTTCTTGGGAGAGTTGGAATTTGTTGGGTCATTTGCTTTATCCTCTGTGTGCTTAAGTCTGCAAAAAAACCTCAGAAATGTAAATTTATGGTATCTTTCTGTCTGGATTATTACCCACTCACCTGTGGATGCACTACTCAAAGGGTTAAGTATAAGTGACTCTGACCATTGTGCTTCTGTTTAGTCAGTCATTAACCATTACAAAGAGGGGAACCTTCATGGCATATCATACAGGACCCAATTCCCTCCCTAAACAACAACAATATGATTTATATGGTCATCATTAACAAAAGCTTTTATTAATTTATTTACACTTCTGTTGCTGAAGATTTTTTCTTTCACCTGTGATGCAGAATTTTGCCACTGAATAGTTGTATCCTATAATGACTATAACTAGATAACCAAGAGAATTTTCTATTGTGGTCAGTATGCAGCATTACTTCATCAGTTTTGTCGTTTTCTTGTAATTCATAAAAAGTACGCATTCATTGGTATTTCTAACTAATTTGTGGACATCTGTTAACCTAGAAAGTCAACTGTTTATAGTAATAATTGAAAGGTCTGTTGGGCAGGGAGCACGTTTGATTACCATTCAGGCATATCTTCCTAGCATTGTTTCTTTCTTGCTCTTCTTTGCCAGCTGCCCCATGGTTTTCACCTGGGCATTGTGGTTTCCTCCCACAACTAAAACAGGATTTCCAGTATGGTTTTCTGGGTGCGTGGTGCATGTTTTACGAGTAGCTCTTGGCTGGCTTGTACCTTGACCACTGCTGAAGACTCACCAACCATAACCAAGGTAACTTGTTTGGTCACCAAGGCAAATACCCCTTACTCTCTTCCATGTCAGAAATTTTGTCTTTTAAGATAGGCAGTTCTTTGTATATAAGAAATGAGTAATAAGAACAAATAATCCGATTAAAATGGTCTTCTTTCCAGGTAGCCGCCAAGACAGGTTTTTGGCATTTAGTAAAATCCCATTATAACCAGTACATAGTCGAACATACCTTTTCAGAGAGATATTCAGCCTCCCAGGCTGACATTCTTCCAAAATTGAAAAAAAAAATTGTGTGTATTGTGATGTATGGATGAAGGAATGTGTAGGAAACGAAAATATTAAATGAATAAAGAACATAAATTTTATTCTTACATGTATTTATTGTATTTATCACTAAATGTATACTGTCATATTCCGTAACAGTAATCTTGTTTGTATTTAGTCAGCATTTAACACATACAAGGGTTAAATGGCATTGGGTGTTTACATTCCTGCTCATTAATATTAATACTGAAATCACATGAAGCAATGCAAGTCCATTTAACCTCTTGTCCAATTGAAGATCACATGCAGATTTCAGTGAAGAAACTGTCCCCCCCCCTCTCAAATTGTGATGAGTAACGTACATAGGATCTTCAACATACTCCAGAAGTTTAGGAATGTCTTCCTGTCCATTAATCCGAACATTGTGATGTCAGATAAAGTATACACACATTTTGAATAGTTTTTAAATCAGTATGCCACATTCCTTGGAGCATTCGTCATTGGTTGCTTCAAAATGTTACCACTTGCATCAGTTCTTGCATCTAAAACTTTATGAAACTTTCCATAGTTTCTCCTTCGAGATGCTGATTTCCGCATCTGTGGCCTTTGAGTCCTAGATTTTGCTTCTCATCCAATATGAAAGTTTTCAAAGATTGATGTATGTTTTCCCCTGTTTGTAATGTTCAATTCCCTTTGCTGCTGTTCTAACTAGTTAGCCGAACACACACAGGGAAAACAGAATGTGTGATCTAATGCAGCAGAGTGAGCCAACCATGGATATTGCTGAAGCCACTCATATCTAGACAATTTCTTTTCCCAGTATTACTGCTACTACTACTACTCTTCCTTTGGGAACTTAAAACCTCTCTCTGATTACTAAACATTTGCCAAGAACTTGTATTTCTTTTTCCTATAGTGTGATCAGATTATCTGAAAAGTCCATACTTAGTAGACTGTACAATTCTCCAACATTTTGATTTACTGTACACAATTTTAAAAAGTGGAAAAAAAAGGTTTTCACGCTTTATTAGCATGTGCTGTTTTGAATTTTCAACACTTTGATTTCATGTTGGTGATCTAGTCCAGGTCAGGCCAATATCTACTGCAATGTCTAAGGATGAAACAACCCAATTAAATGGAAAAAACACTTCAGCTCACAAGAGCACCCAGCTAGCCTGGTTCCACTATTCCTTGTTCTGCCACTGCATGATATATACTGTTACAAGTACTATCAGATTTTTTTTTTAGTTGCTTTATATTTAAAAAATGGAACAGCATAATGTCTGTTCATACCCCACCTGAAGCCATTCCTTAGAATAATTAGATCACGGAGATGCAGATTACACTTAAGTACTCTGCTTAGTAAACTTCTCACTATCTTGAAAATTACCCAGAATGTAAATAACGCCATTGGAATTAAGCTTGTGTGCCGCCACCGCCTATTTCTGGAATGCAAAATCAGAGAATTCACACCTACTTCAAACCACCTGTCTTCATTAATGTCATTTATAGTTTTGCGGCAGGTCTCTTGGTGACATCCTTTCTGGTACATCCATCAATCAATCAAATTGTATTTTTGCATGTCAGCAGTATTACACCACCTGTGTGCCAAAATGACAAGTGCAGACTTTTATATTTTAGTTGAATGGACTAAGCAGCAGCAGGAAAAGTGGGTAAAAATAAAAATCTGACTATACCTTGGGGAAGCCAGGCTATCCCTTGCTTTTTAATGTAATTAAATTAGAAACCGTGGAATTTGTGAAAATTGATTCCACTTTTTTTTTCTTGATATTGTTTTTAGCTTTTCCTTATTCATTGCTTTAAAGATTTTGTTTATTCTTCTTGTGGAATTCTTGACAATTCCAATGTGTAGCTCCAGCATTTTTAGTTGTGATTTTATGATCACTGTTCAACAACACACGGTATAGATGTCCTTAATTGTTATTGTATTTTCCTTTACATGATGCAGTGATATGTGTGTGTGTGTGTGTGTATATATATATATATACTCTGAAAGGATTCTCTTAGATCATTTACTGGTTATTTACAACCAATTTGTTTTGTAAATTGTTTTTGGAATCTAGGGCAAGCCAATTAGCTCAGAACAAGGCTGTTTCCCTGAATCACTCAGGTATGACATTGGTGGGAGGACACCGTTGGATGTTATTTCGATGACATATGGTGAATTTATATGGGGAAACTAATTAGGAAACCATTATGTTTTATAGTGCTAATATACCCTGAAATATATATATGTTCCCAATTAATAGATGACATGACCTATGTATTGAAGGTAAGAAGACAATGAACCATTATTTAGTGGTTAGAAAATATGGGTTCACTTCACCTGCTGATTAGCAGACTAAATACTACTCACTTCAGCAGCAGATAGAATTTTTCTACTAAAAATAGAGCAAGTTTGAACTTGCTGCCATCATCAAGTTTTAAGACTTTTTCTGGAAGACGCTCCAGTGGTGCAGTAGGTTGGTTCAGATCACTTACAAAAATGGAAATGGCCACTGCATGAATTAGCATTAATGCACTTCAAAAGAGTTGTCATGATTAAATCATGATAGTGAACGGAAAGGTTCATCAGCTAGCTCAGTTATTGCAAATAAAGTGATGGGGAATAGTTTTGCAAATTTTTTCATCTGTTTTATCACAGTTTTATACATTTAACCAAAAAATTTACAAATGATAACGATAGCAGAATTTTCCTACAACACCACTTTTGACCAGTAGCATTTCATGTTTGAAGATATTTGGATGAAAAACAGACTAAGTCTTCTGCCATTAGTCTTAGAAAGTTAAGCTATGATATTCAAGAGTAGGAAGTTTCAGTTTTGCTAAGCATTCAGAGAAACTAAGATCTCTTATTTTTCAATTTTCAATCCTCACCAACAAGGAATGGGCACCAAGCCTGCTTGAAATACTCTAAATGTGGTCTAGTTAAAGCTTTAAATAAGGGATTGAACACTTTTGGTGTCTCCAAGTGAATCCTTTGTTTTGTCCTAGCACTTGAACATGCCACTTATCTCATTCCAGGTTATATTGAATGGCCATTCCAAAATCTATCTTTTTTCTGTTCTAAATAATATATCATTTCAGCCATAGTTTGTTATGAGATATTTGTTAACCGAACACATACTTAGGAAGTATTTGTAAAGACCTAATCATTTAAATTTAAACCTGTTAAATTTCCAAATAAAATAAATAGTTCACAAATATTCTGGGAAGTATTCACATTTTTTAAAAAAATATTTGTGATAGTCATTTGATGTTTAATATTTAAAAAAAAAAATTAAAGATTAAAAATGAAAGAGAAAGGTTTGCTTTAAAACTGAAGATTCCTCTCCAGATGGTCAGATTCTGTTACCAAAATTTCCAGCTTGCATTTAAGTTTAACTGAGGTAATCAGAGACAGGTAAATATAAGCGGATAGGTTTTTGTGCATTTTAAATATCAGATGCCTTGTATCTTAATTCTGATTTTCTTTTGCTTCAATAGTATTTCCATTACACTTGGGGATGACATGAAGTTGTTGCTAAGGAATTGACAATATGGTCATGCTGGTTACTCAGTAATTGGGTTAGCTGCAGCTTTCCACTTTGGCTACCTGTTTGATGTTCTATTGAGTGGATGCTCAAGCTGTAATTCATGACAGTGAATGATGCTGGACTGTCGTTTACCTATAACCCAACTAGGATTGCTGATACTTGCAGAGTAGTGGGATGATAACAGCGTCAAGCAGTGCTGAAAATTATTTTTATGCTATCAGATGTTAGGATTGCTCTTTCTCTGCATTTAAAATCTCACCTCTGTTTGATGAGGCTCAAACTTGCTGTCATCTCATATCATTTGCTACTTTAATTACACGGAATTTGAAAAAGCTGAATCCTCAGTCATTTTATTTTCTGTTTGATAACTTCCTTATGCTATCTTTGATTAAGTACAAGCATTGCAGGAAAGCAACAAAAAACACCTGACATTGGTTAATTATTGAAAATTGCAAATAGCACTCTTTTTAATGGCTTGATGAATACAAAAGAAACAAGCAATATTTAATCTGACTTGTGTGCAAATTGGAATTTGTGTTACAGTTGTCTCATATAGTGGTACTTTGATGATGGATGAAACCTGCTAATTGTCCTACACTTCTCGTATAACAGGCTAACTTATTTTCTTATTTCTGTGACACTCTTGTTATTAAAGCATGGAGGGGGAGAAGGGGAAAAAATGGCTTCTAATGGCAATGGATGAACTTCCTGAAGATCAATACTTGGGTGTAATCTGAGGAACATTTTACCTGTGAGGGGAATGAAGTCTGTAAACGAGTATTGATTTAACTGAAGGTGACATCAGATGGCAATTATCAAGAAAGTCTGGAGCTGTTCACCTGTAGTGAAAAGATAATTAGGATGGTAACTCATTTGAGATTGACCTGGTGTTTTGGGCTCTCTAATAAACAGTTTTGTCATCATACAAGATAATGTACACAAGTAACCAGTGATGCGTAATTACCACATAGACAACTAAGCTAAAATCTCATCTTATTTTTGCATGACTACATTTAATAACAGCGCAGCTGTTTGCTGGGATTCTTTTGTTGTGGGGTGAGCTTCATCCTTTTAAACCTAAAAGAAATTTCATTTCAGATAACTAGTAATGAGATTGGGCATAAACACACATGCACAGACATTTTTAGAAAAACTTGGTATGCATATTGTTTTGTTTGAAACGTGAACTTGGTCAGTTATTTTCCTGAAATCTCCAACTTGAGACCTTTAAAGGGTTGTGAAGCCAGGTGGTTTTTAATGTATATAACAGCTTTTGGTGGTTTTATTTTGAAGTACGTTTTAAATTTATTGTTAAAATGATGGTGAATGCCAACCAAATTGTACACAATGACAGGCGTTTTGATGTTCTGTTGTAGAAAATGTTTCTAATTGATCTTGAACAAATTAAGTGTATTGTTTGGAATTTATATACAGAACTGGTTAATTACTGTTAACTACCATTACCAGTAATTTATTAGTCATCAACAATATTATTACTAAAAGAATATACTCAGATATTTAACCATGCTGGAATCAGAGCTTATTTTGTAATAATATCCCCCAGTATTAGTATTTACTTGGAAATTTTTTTTTAGATCAATTGAAAGAGAATCTTCAGAATTTTTATTGGTTCTTTTTTTGTGCATGTTTAATTGGTAATATCATTAGGTATCCCTTGCAGCTTGGAACATCAATTAGAGGATCAGCCTTTGTCATCTTTCACATGCACAGAACCAATCAAAGGCTGGGGAATTTTCTTTTTGTAACTGTGTAAGATATCCCAGTGGATAAGTCTACAATGTCTGTTAACAAGCAGGACAAATCTGACTAATGTTCCAGGTAACCAGAGTACCCAGAAGAAATCCAGCAGACTAGCTTCCTGAGCCTCTTGGGAGTGAACCTAAACATTACCACTGATGAGCAAGTGTTTTTTGCTATCTGTCCATCCCTGACATTAAGCAATCTAGCCTGATTATGTATTCTTGAAAAACATAATTTATAGTATAAATATTATTCTAATGTCTTGCACTTAATTTTTTTTTTTTAAATAATTTTTCATTACTGTGATTTACTTGTAAAATTCTGGGGGGGTTAGGGGTGGTTTAGAGTATATATGTGGCTTTTCTTTTGATATTGCAGGGCTCTTTTGAACTGATTTAGAACAAGAGCTATGATATTTGCAGGTAAATTGGTGGATTTTTGCATAGTTCTGTATCTCTCTAAGTAATGCATGATTAACAAAGCTAATTTCCATGCTTTCCTGGTATTATGTCTTTACACAAACGTATCAGCAAGTACAGATTGCATACCCGCATTTGTTGAGAGAGACAACGAGAAACCACCTCATGGCTCTCAGCCACAGAGCTGCTCACAGGCAGATAACTGATGATAAAGCTACAGATCATGTTTAGGCACCATAGATTTCCAATCTCTATGCTGGTTTCCAGGAACCTTGTATTACATTTCTTTCAAAAAAAATTACCCATCCCTTGTTATTTTACTTCTAAGAGTTGTCTAAAAAATTTTTTGCAAGCATTCAGTTTCTAAAAAATTCATTTTCAAAATAGATTTGACTCTTTCTTATAACTACATACTGTGTTTTCAGACAGTTACTTTCATTGCCTCCCCTGATTGAAAGCAGCCTACAGGTGTCTTTCTGACAGTGGCATAGTAAATAAGAAATGTAAACTGAAAAGTTCTAGCTTTTCAATGATGGAAATGTAGTTGTTGTCATTTTTTTAAAAGATAGAATCCAATATTAGCTTACACCTGCAAATGTTTTCTACTTGACTAACTAGTTTACCTTTAATTAACTCATGGATCTTTTTAATTGGCACATGAGGGCTCTGGTATCAAATTATTGCAGATGCAGCCTAATATTCTGTATATCTTTCTTTTTTTTTAAGGTATGAATTGGATTTTTCTGGGTGTGAATGAGTTAATGTAACTCTGCATTAACTTTTTTTCTGAATTGCTGCTGACCATCAGAGAAAATAAGAGCACATTGCATGCTGAGTGTCTTCCATGTGAATTATTATCGTTCTAATATATCTTCTGATTCAGGTTGATTACACCTGGCCAGTGTCTGAATTACATAAACCTGCTCAGCTGCCTTTAATGATTTTAAAATTGCTATGCACAGGTTAAAGTAATGATCTGGAATCACCTTGTCCCGTGATAAAATGAGAACGTACCGAATGTATTCATGGACGTAACGTCAAGAAATGTCAAACATTATCTTGTAAATGAGCAATTTCAACCGCAGGTAACCTTCTGAGTTGTTGGATTTGAAGGTTTTTACCTGAGATAGGTGGATCCAGCGAAGTTATATAAGTAGGAGGCTTTGGTGTTCTACTGACCTGATCACAGAGCAGAAAATTTAACTGCAAAAATCACTTTTTAATCTGACCATACAAAATCGTTGAACAACAGATGCCAAGCTCCTGAACGTCCGCCGCATCAGCGCTTTACTATATTTTTTTTTAAATCTTAAGTAAATTACTGCATTGTGTAATTTGAAGTCGCTGTCTTATGACAGATCGTTGTCTTCATTGTCTCTCCTACAGAAAACAGAACAAAAGCTATCCAGTTTTCAAGGCTGCTGCTGCTGCTGCTGCTGCTGCTGCGAATTTGTTTCTTATGTAAAACTTTTGTTCTCTAATCTTGAACTTTATTCCTTCGATTTTAAATGTTTTTGTAAGAACTGGAACATGTCCAGAAAAGGCCTTTTCTTTTATCTTCTGTCTATCTTGAACACCTGTTCACAGCATCCTTTGTAACTGGTGTCGCCTGACCCCTATAATGCTACTGAGCTCCATTATTTCTAATTATCAAAATATGATAAATTAATTTGCCTGAAATTTAATACGAACTGCTTCGTGAAGCGTAACGTTTATGATGGTTACGGTTGGTTGTTTTTTTCTTTCTTCTCCCCTCCCTCTTTTTACGCAGCAGCAGATTTTCCGTCAGAAGAAAGAAATAATGGAAACAAACTAGGAGAATGTTTCGAGAGTTTCACTCGTGCTTCGGATGTGTACACCACTGGAATCAGCCTGCTATAAACTCATTGGGGGGGGCGGATACTTCGAGAGGATGGAGGCTTTTAGTGCAAATTCTGGGGCTTCCTGCACCCCTGCGTAACTTTTGCACGCCTCGGCAATTGGCTTTTGTCAGACAGAAATGGCTGGAATCGCTATATAGGATTTTTAGAAGTATGGTGGGCGAGCCGTGTTCTGTTCTCTACACCACAGTACGATCGATTTACTTCGACTCGCTCATATATTTACCCTGGAGCAGACGGATGAGAAGTGACTAGACATCGTGGCTCTCGACCTCCCGTCGGAGCGGGAGCAGAAATGTCGAAAAGTCTTGCTCAATGAACGGTTTCCCTATGGACCGGATAAAAGCTGGGACCATTATAGGTTGAGGGATCGTCAATATAGGCGCCCTATCGAAAAATCTGGACACGTATGCCCGATGTCCGGCCTTAATTGAGGACTCGATATTGCAATACGATTTCGTGCGCTCGGTTAAATTCCTTAGTGCAGATACATCCGGGTTTATCGAACTGTCCGATTGATGAGTTATTTAGTATAATGTCCCGAGAGAGTGCGTTCGGTAAGACGGGTATTCGCCGAAATACGTACGACGCTGACAACGAGGGTGCCTTGGTCTCTCCGGCGGTGCTACAAGGGTTACTCTCGAAGCCTTCACCAAACACACACACACACACACCTGGATAACCCTACTGGAACCCTTCGTTTTTCAGATGTGGGAGGAAACCATGCCAGAAAAATGCGCCGAGCCGCCCGGGATTCGAACTCGGCCCCTCGTTTACTACAGTCCAGTCGTTTAATCTTAGGGTGAATCCGTTTCCTAAAGGGCAGGGTTAGGGTATTTGAAAATAGTTTGAAATTCCTGCCTTCATTGGGAAAACCATTTTTATGTCAGATTTAAAACTTTACCGCCAGAATTAATGGGTGGTGCGATCGCGCGGCGACCCGACAGTAAGAGATCTCTCTACTATGGGCTTCGAGTTTATCGTGCGAATCGCTAATGAACATGAAGAGGAGACCCTGTCCTTTGGTGAAACGATCTTCTATTTTCGAGAATATCTCTCTCTCTCTCTCTTGCTCTTTCCATCATCATCATCCTCTCTCTCTCTCTCTTGCTCTTTCCATCATCATCTCCTCTCTCTCTCTCTCTTGCTCTTCCATCATCATCATCCCTCTCTCTCTCTCTCTCTCTCTCTCCATCATCTCTCTCTCTCCATCTCTCCCGTTATAAGATTTATTTAAATTAATTTCTTTCAGCCTAATACTTTCGGTCGTTATGATTGTCCACGATATCTTGTCTAGAACCGTCATCCTTTAGAGTCGTCTCACTTCGGCTGGCGGGGAGACTATAACAACAACAACGAAGTCGACAGGTAAAATTGTAAAATAAAAAAAACACTATTTCGCGTCACATTCGTCGTCGTCGTTTCGATTCCAAAAGGTGTTAGGTTTTAAATGTCCTCTGCGTGCCGTCCCAATTTCACTTACCCATGACTATTCCATGTTTTGTTTGTCCTTCGCGACCGAAAATGACGACGATTTTCCTTGAACAGCAGAATTCTCGTATGGATTGTTTATAGTGTTGATGGTTTGCATCACACCATCCTCCCACGCTCGCTCTAGATGCGTATCATTTGATTTTAATAGAATAAATACTTTAACCTACAAAAGAGAGAGGTGGAGGTAGCAGGGCGCTTATAATGTTTCTCTTATCCTGCTCTAGAATGGGTCTCTCTGCTGCTGCTGCTGGAGATGCAAGCAAATATTATTTAAATTATTTTTCCTGGTCTCTCTCTCTATATATATATATTCGTACTGAACGATTTTAATAAGTTTATCTTCAAAAGAATAGGTTCGCAGTTAAGGGCTTTAGCAAACAAACGCCATTTTAGATTCCCAGTGAATAAATTTCTAACAAAATTATTTTCATGCAGACAACTGCGACTTGGTAATAAGGTTCGCCGATAGACTGTAGTATAGGGGGCGTTGTAGGTTCACCGATAGATTGTAGTATAAGCGTTTTGTAGTTCACCGATAGATTGTAGTATAGGGGGCGTTGTAGTTCGCCGATAGACTTAGTATAGGGGGCTTTGTAGGTTCGCCGATAGACTGTAGTTAGGGGGCGTTGTAGGTTCGCCGATAGACTGTAGTATAGGGGGCGTTGTAGGTTCGCCGATAGATTGTAGTATAGGGGGCGTTGTAGGTTCGCCGATAGACTGTAGTATAGGGGGCGTTGTAGGTTCGCCGATAGACTGTAGTATAGGGGGCGTTGTAGGTTCGCCGATAGACTGTAGTATAGGGGGCGTTGTAGGTGCCGATAGACTGTAGTATAGGGGGCGTTGTAGTTCGCCGATAGACTGTAGTATAGGTAGGTTCGCCGATAGACTGTAGTATAGGTAGGTTCGCCGATAGACTGTAGTATAGGGGGCGTTGTAGGTTCGCCCTGAAGATAATTTTTAAAATGTCTTCAGGTAGAATTATTCACTGCAGATCTCTCTCTCTCTCTCGGGAAATCTGGAACCAGAAGTCTTGACTTTAAAACAAAAACAAAGAAAGAAAAAACCGGACTAATTTCGGTGCCAGATATTCACAATATTTCTGTCTGTCTAAATTTTAATGAAGATGTAAGGATTTGTCCGCCACCCCCCGAAGATTTGGTGGAGAGGCGGATGCTCGTGCCGACCTCGTTTGGCGTGCATTCGTCGCTGCATGTGCACTGATTGACAGCGTAAACGGACAGCCGCCACAGAATGGGCTATTGTACATAGTACAAGCGTCGTCGTCGTCCCCCAACTGCTATTCAGCTGCTGTGGCCTGGGCGAAGTGAGTCAGTACAGGCCGCTGACACAAATCGAGGCGTGCGGGGGGGGGCCTCTTTTTTTTGTATAGACTTATGGTAGCATGCACCCAAATTGATACCTGATGCTTCCATCTCGTTTGTTCCAGTAAGTTACCTTTGTTCGCATTGCTAGACAGGAACACGAAATTAATAGTTTACGAACACCTGCATCTTTGCCTGTTCCATTTTAATTGTTACAGGGGGAGGGTTTAGATTGGCGATCTCTCCCCCCTCCCTCCCTCCCTCCCTCCCCTCGCTTACCACAAAGTTTTCGGACGGTGTCAGTAGAGCCGGAGGACGGTCGTCAGGAAACTGGTGTATACCGTATTCTGTCCGGACTACTGAATGGTACTGTTGCCGTGAACTATTTATCCCCCGCTGGATCGGTATGCTGTCGCCCAGGTAAGAGAGAGAGAGAGAGAGAAGCAAGCAACAGCCCCACCTAAGTTGTTTACCAGGTAGAAGACTTAGGTTACGTCTCGGGGTGCCGGGCTTTGTTCGCGTTCCTTTGATCGTATTGTCTCCGGTAAGTTGGAGACTTGAGGGAGCAGCATTATCTCAATCGAAGTTATTCTCGCCAATATCTTAAAGATTCGATCAACTTATTTATTGCAATAATAATAGAGTAAAGGGGGGACTAAATAAGCCTTGTTGGAAGGGGGGAAGCGTTTTGCGTTGATGCATCTTTGGTAAATTCGAATGGACCATTTCAAGTATGGACAAAAACGAGGGATGTAGCTGGTGAAGACGGAGCAAACTCTCTGCTCCTCCCAGGGATACAGACCTTACGGGGACAGCGCGCGTCATGACAGTAGAAGGCAGACCTGTTGCCGTGGTTACTTCAGATTTACCCACCTCATCGCGCCTCTTGTCATCTTCAGGCCGTTCGTTTCGTTCATTTTTAATTCACCTGTTTCACCCACCCTACAAGAAGCAGCGAATAGCGAGCTACCTGTAGCCTTACGTCACGGCTCTCTTCCCGCCGATATCTTCATCACGTGAGCGGGTTATTTTTCTTTTTTTTTTTTTCCTTCCGCATCCCGAACGGGCTCCCGGCGTCTAGTTTAGAAATGAACACGTTGCCAGATCTTACGACAAGTACCTGCTGTATTATCCTCCGCATTAATGTTGATTTTCCCCCGATTGTTTTAAAATATGCACGCTTTATTACCATCATCATCATCAACATCATCATCATAATCATCATCATCTTCCTTTTTTTAAAAAAATCGGAGAATGTCCGCCAGGAGAACGGAATGGCAGGTAAATACGGGCATCTGCGACTTGAGACGCTTAGTCATAAATTATATTTTCGTAAGACAAAGGTCGGCGGGTAATATCGGCGTACGGATCGGATGTAAGTCCGTACGTGAGTCGTACCCGTCACACGAACATGGAAGAGAGGGGGGGCATATTTGCTTCCATTGGCTGTTTTATCGCCCCCCCCCCCACACACACACACTTTCCGTGATTGCCAATCAAGGTGACGTGCTCCATTATCATAGGTCCAATTCCCATCTCCTCCTGCCTCTCGGCTTAATCTCGTCCGGAAAAAAAAAATACAACAGATAGATGGCAGAAAATATCATTGGCGCTGCGACTTTCGCGGATGCGGTGTATATCTATCTACACCGATGGTTTCAAACTGTAACAGAAGTAATAAAATTCGACTGGTTGGAGTCTGCGAGTTTAGCAGCCTTTAGAATGAAAATAGCGGAACGCGGTGGTGGAGATTATGGTCCGTCATCTCAGACGTGTACCACACTTGGGGTGTGTTAAATTACAGCGTCCAAGGTATTTCTCTGGGAAACTGGCGCTTGAACGATAACTGTGATGGTTGGGGTGGGGTGGGGAGAAACACGCTCATAAGCTTCCTCTCATCCTCTGGCAGCCAGCCTCTTCCTCCATCCGTCCCCCGCTTCTCTTCCAAACTGGGTTTCCCATTTTCCTTACCAGATGTATCTCATCTGCAGTTTTCTGTCGGGTCCTCTCACGTTGGCGACCATGTGATAGACGGTTTACCTTTCCTTTTGTTTGTTTGTTTTGTTGCTTGAATTTTTTATTCTGCCGGATGAAGGTTCGGTTCTGTGAGCGGGGTCTTGAGGAATGAGTATCGCAAGAGAGCGCGTCTGCTGATTACCAGACTCTGTCTGTTATCAATAACCAAGTATTCATAAGAACAGTTCTAATATTAAAATGTTACAATATGTACAATACATAAACTACGACAGCAAATTTCTCTTTTTACATTAATAATAATAATAATATAATAATAATAAGATGATGATGATACGGAAACTAATTTTAGAGAATGAAGATATCTTAATACAAGTTACTTTATAACAGACAGATTATTATTATCTAATTTTTGCTTTGGCGATCTTTTTTGTATTTTATCAGAATTCTACTGTTTTGAATTTTTTGTGTATTATCATTATCATCACCAGGTGTTCTGAAAATATTTGTACCTAATACAATAAGAATTTTGAATTCATTGTAGTAAATCGGATACTTAATTGTATAATTTTCCGAACTGATTTATTGGAAATAGTTCAGATCTGTTGTTGTTGTTGTTATTGTTTTTTGTTATTGTTATTATTATTATTATTATTATTATTATTATTATTATTATATTATTATTATTATTATTATTATTATTATTATTATTATTATTATTATTATTATTAACAAGGCTGATACCAAAAGGTGATTTGTTTTTCTGTTTGAAAAGAATTCTTTAATTGAAGTATAAAGTACTGAATGTTTTTTTTTTTCCTACTTGGACGATATTAATTCCTCATTTCTCAATGTTCTAGCAAATATAAATTCTGCAGCTAATGCGAAGATACTCATCTAAAGCGTAAATATAAATACATTATACTAAGTTTTGAATTTAATTAATTCAGCAATTAATCTAAGGAAACGGTCAGTACAACACACATCAACTTGTCATTTTACATATTATCAATACGCCTCGATTCTACAATTGATGTAAATTCATTGTACCCTTTAATATCAATGGAATTTGTAAGTATTCTGTAATGCGTTAAGATAAACGGAATTTTACTGCATACATAAATTTTGGAAATGTTAATTAATAAGAACATTTTTTAAGTGGTACCCGTTTTACCTCGAACAATCCTATTTCTGTGACCTGTTCCTGACATGAACATTCTGGTACGGGAAAGGTTGTTGTTAATTGTTTGCCGTCCGTTAAGAATTCCTCGACCAGGGCTGTCGGGTACTCACTCGTCCTGTGGTAAGCCATGCTCTCTTATTGTTTCTTTAAATGTCTATCTGTAAAGAATTTGAGACGGGATTTATTCTTTTTGTGAGTTGGTAATTTTAAGTTAATTCAGTTTAATGTATTAGGGTTTCTTTTCTTCTGCATTTTCTATAAAGATTATGCTAAGGTCCCGATTAGGACAGGCAGCGGATAAGTGTTTGAAACGGAGGAAAGAAGAGGGGGGGTATTCATATGTCTGTTGGGAATGTAAATCGTAACCATGATGGGTAGTCTGCTTCAAGGGACTGGACTGATCGAGTATCGAAGACTGAAGTCTGGTGCGGTGTCGGAATGGCACTCGAAGCAGGTTCGAGCCCTGGTAGGGAGAGGAGGAGACGTGGGATGGTTAATTAGATCGGGAGTGCGATGGATTTGAGAATCTTATGTGACGGTAAGGAATTGGAGAAGATATAATGCCGGTTTGTCTCCATTGCTTTGGGGAATTGGGATGGAGAAAGGAAGATTGTATAGGCGCGCTACCGAAATAGATAGGAGTTTGCAGCTGCGGAAAGATGGACATAGATTTACTCTGGCTCTGTAAAGATCGGGATTCTGAGTAGTAGTTTAGAGGAGGGATTGTAAAAGTCTGAGCGCTTGGCAGATCTTCCTTTCCTTTCTGATAAGCAGTGACGACCACGTGCACGGGGAGGGGTGGGGGGACCATTCTTCTTCCTTTTGGAAAAAACAAAAGCATGATCGCAACAAGAAATCCCGATAAAAGACAGTATTTTCTACCCCCCGCCTGCCCAACATCCACCTCATTCTGTCCCTCCTTTTGCTGGCTGGCCCGTGTCTTTGTGGGCTCTTTCGTGTCCAAGATAAACCACGGCCTGAATAGATTCTGGCTGTTAACCCCTCTCGACTCGCTCGTTCCGGACGGATCGCCGCAGTCGACCCGGCGAGGCCTTCTTCAGTCTAGCCGCTATATTTCCACCATCAAGTTAGCAGGGGAATTAGCTGCCGGCCATACCCCCTCATTAAAATTGCACTTCCCCCTTTCTGTTGTTTCAACTTTTCGCGAAATAAAAGTGAAAGTGACCGCTCTTAATTCGGGCATTCTGTTAAAAGGCCGGTAGAGTAGAATGCTACAGTTCATAGCTTATTGCGGAATTCCGTTGTCGGGGTTATTTGCTGCTATTATTATTATTATTAATGATGATGATGATGATGATATTTTCAGGGTGTGTGGCTATAACCGAGGGGTGGGTGCTTGACGGAATATCATTTGATTGTTAAAAATTTGGTGAAGGCTCGATCGCCCCCTCCCCGGGGGATGACTCACACCCACCAACACGGATACTCGTATCGTCTGAATGATGCTGGATTTTCGATTGACTTGAATCGAAGCCCTTTTTTGAAAAGGTATCGAAGCTTTCGAGAGGTTAGGGTTAGCGGGGGGGGTACGGATTTTTAGGAAAAAGGAAAACTTCTAAGAGCATCGGTGCTGAGGGAAAGGAAGGGGCGCGGGTCCGTTCGGCGTCGTGACTGAAGTGGGACTCCTGGGTGGACGGGGTGAGAGAGAGGGGTTCGGCTCCGCTAGGATGGATGACGGTGGACTCGGTTGCCAGTCGCCTGCCTCACGTATATCAGACCTAGGGGGCTGGAAACCTCGTGCGCGGCAGCGAATTCCGGGGACGTTTGTTAATGCTGTCGATGATGTCTCCGTTGCTGTCGCTCTTTGTTTTTTCCCTCCTCCTAAAGGGAGGGGCAGTCGGAAAACCTCTAGAGAGGCCTATTTTTCGGCGACTCTGGCGGGCCCTCCCCCGGGGGTCGGGTTGGAGATCGAGCAGTGTCGGGACCCCCGGGGGGGGAGGGCAACAATGGCCGCCTTCAAACGCCCCCGAAGAGCTTTTCTCCTCCTTTAGCTTTTAAAATTTCCGATTTCTGCTTTTCCTTTGATAATATTATTCATCGGCTACGATTGTTTTATTCCAAATCTCTCCCCCCCCCTTCTTTCGGGCCCTTTCTAATGCACTTATTATTGCACTGTTTGTTGTTGTTTTCATCACGTTGTCCTAGGGTTGTTCGATTCCTTCCCCGTCCCTCGCACGATCTTCCTCTCTCAGACTCTGTCGCCCTTTCTTCCCCCCTGTATCCAAATTCATTATTTTTGCTCTCGCGTATTAAATGTTGATTCCAAATTCTCGAGAAATTAATTAACTTGCCATCTTTGTATTCTTAATTTCCCTTTATTATATTATTATTATTATTATTATTATATTATTATTATTATTATTATTTATTATTATTATATGTATTTCTTCATTTAGTATTGTATTAGACTCGCGCACGTGCACTCGCACCTGTTTCTTTCTGTTTGAAAATAGATTTCTTGGTCGATTTCTCTCTACATTCATTCGAAACGAACTGGAATCCTTGAGATATCAGGAACCAATACATCGGTTTTCCGACAGCAACACTATTTATCTATATATAACAGTGGCTGCTTCTCGGTCTGGGCCAGCAATGACACGAAGTTTTGCATTAAGATTCCGCTGGAAAGTCGGTTTTTGAAAGTTTATCTTTAAAAAACGGAGAGGAGGAGTTTTAGGATGAAAATAAATATTTTTAAATCCCCCCATCCTCCCAGAAAACCCGACTTTAGAATGGATACACGCCTCGCTGCGGTAATATTCGTTTTTTGCTTCTTTTTTTTTTAATTTATAAATGGGGAAAGTTTAATAATTAACTTTTATATTTAAAAAAAAACAAAAGGAAAAGTGCAACGGATAATTCTCGATCTAATAGAATTATTCATTCAAAATATACAGCTGTTTTTAATTCTTTAATAAATTAATAATTCAACACAAAAGAAGTAATTATAACAGATTTGATTTAAAATAAACCGCATATTGACAACGTAGATTTTTTTATTTTTTTAAAAAAGCAACAAAAAACAGCTACAACAACAAATTAAGCTTAAGCGGGAGGTCTGGAGAAACCATCATCAACCCTGACTCCTCGGCAGGTATTTTCTGTCTTCATTCATTCATTATGCAAATTTTTGTGTTTGTTTTTCGATTCGCTCCGCCATAAACTGTTGTTGTTGTTTTTTTTTAAATAAATGACGCAACGAGATCGGGCCCACTTTTCGTCTCTGCTTGTGAGCGCGGTTTAAGTCTGTGAACTGTTCGCCCCAGAGATCAGCTTTAATAAAATATTCCGAAAGGTAGGTCGTTCTCTAGAAAGACGAAGTTAAAGCTGGGCGTACAAACACACACACTGGTGGCTGATTACAGACATTTAGCAGCAGCCTCCACGGTGGAAACTCTCGCTTTAACAACGCCATTGTGTGAGAGGTTTGTGAGAAAGAGAGAGAGAGGATGGAGAAAGATGGAGAGAGAGAGAGATGGAGAAAGATTGAGAGAGAGAGAGGATGGAGAAAGATGGAGAGAGAGGGAGAGATGATGGAGAAAGATGGAGAGAGAGAGATGATGGAGAAAGATGGAGAGAGAGAGAGAAGAGAGATGGAGGAGAGATTGAGAAGAGAGAGGATGTAGAAAGATGGCGCTCGAGTGCGAGATTCTGGAGAAAGATGGCTCGAGAGAGATCCTTGAGCAAG
Organism: Nautilus pompilius; assembly: GCA_018389105.1. Lineage (NCBI taxonomy): Eukaryota > Metazoa > Mollusca > Cephalopoda > Nautilida > Nautilidae > Nautilus > Nautilus pompilius. Next base: position 292,123 of record JACATO010001008.1, read on the forward strand.
CTGCAGATCTCTCGCGATAACTGTAGAGAGCTGGAGATAATGGACTCAGATCTCCCCTCTGTCGCCGTCTCTCGGCTATGATCCCGATGTCGCCCTCTTGAGCTCGCGCGCTCCTTGGCGCCACGCTGGCGCCATCTCTCTTCTTGGCTCCGCTTTGAGCCGCTCTCATGTCTCCAGTCTGGCGACCTATGGCGCCGCGCTCCTTGCTCGCCCTCTGGCTCGCTCGCTCCTGGATCCCGCTTCGAGCGCGGCGCGGCTTGCTCCCCTGGCTCGCTCGCCATCTGCTGCGCCCGATTTTCTATTCCGCTCTCTTTATCTTTACGGCTGGATATCAAGACTGTTGTCTAGGGTGGCTTCAGGGTAAAAGGCCTGCAATTAGAATACTACGAAAACAAACAAGCATCTCATCTTTCTCTGTTGAAGCCGTAATAAAAATTACTACTATTATTTTTTGTTGTTGTTGTTGTAATCTAATATTTTTCATCACCGCCAAAAGGGAATAACGATGTTTCATTTGTTCAGGCAGAACATTCGGTAATGGGCCGGTATAATCTTAGCAGAGGCTTTTTTGTGGGGTTTGGGGGGGGGGTTCTATAAGAAAACTTAAAGTTAGTATTTAAACCACAGAAAACAATCCGATAGCATTTTAATTTTGTTGTTTTAGTTTTGCTGCAGCCAGGGTGACGACGAATCGCTTTTGGATTTTTGAATTTTCGCCTCTGGGTTCCGAAAAAGAAGAAGAAGAGAGAATGCGTTTATACTTTCTGAATTATGCATATTTAGCGATGAGTTCTTGCTTTCTGTTACTTAATTAGAATCTCGGGAGTTCGGGGTTCGTTTAAGTTGTTCGTTCGTTCTTTTTTTCGGTCAGAAACAGGATTTACGAGCTGTTCTTGGTGTCTGCGCGGTTAAGGGGGGCGGCCCCAGACACACACACACACACACGCACTAGCGTAGGTGAGACGTGTTAGGCAGTTGTGTGTTCGTGCGGGGTGGGTCAGGGGTATGTAAATTTTGTGGGGTTTTCACGTCATTTATTTACTCTTGGTTTGATTCTCCTGAGCCCTGTTTCCGTTCCGCGAACCCTGACCCTGCGCGGGATTTTAAAAATGAAAGTAGAAACTCTTCGACAATGAAATAACGCGGATTGAAGACACAAGATGTTAAAAACTATTATTATTATTAGTAGTAGTATTTTGTTGGAGTTTCTATTTGCAGCTTTTGTTTTCTTTTTATTTTTAACGGATAATTTCAGCTTTAATTTTAGAAAATGAAATATGTAAATATGAATTAACTTTTTAAGATTATTACGTGCCTTCTGTATCGCGCACTTGCACTGTATAACACAGCGCATAAATACGTAATGAATGAAGCAGAGCGGGATGCTGACATTCTCTCTCCATCATCTCTCTCGCTCTTTCCATCATCATCATCTCTCTCTCACTCTTTCCATCGTCATCATCTTTCTCTCTCTCTCTCCATCATCTCTCTCGCTCTTTCCATCATCATCATCTCTCTCTCTCATCTCTCTCGCTCTTCCATCATCATCATCTTTCTCTCTCTCTCTCCATCATCTCTCTCGCTCTTTCCATCATCATCATCATCTCTCTCTCTCGCTCTCTCGCTCTCTCTCTCGCTCTCTCTCTCTCATCACTCTCGCTCTTTCCATCATCATCATCGCTCTCTCTCTCTCATCTCTCTCGCTCTTTTTCCATCATCATCATCTCTCTCTCTCTCTCTCTTCTCTCATCATCACCACTCGCTCTTTCCATCATCATCATCTCTCTCGCTCCTCATCTCTCTCGCTCTTTCCATCATCAATCATCTCTCTCTCTCTCTCTCTCTCGCGCTCTTTCATCATCATCATCATCTCTCTCTCTCCTCTCTCTCGCTCTTTCCATCATCATCATCATCTCTCTTCTCTCTCTCTCCTCCTCTTTCCATCATCATCATCATCTCTCTCTCTCTCTCTCGCTCTCGCTCTTTCCCATCATCATCATCATCTCTCTCTCTCTCCTCTCTCCGCTCTTTCCATCATCATCATCATCTCTCTCTCTCTCCTCTCTCTCTCCGCTCTTTCCATCATCATCATCATCTCTCTCTCTCTCCGCTCTCTTCTCTCTATCTCTCTCTCGCTCTTCCCATCATCATCAGCATCTCTCTCTCTCTATCATCTCTCTCGCTCTTTCCATCATCATCATCTCTCTCTCTCTCTATCATCTCTCTCGCTCTTTCCATCATCATCATCTCTCTCTCTCTCTATCATCTCTCTCGCTCTTTCCATCATCATCATCTCTCTCTCTCTCTATCATCTCTCGCTCTCCCGCTCTTCCATCATCATCATCATCTCCTCTCTCTCTCTCTCCATCATCCCCTCTCGCTCTTTCCATCATCATCATCATCATCTCTCTCTCTCTCTCTCTCTCCATCAGCTCTCTCGCTCTTTCCTCATCATCATCATCTCTCCCTCTCTCTGTTTTGGTTACCGTGACAACAGTTTCGGCTTGGTTTCGAACCAGTCTGCCCGACTAGAAGAATTATCTCGAAAGTTTAAAAAAAAAGTCTTCCCCAATTAAGAGCCAGTAAGTACCCCCTTCCCCGTTCGTCGCCCGTTTACCGGGTACTTCTCGGGCGTATTCGTCGACGACCGCCGGGAACGGGTTAACGTCAGCCAGCCGAAAGACACGTGGTATTGTTTTTGTTTTTTAACAAAGTATGGCGGTAAAAAAAGGTAATCCACGCAATTAGCTCTCTTTACCTGAGGGGGCCAGGGGAACAAACGTCAAAGGTTGCGATACAGGTGCAATTTGTATTTCTTTTTAAAGGGTACAATGCGGGTTGTTTATCCTTTAAAAAAAATTTTAAAGGGCTTAGCGGTATTTTTTTTTTTTAAGGATAAACAAGAAACTCCCGCGCGCGCCCTCAATCGGGGTCTTCGAACCCGCGAAACAAAGACTAAGTTATTCCCTCGGCGAAAGTGTCGTATGTCGATTAAGGACAACAGCAGCGAAAAGAAAGGGGGGAAGCTTCCCCTTATTATTCGTCCCGACCCCAGCCGGGTCGGGATTAGAACCGCCCCTGGGTGCGTGGTGAAGTGAGATCGTCGTAGCCGGTGGCGATTTCGACTCCAATAGGTTTAGCGTATAATTTGCATTTCCCTCCTCATTCCCACTCCCCTGTCATTGTTATAGGTATAATTTGGAGTCCCCCAGTCGTCGTCATCCTTTAAAAACTACCTTACAAGTTATTTTACAAATTATATGTACAATACAAACCGGGGAATTGGGGAATTATACGTGTAACAGTAATGGCCGCGGTGGTGGGGGGGGGTGGGAGACGATTCCACACGGTACAGTTTAAATGCTACACCGGGATGGGGCTGAGAATTCTTCTGTATCTTTTTTTTTTTTTTTTGTTAAATTAAGATTTTTTTTTAAAGTTAAAACTCCAAAATAAAGAGAAAAAGAAAGTTTCAGTTTTAGCAGCGTGTTTATGTTGGGTCGAATCCCGATTAAAGATACGCGGTGTAAGGAAACGTGGGCACGGTTTGGTTTGTCTTATCGGACATCGTTAACACAAGGGAAACATGTCGATTATCGTTATATTTTACAGTGTAGATTGTACCGCTAGCTTTATTGTAATTGTTATACACAACAACCTTATTGAATGATTTGATTAATCAATGAAGTGGGAGTCAGATAGTAGACTAATTTCCAATATATTTTTTTTAGGAGTTTAATATCGATGAAAGGCAATTTTAAAAATTGCGATATAAAGCACCGAAGAAATGGAAAATGGAAATTTTGCATAATTGTTAACAAGTGAAATACCCGCCGCTAGAAGAGAGAAATCGAATAGTACCGAATTAAATGTGATATTTTTCACATTTGACGTGCGTAACAATTGACGTACAACGCTTCGACAACTCAATTAGTTTTTGACGAATTACACGATAATTGTGAGTGATTACTTACCATCGCATTCGTGAATAGCTACCTATACGGAATGAATCGTATGACGAGGGGATGCGAGCTGTATTAACAAAATCGCAGTTCGTGTATCAGAAGCAATTTTTAAAAATATTACTTGTTCTGTCTGTCTGTCTGTCTGTGATCTAAATATGTAATAAGTCATCCAGATATCGACCACTGAAAGACAGATTAAAAATTTGTGTTAAATTGTTGAATAGTTTGTATACGGTCTTATTCAGATATCTTCTGGCCACAATGTAGAGGAATACATATATGTAGGTAATTGTTTATACAGGTGCGCTAAGCTCTTATACCGTAATACCCGGTCTCAAACTCATTTTCGAGATTGCTCATTAGGTCTGACTTCTCCAATGTTATAGGTCACATGCTTTTACAGGCTATTTAATCTGGTGAATAGCTGCGAAACATTTGGAAAGATTTGCTAAATACAAAAAAAAAAAAATAACAATAATAAAATCTGTGAGTTGCAGCATTTTTAAAAAATTATAAATCTGTATTCGTCGTAAATGATTTTTCGTGTTGCATATGGAAAGATTTAAACATGCATGTTAATATTACACACTGGTAATGTATATTTCGGTCAGCAGCTAACATAGGTTATACTTCGATTTAGAAATAGGATCGACGTTAGTTACCATCTCTGGTAGCATTACTGATTACTGTCAGGTATCCAGTATATATATGCACACATACGTAGACCGTATTAAGGCACAGGTCTCGTTATACACAAGTGCCCACTGCGTGTTATACATGGCAACCCGCTTTTTGTCCATTAAGTTTGTATAGCCCGGTGTTTAGATTTTAAAAGTATGCATCTTTTTATTAAAAAAAATAATAATAAATGCACCCAGCTAAAAAATAGGCAAGCAAATGAACAGATTTTTTGAAAGAAAAAATGAAACTAACGTTTGTCTTGTGACTTGATTATTTTGTTTTTCTGCCCATTATAGCAGACGATACTCGGCTTTGAGTAGCGGTTTTTAAGGAAATTCTACCACATCAGTTTAAGGTGCTGCAGCTTTAACCCTTAAGCTGCGGCAATCGTGAACCCCGATACACGCGCTGTTTGACCCTCTCCCGGTGCGGGGGGGGGGACTCTTTAAGGGTTAAGAAACCGCGGACCGGTGAGTATCCAGGGTATAGCGATCTGGACTCGAGGCTGGCATTATGGCGAAAACCGACTTCCGCCGGAAGTCTGGCGACGTCACAGAGTGACGCGGAGTGAATTTCGACATGATGTAAAAAAATTTTAAAAAAAGTCGGATCACCAATTCGCTTTTTATGAATGTTAAGGGCGTGGAGAGAACTGGAATTCTAAAGGGCCCAGGCAGGAGTACCTTGCGGACTCCAAAACGTGCTCTCCCCGGGAAGGGCGAAGAGAGTGGTAGAGATGTCTTTTAGCGACGGTTTCTCCGAAGCGCTGTACTTATATGTAGGTAACCGGGGAAAAGGTACCTAAGCATTGTAGACGACGTTTTTGAACCCAACGATAAGACGCTTTGTCTTAAAATAGGCCGACGACTTGGCGATTTGTTCTTAAGGAGGAGGGGAGCTCGGGAAACCCTCCCCCTCTTACAGAGGTATGCGGAATTATTACAATAAATCGTGGTCTTTGGTTGCCTACAGCAATCGCTTGTGTAGCCTTCTGCGTTACCAACCAATCCGTGTCCGTGGGGGCGAATGTTCCGACCCCCCCCCCCACCCTTTTTTTGCAAGCAGTTTTTGTCTTTCGCTCGTGCCGTCATAGGCTCTATACTGCGTTCACTATTATTATCATCACTGGTATCAAAGACTGTTAAGACAATAATTTGTCTCCGGTTTTTCGGTTCGGTTCCAGGACCAGTCAGGCTCTCCCTTTTGAATCAGTTGGCGCCGTGAACAAAAGGAGGAGAGGCGATAAGGAAGGGGGGAGCGGAGATGGAGCCATATCCATCTCCCCTCACCTCATCTCTCCGCTTATCTAACTAGCGACGACCCGATCGTGATTCTCACTCCAGTCCATCCTGTCGTCGTCGCTGCTGTACGTGTTACTGAATTTCTATCACCACGCGTGTAGACTTAATAAAAGACCAGTGATAACTATCAGGTAACTGACGAATAATATCCTTTAAATAGCACGCGAGTATGGAAAAAAAATAGCAAACGACCAACGAAACATTACAGTCAAACTTTATAGTTACTCGCTGTTACAGACTTGGAAATAAATAGACACCTATATCAGCTTTCAGCAGCGGTTGACAGTGAAATCAGTAAGTTGTTGGTTTTATTTGTTCTCCCAAAACCACCCTGTTTATTCATTTTAAAATTAATTATTATTATAGTAGTAGTAGTAGTAGTGTAGTGTGGTATGTCGGGGAGATAGAGGGTATTGATACGCCAAATACTTGCTTGTTTTTGCACCCGTCAGTTAAAGAATAATTAATTAGATGTAAACCCAAACCGTAGACGGGTTTTTGAAAGTTGTACTGTTTTGTTCCCACCCGAATGGTTAGGTAGGTCGGCCAGTCACATCCCCAGAAGAAACCTGTAAGTACTGGGATATATTCGTCTCCACGCCGTGTTGTACTCAAAGGTGAGATATCGCGAAAACTTACCAGTTTCTCCCACTTCCCTCGGCACCTAAACACGAACCAATCTCCCGAACTCGGGTGGGTGGGTGTTCCATCCCCTCCTTAATGTCTTTCGCTTTTAGTTTCTAAGCCCGAGAAATTAACTCGGAAGGTGTTATCTGTTTATCCTTTATGTTGTCCCCCTCTCTTTAAACTGGACTTAATAGATAGACGGTATTTCTGCCGGCCGTTCAAAGCAAATTCTCTTTGTTCCAGGACGAAAGGTTAGTAAATATTTATTGTTTTTTGTTTGTTGTTGTTTTCTTTTTTAAAAAATGTATGGCTTCGATTGATGATTGGGAATATTGTTGTAATCCTATTTCTTCGGCGCTGTGGTGGGTGTGGGTGTGTGTTTTTGTCTTAAACTTGGCTTCCTTTGAGCAGACCGACAACGGAAACAAACCACGGGGCGGTTGACTGACAGAAATAAGGAGAATGCTAATTTTAATCTGTTACCGCCAGTGCCTCTACCAACTACCTACCACTGTCACGGTTTTTTTGAAGCTTTAACGGGTGGAATCTTTTAGGGTTTTCTTTTTCCCTCCCCTTCGGGAATGACTGTTTGGTCCAGTTACGCGAGGTTCGCTGTGTTAAGATTAATCTGTTTCCCCTCACCAAGTACTCTTTCCACCCAGTTCTGACGTATTTAATGAAAGGGAGGGGTCGTACGTATTACAAGAAACAGGAGGGTAACGAGATCGCGATCTGGTGACAAGTCGTGTTTCGCCATCTCCTGGCCCTCGTTTCTCTTTAAACTACCCCGACCCCCTGTTCTCCGGCCTTTCTGTTCTGTTTGCTCCCTTTATGAAAGGTCGGAAACGGGCCGGCAGGTGCGAGAATCTCGTCTTTCCCTGCCCCCCCCCGCCCCGTCGTGGGGCCAGATGACGTCTCAAACAATTGCAGGAAAAAAAAAAAAAAAAAACCCTACCGTTTACCTATTGTTTGACGCAGACGAATCCTACTCAATATGGTTTGCTGCGACGGAAATTGTTCTGGAACCGTTGTTCCTCGCGGGTTTCCTCCCACATCCGTCAGCGAAAAGTCTGGTCGGGCTTTCCCCGCCGAACTCGGAAGCGACGGTCTCCTCGTGGCTCGGGATAGGCAACGCCATCTAGCGGATAAACGCAGCATCTTCGATGTAAAGACTAGTATACGACACACACACACCCCCCAATCATTCAAGCCAAAATTTAGGGGAGGAGGGAGTACATATTTCAACTGTAAGTTATTGAGGCAGGGCGTTTAGGGTTCATAATCTCTGTTCAGTCTGGAAGAAATCGCTCTGTTTTCCATTGCGAGATGGTTAAATGTTGCGGTCCTCAGCCGGTGTTTCTACATCTCGCGTCATCGTCAGTCTCTTCAGTTCCTCCTCCTCCGTCTGCGGCCAAACTAACGATTCCTGTAGCCCCCGCTCACCTCAACCAACCAACCAAACAAACAACCAAACAAACACCTTCACTTTCGCGTGCAGTTTTCAGGTAAAGGACCTTTGCCGGTGAAGAATTGATTTTGTGTGGTTAGAGGTGGTTGTGTGTCCTCACCCCACCCCCCTAGCTGGAAGTATAATAACCCAGATACCGCCGTCAGATCGGCCTTAATGGAAAAACGGAGTAACTACAGCGAGCGACATCTGTTGCTCCCAGGCGGCGTGAAGAGAGGAACTGTGTGTAGCGGTGTTAGTACTTAGACCAGGCGCGCACCTTCCGTCAGTAAATAGCGTTCTTCGGCTGGTAGACGTGGTCCGATCACCCACCCTGAGTTCCGACACACCGCCAGATCTCGCAGGGGGGGGGGCAGCACCGTCAGTTCGCCTCGAAAAATTCGAGGAAATTAGTTTCAGGCGGAAATAAGGATACCACGTGATTTTGGCGGAAAGGTAAAGCAACGGATATCTACTATCCACCGGGGCGTGTACGTACAGCGTACATGAAATACGCGAAGATATGAAAGCAGAATAGGCGCTGATGTCTTCACGAACTGTAAAGTACGAAGCACAGCTGGGAAACGATCTTCTATGTATCTTGTCGTTTCCTTGGTAGTGATGGATCATCCACTGAATTTTTGGCGGTGGCTTGTAGTTTAGTGACATTAGAGGCCGACTCTTTAGTCATTTAGCCAACCTTACTCGAGAGACTACATGACTGAATTCGCCTTTCTGGTAGATGGCGCCACCTCTTTAGTGGATGAATAATTTTTTTTTTTGTTGTTTTTGTTTCTAATGAGAAGTTTGACAGTATATTGATTGGTTCTCGATCTCGGCAGTCCAGTAACCGAGTTCGAATCGCAGTCGGGACTGGTTCGTTTTGGCGTACCTACCAGCCAGCCTGTCATTCTTCACCCACACGGGACTTCCAACCTGCTCACCAAGATAAGGATCTGCAACCCACGAAAATTTAACGCATGAATACGTTTGGAAAGCGATTAATAAAATTGGAGGAGTAGACAGTTCTGTTACCAGAAGTTAAATCTCTCTTACTATCAGGGAAAAAGTGCAAAACAGAGAAAACGGTGCGATGCCAGAAGGTCTGCCAAGAGTATAATTAAAGTTATTGTTATCCAAACCCCTACCTATGACATAACTTTATATTTAGGGGTGTCCTTAGGCAGAATATCCCCTAAAGGTCTACGCACGCATCCATAAATTATTTACTACAGTGAAGTTATAATATGAACAGATAAAAGAATTTATTTATGTAGAACCTAATTATAAAGAGTTTTTAGGAGGGGGGTGTGCTCCAGTGAGATATTGGTAGAAAAATATATGGCCCCTCCGAAGAAATTTTGTGGCTTATCCCGAACCCTCGGGGCCCCTAGTCACGAGCCCGCCCTTGGCTTATGGGAGTGGACGTTACTACTAATTCTCAATGTTTCCTCCACATTTGTTTCTGGGAAATCTGTCACTAACATTATCGTTTTGTTTGTTGTTGTTTTTCTGTTGTTCTCGCTCTCTTCTCTCTCTCTCGCTCTCTGAAACTAACATCATCTCTCCTCTCTCTCTCTCTGAACTAACATCATCTCTCTGTCCTCTCTGATAACAATCTCTCCTCTCTCTCTCTCTCTCTCTCTCTCTCTCTCTCTGAACTAACATCAAGCTCTCTCTCTCTTCTCTCCCTCGTCTCTCTCTACTAAAACGAAACGTCATCTCTCTCTGTCTCTCTCTCTCTCTCTCTCTCTGAACTAACATCATCTCTCTCTCTCTCTCCTGTCTCTGAACTAAACATCTCTCTCTCTCTC
>JACATO010001009.1:0-92500 GCA_018389105.1 Nautilus pompilius
TAAACCCCAACCTAGACCGCCAACTGGAGCTCACCCCAGAATCGCATCTTCCGCACCGGCTACATGCCAAAATGGAAGAGTCCAAACCTCTCAAACGCAGAGAAATGCTGCACAGCGGCAGCATCAGTACTTACAGATGTGTAGCAATTTGGGAAAATCCGTATGGCTTATTCCCCACATTAGCAACGACGTACAGGCCAGTACTGATAGCATCCCCAAGTGTGTGTGTGTGTGTGTCTGTGTGTGAGTGAGTGAGTGAGTGTAGTGTGGTGTGAGTGAGTGAGTGTGTGTGTGTAGAGTGAGTGAGGTGTGGGTGATTTTGTGAGTGAGGTGTGTGTGTGTCTCTGTGTGTGAGTGAGTGGTGTGGGTGAGTTTGTGCGTGTGTGTGTGTGAGTGCGTGTGGGTGAGTTTGTGGGTTTGTGAGTGAGTGTTGTGAGTTTTTGAGTGAGTGAGTGTGTGGGTTTTGAGTGAGTGTGTGTGAGTGTTGTGTGAGTTTTGTGATGAGTGTGTGTAGTTTGTGAGTGTGTGAGTGAGTGAGTGCGTGTGGGTGAGTTTGTGAGTGAGTGTTGTGTGAGTTTGTGAGTGTGTGAGCTTTTGAGTGTGTTTTGAGTTTGTGAGTGAGTGTTATGTGAGTGTGTGTGTGAGTGTGTTGTGTGTGCAAAGATGCTTGCTGAATCTTTCTATGGAAGCCGTGTGAACGACCCGACAGTGCAATGTTACCAGCAAAAGGTCGACCATCTAACTGACAGCCGTTGTTGTTACGACGTAGTTAGAATGCACACTAGAGCCAGACACCGCCGTATTAAAGCACTGCTTTAGTGTCGAACGTTATATGAATATTCTAGAACGGAATTTATTTCTGTTTTGCACCAATCGGGTTTTTTCCAGTTGTATTTTCTTTTCGGTGATTGTTCTCGTCTGTTACACACTGTCGATGTTATGTACCGGTCAATTGTAAAGTGTCTAATAAAAGAGTAACGTTTCCAGGCGGCCCTGTTTGGCTGATTTGTAGCGAGTTGTCATGTTGCCTTGGACATGCTTCTAGATATATTGTTTGGAAAATACATTCGGACTTGTTAACATCAAATAAGTTTTGTTTTAGTTCCCTGTCCTATGACACAGCTATTATTACGATCCACAATTAACAGGAATGTTACATTTTTAACCTTGAGAATAAGTCTAAATTAATTTTGTGCCCATATTTTTCGATATTCTAATAAAGCATTTTCAAAATTTCTTCCTTACACACACACGCACGCACACACTCACACACACACACACGCTCACACTCATACACACTCACTCAAAACTCACACACTTACACACACACTCGCACAAACTCACACTCACTTACACACACACTCGCACAAACTCACACACACACATTTCACATCTTTAATTTACCTATCAGAACAGCCCTTGGCTGTGGGGCCTGGATAATTTCCTATAACATTTTCAGAATTGTAATATTATTTATAAGAAAAAAATCAATTTTATAACAACGAGCACTAAAATCACTTAAAGGCAACAGAATTTCCTTCCCTTCTCACAAACTGAATGAATTGTTTGGGTCCGTGAGAGGACGAGATGGGTTTTTGCCTGTCCCACAATTCGAGGCTCGGGCGCCGATAGCCTGGAGATGCCTTCACACAGCCGCCCGCAGGAAGATCGATGGGTAGGTATCCTGAGCTGAGCCACGATCCGGCTCAGATGAACATGAGGATGATACATTCTTTACGATCAACTTGCTTCGAATGAGAGTCACGATGGCTGTTCTGCAGTGGAGCTCGGATTCTCTCCGAGTAGTTCCGATAGGTGCAGACTGTTCTCTTCATTGCTCGATGGCATCACGTGTTCAACTGTCGGACCTCTTCTTCGCTGTATTCCGGGCCCTCCTCTCAGTCAAGAACGGACACGGCTGAGGTGGTGCGGAATAATCGGGCATTCGGACAATTAACCGAGCTTGTCAGAAATTGTTTTGGGTTTGTGTTGACGACCCTCCGGGGCGGCGCTCTTGGACTCGTGGTTCTGGCCAGCTTGGTTGGCTCCTTTGTCCTCAGACAGCTTCTCTCCTTCATACGCTTGAGATGCGCAGCTTAAGCAGAAATCCAAGCGAAGCCTAGAGACGGTGATCCCCCTTTGCCTTCTCTTCTCTGGTCGCCGGTATAGTTTTCAAGCGAGAGCCGCCCAATGACTGGTACTTATTGCAGACGCTGCAAGATTTCATCTCAAGGAATCTATGGCGTTCGAGGAATTTCAGGCAGGCAGGTGCTAACTGTTACTTGGATGCTCAGCTCGGTGATTTATCAGCAAGAAAGGGCATCCTTCTGTCAATCTCTTTAACCTGAGCGCAGGTCTTCAGCGCATTTCAAACCAGATCTGGTCCACTATTTTTGTAGCATATTCCACGGACGCAAATCTAATCCAAGGCTCATATTGTTTACAACCTGTAGTTGGGTGAGATAAGGGTTATGGTAGTAGGATCCGTCTTTGTTTTATGCAATTCGCCGTTAGCATCACTCTATTTGACGCCTCGCTTTGCTGTTTTGTGAACTGGGTCTTTATGGTTTCTCAGCTAGACTATGTACCAGAAATTCCTTTTCCAATACTTGCTTCTGCAGAGATGCTGACTAGACCGACTGGCCAGAGAAGGAATAGCTCACAGAACATCCGGCCAGTTCTGTCACTGTAGGAACTCCTTTACTCTCGTGTACTGTTAGGGAGTAAAGCTTTGCTACAAAGGTCGTACCTAAGCTGGCTACCACTGCGCATTATCCAAGGATAATCTCCTCTTATTGGCCGCGGATCAGCTGACCAAATATCGGCGGGCCAGTCAGTCATGGGTGCCTTTGGGATTTTGATAAGGAAACACATCCTTTGAAAAACCAGGCCTTAATCTTCGCAGTCTACTCTCCCTGAGCCTGGTTCACTGTGTGCTATTTGGCTGGAAAGGGTGTCTGTGACTAAACGGTTTGTTTTTCGAGTAAAACTGGTGTATTCTAGTGCCACCAGACGACATGGAGATATTCTGAACACGAGCTATCTATCATCAGACTGACAAAAGCGAACCTGGCGGGTTAATCAGCGTAATTATCGGGGAAACCACAGTGCCCTGTCATAATAATTCGATCGGCTAATGTTGTTGCTAAGTTTGTTGCGAAAAACAGCGAACAAACACAAGAAAAACCGGACAGAAGATCTTCGTTTGGTGGTAGAGGCCACCTGTTATGGTACGGACAGCTTCTGGCCTGTTTGGCAGCAGCCCATATCCGTAACAAAGCTTCCTCGTCTTGGCAGTACTTTTCGTGATGCTTCCAGCTATTTGGAAAACTCGAGGAACGGTTTGGTTCTCTCTCTCTCTCTCTCTCAGACTCGTTGGAAAGATGGGCACGCCACTATTATTCGATGGTGTCGCCAAATATGTCGCTCGCCTGACCGGCCCCCTTTTCGGAGGGGTATTGTCGGCTCTAGTGGACAAAACGATTATTGTTTGCTGAACTCTCTCCTGAGCCGAGTCGGTGAACGTGACATCGACTTAGTTCATTGGCTAGTTTCTGTCGTGTGAGGGAACTCAGCAAGAAGACCTGGGCATTTTAGAGCACACGTGGTGAGCAAGGTCATGTTTCTGTCGTAGTGTCCTTACTGAAGACCTTGAGGTCGCTCTACCGCAGCAGTAACTCTTGCATCAGCGAAATCCGTGATAGTATTGGCCACAAATCCACAAGAACTGTGCAGACTTTTGACTGTCTGTCGCCCAATTTCGGTTTCATTTCGAACAGCTTGTGACGGGACCTCGAGTCGACGTAGAAATATCGCGAGATCCGCCTGTTTTCCGGCGTGGAGACGGTGCCCGATAGTTATCTCTAGATGTCGAATATTCATGCTTAATCACATCTAAAATGTGTACACTTTGATCAGACACATGCCAAATGGGTTATGGCAAAACGCCGTGCTACGTAGACTTTTAGATGTCGAAGACAGGCCGGAAGAGAGAATACTTGCCGCTCCGCATCTTCAGTACAGCTTTTCTCAGCTCACAGCTAAACAGAGGAGTTACATCGGGAAGTCGCCGGTGCCCGCTTTGCGGGGGACAGAGGGAAAAAGAAGAACATCAGAAGGAAGAAGAAAAGGAAAAAAGGGGCGCTAGCGCGCAATCGAGACTCTCGATCTAGAGAGATCTCCCTTAACGAGCGCTAGCTATCGCTCCCATCTCTCTCTCTCTTCCAATCTCTCTCTCTCTCTTTCCCCATCTCTTTCCTCTCTCTCTCTATCCTCTCTCTGTCTCTCCTCTCTCTCTCTCTCTCTCTCTCTCCCATCTCTCTCTCTCTCCTCTCTCTCTCGCTCTCTCTCCCTCCACATCAACTCTCAGAGTTGACTGTTTTCTTCGCTGATACCTGAAGCATACTTTCACTCCTTTTACCAGTGCAGTACAAGGAAATCAGAAATGACCCCTCAAACGACGTTTCCCTTTTTAAAATTTTAATAAAGTGGTAACACGAAGGAGTCGGTTTATTATACTTGCGACTGTTAACTTCTGACAGCGCAAAACATATAATGCTATGGACCAGGTTCGTAAGTCATGCGCAACAAAAAAAATATATATATATATGTGTGTGTGTGGTGTGTGTACACGATGAACAGTATTAATCGCTGTAAGTGAATAATCAATCAATAAGTGAAATTACGATTAGCACAGGTGTACCTCACATCACCTCGGAGCTCAGATGAACGGGTTCTCCCAGGTTTTAAATGGGCGCCCGTCCCTCGTGGATTGCTTGCCCATCTCTCCAGAGAACTAAACGCACTTTCCATCAGCTACAAACAGATACAAAGGGATCAGGGGGGGGTTGTTTGGGATCTTTGTCAAAAATACCTGACAGTTCGTGTAGGATGCCGTGGACGGGGGAGGAGGACTCGAGTGGCATTTTGAACCAGCCCCAACCCCCCCCCCCACTTAGAAGGAATTCCTGATTCTGAGAGCCGATATAACTTAACTGCCGGTGTCTTTGGCTAAGCGACGGAACGTTCTACCTGGAATTTCGAACATGTTACGATATTTAAAGGATCTGCACCCCGCTCGTTTTTCCCGGTGGTTTTCACTTTAAACCAGAAAATTGGATTGCTAGGTGGGGTGGAGAGAGAGAGAGAGAGTCGTTACAAACAGATTGAGTCGGCGACTTCACTAAAGGGAGGTAATTCCCATCTGTTTTTTTTTTTTTTTTTTTTTCGTAGACTCTCCAGCTTTGAAGGTGAGGTTTGGTACCAGCAAGATGGAGATGGCGCTCGACCGCCGGACGGGTCGCAGCCCGGCCGTTGTTTACCCTGTGTCTGAGAAACCGACTTATGTAGGGGAACCGGACCGGTGAAGTGAGCGGGAGAACCCCGAGCCCTGTCTATTCGCTTACCTACGTCTCCCCCACCCCACCACGGGACTCAGCTTAGAATGGATTCTCTCGTTGGCCGGATCACCTACACCCCCCGGAGGAACTGCTTCATTGTCATCCCCAGGAAGCCCCTTCCCCCCGGCCCGGCAGGAGACGAGGTGGGCACAAGCAAAGCAAAGTTATATACACATATATATATGTGTGTGTGTGTTGTGTTGTCTCTCTCAGTTCTAGCCCGTGGGGTGGGGGTAGGGCGGTTGTGACGGGGATTCGTGGTGCTTTGCGAGTAATCCTTGCGGTTTACCAAAAGGGGGGGGTGGGGAGGTTTGTAAGTGTGTGTGGCTACTCGCCAAAGCCAGACTTGCTAATTTTACTGTCTCCTTTTTCCCGCCCTCTTCCCCCACCTTCCATTACCAAATCTGTTTGTTTAGCTGTGATCTACCCCTGCGTGCGATGTAGTTCTTCCCCACTTTCAAGGACAAATCTGTTAAACGTCGTGAAAATCGTGAATAAAAACCTTGATCAGTAGTGTTATGAGCCAGCCTCCGTTAAGCATGAAAGAACATTCCAAATTTATAGACGACCATTAAAATGTCTATAAATGTTTGTTTTCTAATTAAAGGTCCACAAAGTGCTGACGTACACTGGCTATCCACTTTATTAGGAGTTATGCCTGATAATGGGTGAGCGCCCTTTAGTTGAATAGTAGCCGTGACAAAGAATCAACAAGGCGCTGGATGGTGCCCTGAAAGTTGTTTCTTCAGTCATTAATATGTATACTATGTATGGAGTGAGGTGGGCAGAGGTATTGTGATAGCAAATGCATCTTATAAGCTCATCCTGCAGATGTTTGGTTGGATTGAAATCTGGGGATTGTGCTGAACTTGGAGATGAAGAAAATCTTTGTTAGGCTCTTTATACCATGAATATACAATGTTGGCATTGGATTGAAGCAATGTTTTCTTTGAAGCACCTGTTACCATCAGGTACACATTAAGCTTTGTTGGATGCATTTAATCAGAGTTAATCCTGAGGTACACTTTGGCATTCATTTTGCCTTAAGGATCCAGGAATCCAAGCAAAACCTATCCACACCACTTTTCATGAATCCTTACTCCAGTGCCTAAGGTTTTTTTTTTTTTATTTTGGTAACTGTAATCAGTGGTCTTCTGCTGTCATAGTTCATTCATTGCAACAGTCACTTCAGGGTACAGCTAGAGATGAGAGTAGGTCCTGCATTTAATGTCTCTATCAGTTTATTGTTTTATGATGCTTAGACTTTACTATTCTGTTGAACTGCCTTTCTCCTCTCTCTGTTACTATGTATTTGCAGCCAAAAATTTTCCCTTACAGCAAACATTTTCTTCACCTTTTTCCATAGCTAGTAAACTTGAATGATCATTGTCTTGGAGCAACCTACTGATGGCCACTATGGCATCTGCTAGATGTGCACCAATTTCTCTTTCAAATGCTGTAATCTTTGCCTTTTCTCACATCTAGTAGAGTGAATGAAAATGTGCTCAGCCGAGTCATGTATATTTGGTTGCAGAGACTTGTAATTTGCCTCTGCAGCTCAGATGAGGCCCAAGTCTGAAAGGGTACATAGGTCCTAATAAAGTAGCCAGCTTGTGCATAATACTGCCATTTAGGATTGTTTCATTGCTAACATTTCTAATCACTAATTACACCTTTAAGAAATAACTAATTAAATGTTTTTATGTTAATACTATAGAGTGCACTCTCTGTTGCTAGTGTGTGGAGGGTACTTTTGAAGCTAGGTTATAAAAATATATCATTTATCATATGAAATCAGGCAGAACATCAAGTTGCACAACTATTACATATTAGAGCCAAACCAAACAGTGCTATGCATGACCGTGACACATGGTTTTTGTAGTTTTCTTGACAGAGTAGCTTCTGCATTGCCTTTACAGTTTAAAAGATATCAACATTTTTAATTTACTGAAATTCCTTTGTAATTAATGATATAGAATTTTTAAGTTTTTATCTGTGACTCATTTATCAAGTGATCCTTTCTAAAAAAATTGCTTTTTCAGGTCACTTTAAACTGTATAGTTTATATTCATTTTGTTTGTTTGTTTTTTTTTCAGTAGTTAACTTTAAAATTGTCTTTATATTTGCAGATTCAGGTGTTTAAAGCTACATATGGGAACGAACAGACAGCTTATTTCACTTGCTCCCCTGATGGTTTCTCAAGTGTAGATGAAGAAATTCAAATAAATGGACTGTATGCAAATAAACTGGGTATCAAAGAAAAAGAGGAGGTAATGGCATTTAGTGTCTGGTTACAAATATGGCTACCAAAGAGTAATGAACATTATTTGCATGTATATGTTGTGGTTGCTTTAAATGTATATAATAAAGATTCCACAGTTATATTTTTATATTCTAAAATTTGCCTCTAACTTGTTTATGTAACTTTTTTTTTTTTTTCATTTTAAGTAAAAACTAAGATATATCATGCTTTAATTTGTATTTTGGTTTTTAATATCTTCTAAAATCATTGATATGTTTAAAAATATTCCTTTGCAGTAAATTAGTTATTACTTTTTTTTTTTAACCTAGTTTTGAATCCATGTCATACTTGAAAACTTGCTGAATTTACTATCCACATCTTGCAGAAAGAAACCCTAGTTAGTAACGGTGGACTTCCAAGGCGGTGTATCTGCACAATAAGTCTGAATGAATATATTTATTTATTTATTGCTATTTTTAGGTTATCTTAGAGCAGGTGAGAAGTGTTCCCTTCTGTGAGAGAGTTTGTGTGGATCCATTATCAGTGGATGACTGGGAAATATTGGTACGAGGTCTTTACTTCACCATAAGGAAACTTGGTTTTAATTGCTCTCTTTTTTTCATTGTCACCATATGATTTTATTCCAAAAGTTTTTGACTTCTGTTAATTCTAATCTGACCAAAAAAAAAATGATCAGACATGGACTTTCATTTTGTTGCTATGCTTCATCCAAGAATTTCTAGAAAAAAAAAACTTTGATAGCAGAAAGGATAGAGAATGCATCTCCCAAAATTTGGCTCAGTACCCAATATTCAGCAGAACTGATTAATGACCAGTCATTTTATTTATTATCAAAAATTGGTAGATTTTTTGTTGTCGTCAAATGGTCTAAGAGAGAGATTTCTAAAGGGATGCTGATGATTTGTTATTACTACATATTTGTTTCAAAAGTAGTGCACATTTTGAAAACATTATATTTGTGGTCAGTTGCAAGAGAAAATTTGAGCTGCTTATCATCTCTTCTACCTTTTAGGACATAAATGCAAGCTTCATCGAGTCACACATGTTGAATCAGGTCAGGGTTGTCTGGGATGGACAGGTGCTTCCAGTGTGGGTACAGTCATCTGTTTGTTTGTTCCTTAAGATAGGTGAGTCACATCCCCATCTCCTGATGTATTCTGGTGAACTTGCACAAAACTGTTGTCCAACTTCTGTTTCATTGACTAAATTTACTAAAGAAAATTTTCAGAGAATATTTCATGAGTCATTGAAATTAGTGATTTCTGTGTTTCTAATAAATGTGCCATTCATGAGTGCTGACAAGATCTACAAGACACTTATTTTGTAGGGGTGTCAAAATCCTTTTTTTTTTTTTTTTTTTTGTAGTTAATATACAGTAAACAAGAGTCACTCGCTTTGGGAGATAGGCATTACTTTTACTTGATATATTATAACAAACATTAATAGCCATGAATTCAAATATCCAGTGCACAGATCCTTGCTCAATTTCTAACAACCATTTAAAAATTATGGAATATTTTAAACATTAAATGGTATGGTAAATTTGATTAATATCCAAACTTCATTTTCCTCCTCTTTAAATTAACTCAACAGGCCCTCGGACAATCACTGTAATTTTCATATCCAGCGGTAATTCACTTTGTGGAATATTTCTAAATTTGTGTGTACTTGGAAAGTTCAACTTTGTCTTTTACTTATTTGTTTATTCTCTCTCTTTTTTTTCCTGTTACATTTTTTTTTTCTTTAAATAGACAGACAGTTGCATATTCTTGAACCAGCCTTTATATGAACATATGAAATATATGTAGGAACATTGGTTTGCAAATAACACAGTGCGCAAGTGTGTGTTATTTTTTTAAACAACTGGAAAATACCGTGTTTAGGAGAAGTTACAATGGCCTCAGTTTAACTCAGAAATTATGAGGAAAAAGCAAAGTGTGTACAACATACTTTTGGAGTAAAATTCATAGTAATTGAGATTAACTTCCTGATCAAGTCATTGTGTTAGTATTTATTTGAGAAGCATGGGGAAAAAAATCCTCAAGTTTTAATTTTTTTTTTTTTTAAAAAAAAAACAAACTTTTACTGAATTCTTTATCCAACATTGACATTTTGTAAGATTAGAAATCTTTAGCTTCAGGAAAAAGAATGTTTTAAAGATGGAATGCTTTAGTAACCTTGCAATACTGAATGTAAAAGCTGGTTACCAATAGCTTTCAGGGAGGGGAGGTAAGTGCTATCTGACCAGTTTTCTTTATTATGCTGATGAATGCATATGTGGTCTCTCTCATTTCTCTGTGTGTGAGTGTCAAAAGATGGAGATCCTAACTTCTCAGATAGAGGAGTGGTAGAAACAGGGGTTTTCAACGTTGTCTTTTTGGTTTCCAGGTTATGCAATTTAAACAAAGATTTTCATAAAATAAACACAGAGAAACTTTAGCAGTGTGTTTTGATTTCTAGGTGGCATGGAGCCGGTTTCAGCCTGTGGACTTCTGGGATCAGAGACCAGGGTAGTTGTCTCGCCGTGTGTTAGGCACAGACACAGTGCTCGCAAAACTGGAAAAGCTAAGGACGTTCTTGCGCAGCAGCCATCAGCTTTAGACCAATCAGCGGGTGCTACGGCTTCTAACACGAAAGAAGCACCAAGTGACCAGAACAGCTTAGACGGGTCGCTAATTTCACGCTTAGTGCAGAAGATTTTTTACTTCGGCGGTTCTGCTCAGGAAGCCAGCGGCGAAACAAAGCATGAACCCATTGGTCTGGATCCACCAGCGCTGCGAATGAACTTGAGGGTTCAGGGAAGCGGAGAGGTTTTAGACGGCAATTTGACAAATTTTATTTTCCACAAAAAGTGCAGTTCGAACACTCCTCACCCTGAGCACATCTTGTTGAACCCAGGCCTCGTGTTTGTAAATGCTGAGGATGTTAAGAAGCAAAACTCGCATCTCAAGGACGTTCCCAAAGTTTTCTTTGCCAAATTGAAGAAGCTGACTTCGCCAAGAGCAAAATTAGAGGTGGAGAAACAAAGACCTGGCGACTCAAAAATCAGCAGTGCAGCTTCATCGGCTGTGGACAAGCTGGCAAAAACTCTGGTTCAGGTCATAGTGGTCAATAGTCAGGGTGAGTTGGCTGACCACAGGTACATTGATATCGTCAAACATGCAACAAAGTGGGGTTTACTTCCTGGTCACATGTTGGTTCCATCTGTTTTGCGGAGAATCCTACAGCTTGAAGTGACGGGCAGAGTCATGCTGAAAAGCATTAAAACCCAACAAGTTGCTGCTGTAGCTGTTTGCATAATTCCACTTTCATTGATGGTAAGTGATGCTTTTGTGGAGGATTCCTCTTGCATGCACATCACATATTACAAAATATGGCACTGTTTTTCCTATATGTTTGTGAGGTAGCTACTTAGCTTTTCATAATCATTTTTCTCTGCCAGGATGCAGCAAGAATGTGTGGAGAGTTAGCACAGCAGTTGGCTGTGGTGCATTCCTTCCTTGATGGGCACTGGACTGCACTGTAGGTTTAGAAAGTTTCTAAGCAGTGTGTTTTCTTAAATTAAGGTGCTCAGAGTTGGCATGCATCAGGTTGACTTGCACTTCTTTCGTGTATGTGATGCATGTAGTGCAAGTGTGAACTGCTCTGAAGAGTGGGCAAGTGGCTGAAACCATGTCTGGCTTGTTTATCACACAAGCTGGCATCTCCCTAACTCATGTTGGATTAGAGGGGTAGCAGTCAAGAAGTGCATGATTGGTCAGAATGGGTACACTGTTACCCCATTGCTTCCTTATGCCTTTATCTTGTTAAAATCTCAACCAGTCATCATTACAACAAAGCTGGGCTTTACCAATCTCATCCTGACCAGAGCTCACCAAGACTCATAAAAAATTTGTTGCTTTTACTATGCTGAAGACCTAACCATGGCAGAAGTAGCCCTTCTGCTAAGCACAACTGCGTGTATCTATGTTTGCCTATCTAAATTTTAGCATAAGGGGTCTGGAGAATAAACTTCCTTTTTGACTTAAAAAATGATAGTTGCAAAATGTATATTTTTTTTTATTTTTTAAAGGTGTTTACAGAGACTTGAAGGATATATATGACAAAAACATGATGAGGAATATAAAATATCATTAGATGTTCAAAAGTTGTTAAAATGCACATCTTTACAAAGTCTAAACAGTTTTGTTTGTTTTTTTTTTTAATTTGCCTGTAATCTAACAGACAACAGACTGGGAATTTGTTTCATAGAGCTGACCAGGTGTGCTGTGCTCTTGTTTGATGTTAGTGGTTTGTAAAGTTTGTTTGTTTCCTTTTAAACCTCCATTTAGTCGACTAGATTGTGCAACACTAATGTTGCATCCAAGCCAAACCAAAAAAAAAAGATAGGCAGATAATTAAATTTAGTAATTTGCTATTTTTAAATCTAACGACATTATACAGGGGAGATAACTGGAAATTTTATTGTTTCTTTTGCATATCTGTTATTCCACTAATAGGTTTTGTTACCAGCCCCTTTCAGGTATGCACATACAGGGGAGATAACTGGAAATTTTATTGTTTCTTTTGCATAACTATTATTCTACTAATAGGTTTTGTTACCAGCCCCTTTCAGGTATGCACATACAGGGGAGATAACTGGAAATTTTATTGTTTCTTTTGTATAACTATTATTCTACTAATAGGTTTTGTTACCAGCCCCTTTCAGGTATGCACATACAGGGGAGATAACTGGAAATGTTATTGTTTCTTTTGCATATCTATTATTCTACTAATAGGTTTTGTTACCAGCCCCTTTCAGGTATGCACATACAGGGGAGATAACTGGGACAAACAATTTTATTCATTCTGAAGCTGCAGAAAGGGTTTCAGTGGCTACTGTGTCTTTTTGCAGTGCTCCCTTATTATAATTATAATGCCCCAGCCTTCTATTTCAGTCTTAAGCAGTTTTTTTTTTTGTTTCCCCAAAGGTAAGCCATAACTAAATAAATTTTGAATTAGCTATTTAACCACAATTATATCTAACCTAATTTAGTTGAGCGTCAACAACAATTGTTGCAATCGTGTTTAACAGTATCTTAGTGGATCTTTTACTTGGATGAAGAGTTTTATTGATATAACTGATTGAATTAGTTTGTCAAAGCAGGTGAATCTAAAACTGGTTTCCATCCACTGATTATCAAGAAAGTCTTCCCACAATGAGTTGATTTGGTATACCTTGGCTAACAGTCAACTGTTGGAGATTTAATTACTTACCTCTGCAATAATATCTACAATTAAAAGGACCACTGACCAGCATTACATCATAGGAATGGCACACTAAGAATGTTGAAGAAGATTATTGTATTAGTTTTGTTTTTTAACAGGAGCAAGCTTCCTACGATCAGAAAAAAACAGGGCACCTTAGGTATTCTCTTATTTATTCTAATGTGTATATATGTGTGTAATATTATTATTATTATTTTCTTTAGCTGTATGGATTGTATGATAATACTCAGCAGCTTAGCCAACAAGAAATCATCAAGGCCTTTATTTTGTGGATACAGAAGACCACAAGTGCTGATCACCCTCTGTTGGTATTCAATGGGCAGCTGATTAGTTTCAAGGCTGGAGAAAGTAAGTTAAAATTGTCAGCAATCTCTCTCACTCAACCCCTGGTGGGAGACAAATCAACTTTACCACCATGTTACTATAATACCAGATTGGCTGGTTTGTGCACTACATTAAAGAATGCATTATTTAAAAATATTGTTAGCTTATCAGGGTTCTTTTTTTCTGTCTCTTTAGTTTGGAGAGAGAAGGGAAGGGAATGGTTTTCCTGAAGATTTATCCATTGTCATTGAGAGGGAGACGATTTTTCATAAATATATGTTGATTCTTTCTTTTATAAGACCCAGTCAATAAAATCACAAAGGAAAGCATTTCTAGGAGATTCTCAATTTAAAAGTATATTTTGAATAAGGAATACACATCTTGATGCTATGTGTTGTATTGTAATTTTAATTTCTTGATATGTAAATTTAATGTGGTGGTTCTTTTAGAAGAGCATGAATAAAAGTATTTTATTGCATTATCTCTATCTATTCAGTGGTGGATCTACAGATTTCTCGAGATCAAAATTCAGGGCCATGGTTATTTTTCTCTTGGCAATTAAGACGTCAGTTTGAAATCTAAGAACAGATTAGATGAATATCTAAACCATTTGTCAAGGATTTATGTTGGCTGGTTTGAGAAAGTTTGTGAAACTAACTTGGATGGTCTGCTTCACCAACTGGGATTAGAAATATATTTAGCTTCCACTTAGTTTATACAATCTATTATTGTCAGTCATCTTCTTTACCAAAACCAGATAGCAGAAGTATTTTAAACAGGTTACCTGTGCACTTTTGGACAAAATAATTTTTAAAAATAAATTTAGGAAAGAAAGGTGTCTGCTCTCCATAACTATGCTTGTTTTATTTTTTTAAGACCACTGTGTAGAAGCTATGCTAGCCTTCCGCGAGAAAAGATTTCACCAAAACAGGTACATCCAGCTGTATCCTGAAGTGATGAACAAGATTCAGCTTTCCGTCAAACAAGACATGAACAAGCAGAATGGCCAACTTACCTTCGTATCAGCCTTGGGTCAGTCCCTGTCTGAGATTGATCCCAAACTCAACTGCCTGCCTCTTGAGAATCTGAGGTTTGTGGTCTGTCTGTTTATGAAGAGACCTCAATATTTTTCATACATTTGTCTTATGATGACAGTCCATTTAAATAGTTGGGATGACATGTTCTTAAAAACAGATTATAAATATCTGTTTCCAGCCAACAAATATTTAATAAACCATCTGTTAAGAGAAGTGTGCATATATGGGATCATGGGAAATGTTTGCCAGTGTATTACTTAGTGTAATGTGTCACCATAACGACCATGACAATTTTAAAAAAAAACAAGTTTCTTCTGAAATCAACACGTAGCTGTAACAGAAAAAAACTTGAGTTACCAGCACCAATTTATTGAAGCAAAATTGTATTAACATTTTTCCAGAATGGTTCAGCTTGTTACAGTGAGTTCAACTGCCGACTTCATTGTTTGTATGCTAGATGAAAACAAGCATAGTATCTTGTGCATCACCAACTGTGGAGTTTGCTGGGGTATGCTAGTACATCTGAAAACTTGATGGATGCTGCATTCTCCACACTGATTGTTTTATATGATTTTTAATGACATTTAATTTCTGCAACAAATTCTATATCATGTAGCATTGGCCATAGATCCTGTCGTCTCAAATTTATGGATGAAATCATGCAAGACCTCTGGGGTACGTGGGTCAACACGGTCACATGTCATGACAAAAGGCATGTTAAGCTGCCTTCACATCATATTCATTAGTATTAGAAACTTCACAGGTTCTGTGTGATCTTGGAGAGAAACTGTTTGAAGACATCTTTGCTGGCAGAATGACCGAGGCGATAATTCTGTAAGTTTATAGAGAGGGGAAAAAACACCACCAGAGGTCACAGAGCATAATTTGTGCTCTCCAGTGGCAAAACTGAAACACTGGGATTGCATTCCCCATGATCCCTTGTGTATGCATACCTAATTTTGTTAGGGTTTGAGATTTAAAAGCAATCAACTTAGGAAGAAAGCTTATTGTTAATCAGTGCATATGTTTTGTTTGACACATCTCTAAAAACAGCTGTTAATGCTATTTGTAATATAGCAATTTCATAATTTTACTTGTATTCGAGCACAAGGAAAAAATTGCACACGTTTTTTGTTACATCTATAAAATACAAAATCTCATTTACAGTAAGCAGTTATATTAGAATTGTTAGAAATATGAAAAGGGGTTCATGGCTAGAAATGTGTAGAAAAACAAGTGTTTGTGATTTCACTCATAGCCATGATAACATAAATATATCTGGAAATTTATACTTAGTCTCAAACAGATTAATTGTCACATTTTTCTAGTTAAAGAAATCTACTTTTTCCTTATATGAAGTAATACGTTAAAGTATATATGTACAAATAGATTTTATTCTAAGTTTAAACCGCCTAACTGTCATTTAGCATCATAAATTTATTTTTCAGTGATGAGAGATAGTGTTTATAAACCATTGTATTTACATGCGTATGTATTTTCCTTTTTAGTGGTGTAAAAGCTCAATCTCGACAAGCTATAACTCACCTGGAACTGTGTTTGAGGGAAAGATCCCATAGTAACTTGGGGCTGATCGCACTGTTTGGCATGCATCATGGAATGCTGCTTATCACAGGACCACGGGGAGCTGGAAAATCCACCTTTGCTATGGCGATCTGCAACCAGCTGTTGAAACTACCGGTGTTGACCTATCCTGTGTTTGTATCCTGCAAGTCTCTGACAGGTAACTAAGGAGGAATCTGTGTAATATTATAATAAAGTTTCAGATATGTAAAGTGCTAAGCACATTTAAGAGTATTCATGGCATAAAGGCAAACGGGCTTACAAAATACATAGTATGGATGACCCAATAGCAGAGATCATGGGTCCGACCATTGTGGCAATGCAGTTCTTCTTCCCAACACATGTGCACACTTTGAAAAATACTGTATACTGTAGTGAAGGATGTTTTGGTACTTTAGCAAACTTTGATGGAAAGATGGCACATACCTGTGCTGTTACCAAGGTGTAATCACACAGACTCCTTATATTAACTAAGAAAATTGCAGAAATATAAATGCTCCAAATATAAATTAATTTTTGGTTTTTTTTTTTTTTTTTATTTAAATTCAACATTTTCTTCTTTTTTTTAGGGAAAAAGGTTGCTGCAGTTCAGTCTATACTTCAGCAGCATTTTGAAGATGCTGCTTGGAGGCAGCCATCTGTGATCGTACTGGATGATCTGGATTATTTGTGTGGTGCTGAAACAGAGTTCGAACTCGATCTCTCAGAGTCTGGAAAAATGGCGTCGGGTGAGTGCTGCGTAGGTGGAATTACAAGATCCTCATCGGTGTTGGAGAAAAAGATGGCCGTTTGTGGTAGTGTGAATGCTGCTTCATTTATGCTGTAGGAGTAGCGCGTAAGTGAATTAAACCGGGAATAGCGGAGAAGCTTCAGGAGGCCCATATTTGCCTTAAATGGAATTCTACTTCGGCCGTTTGGATTAGGGGACTTTTCTTATTCGAAAGACAGAAAAGATAGTTGTTAAAAATTGAGTCTTCCTCTATTTTCTCTCTCTCTCTCTCTCCAACTGCTTACTAAAAGAAATGTTGACAGCTTTTTTTTATTTTTTGAAGTTTTAAAGGATCTGTTGAAGAAGGAAATGACAAATAATTCACGGACTGCCGTGATAGCAACCAGTGAATCGCAGTCTTCTATTCATCCCAGTTTAATTTTGTCTCGAGGAATTCACTACGTGCAAGAGGTGGTGCATATTGACTCACCCGATGAGGTATGATATATTAATCGTTTGTATGTGCTTGTCTGATGAGTTTAGAAAAGGCTATTTACCAATGGAGTAAAAATAGTGATGTCAGAACCATAGGAGCATTGTGTGTGATTTTCTTGACAAGAGCTGCAGTGATGTTGCTAAAGCATCGTTTCATAAAATATTGAAAGTTTGAATTTACTAAAAGTTTTCTTGAAATGAATGATCTAGGTAGGTTATTAGAAAAAAAAATGTATTTAACTATGGAGTAAGTTAAGTCTGGTTCTTAATATGCTTTAGTGATCTTGAGATGTAACAAGCTGTTGGATATTTAATATTAGGAGAGTGAATACGCAATATGGAATTCCACATGATTCTCTTTCTTTTTATCTAGATCCTGATACAAAATGACATTTTCTTTAACATTAATTTTATGTTTAGTACATTAACATCATTTGCATATTAGCGAGGAGAGAATGTTGTTTTGATGTACGTAAGCTTATGCAATGTTGTAGACAAGCTGTCCACTTCTAATTTTGGAATGTTGGTGGTGATTGGGTATTTTTAACTCTGATACCTAGGAACTTGAGAAAATGAAAAATCATGATGGTTTTCTCCTCCTCCCTTTCTACATACTACCCACACACACACACTCACACATGCATATGCCACACTGACCCTTATTTGGATTTTGTATAATTTTAAACTTGTTTGCATTACATTTATAAATTTTCCAGTTTTCTCTCTCTATTTTTTAATATTTTGTTTTAACAATGAACTTTCTGTGGCAGGCATTGTGGAAAAGCACCACACACCTTTTAAGTGGTGTGATTGTTGAACGAAATGCTTGCGTGTGTGTGTGTCTCTCGTGGTGAGACTATTTCACGTGCTTTTTTTGTTGTTGTTGTTTTAAGGTAGAATTAAATCTGACCCGCTGTGAAGTCCAAAACAGTTTGCTAATAATGACGAACTACACGTTTTGTCGGCCTTTTAAAGAGTTTTCAAGGAATCAAGACAAGCATCAGAGGATCTAGATTACGACTGAATCTGTTGACAAGCTTGGTAAACCTGCTGCAGTTTTGCTTCATCACCTGATATTTTTGTTTTCTCTTCTTTTTTTTTTTTTAAATTGAAGGGCACAAGAGAGGAAATACTGAAATCCATGATGGAGATCAACAGGGCAGTGTCATCCGATTCGGCAGCAAAGCTGGATCTGAAATCAGTTGTCACAAGAACCGAAGGATTTGTTGTTCAGGATTTGAAGAAACTGCTCAATAGGGCCATCCATGCCAATCTCATACATCAGCAGAAAGGTGGTGATCGTTTGCTCTTTAGGGCGTGTAACACACTATGGTTATTCTAATAATCTATCATTTTTTTATGTCTACGGTTTTTGTAATAGTCAGGTACTAATGGTTATTCTTCTGATAGAAATCATAAGTTTTAGTAGTCTATATATCACCTGGCATTTATTCATTTGTTAGTCTAAGTAGGCAGGAATATCTTTGTTGGTTATCTAAGATCTCTAAAACAAAGAAGTATCTGTCAAATTCTTCTTGATGCAGGATCATTATCTCTCTTCTTTTTTAAGTTACTTTGTTTATTGCAGGTGCTCTCGCTTTTCACTTGTAACTTTTTACACTTCTGCTATGCAAGATGAATAAACACTGTGAGAGCAATATAACAAATTATCACAGGTAAAATCATTTTAGATTAAGAGTTTCTTCTGTTTTACTCCATGTCTTTTCTGCAGGTGGAGCAGGGATTGAGAATGAGGATGTGTTAGGACTGATTGGTTTTGAACTGGATCTAAAGCAAGAAGACTTTGACACTGCTCTGGAGGGATTCACACCATTAACTCTACGTCAGGTACAGCTTCATGAGCCGGGAACCCTAAGCTGGCAGAATGTGGGAGGGTTAAAAAAGATCAAAGAAAATCTTATTGAGACCTTTATTTGGCCTTCCAAGGTACAACAATTTTCTTTCTTGTTTTTGTTTTTATTCAAGAAAAGTAGCAACAAAGAAAAAGTAATATATATTAAATTCTAGTTTCACCCTTTGAGGGAGAAGGCTCCATCAGTTATTCTCCATTGATCAGAAGGATGCTGTGCCACATGTTATGTATGTTTTGCAGTTAGTGGGTGAAAATAATTTTCTCATCTCTAATTTAAAACAAAATTGAAGTAAAGTTTGACTTTTTAAAATTTTTTTTTGCAGTATCCATACCTGTTTTCTCAATGCAAATTAAGATTTCGATCAGGTGTTCTTCTATTTGGAGCACCAGGAACAGGGAAGACACTTCTAGTGGCAGCGCTAGCCAAGGAAAGTCACATGAACTTCATCACAGTCAAGGTATGATGATGCTCTCAGATTTGGATTTTCTTCTAACTTTTTTATTTACACTAGTCATGGCACATTCTTGAATAATATTGCTAAAAAAAAACAAATCAACACTGTTGCAAAGAAACTGGGAAACAAGGAATATAGCTGATCTTACTAAAATCTTTAACAGTGGAGGGGGCTGGAATCTGTAGTCAATGATGAACATATTTCATTTTAAAGAACTTGGTTCTGCTAATTAATGATTATGGTGTTGATTTGTGTTTTTGTTTTGTTTTTTTTTGTTTTTTAGTCAAAGTTCACTGCATAGATGTTTTATTTAATTCAAGGGACCTGAGCTGTTAAATAAGTATGTCGGAGCAAGTGAGAATGCTGTCAGAAATACATTCGGAAGGTAAGTGGCTTGGCAGAGGTCAAATGCACATCAAATACAAGTTTCACCCAATGAACTTCAACAATGTGATTTAGGTATATCTTTAAACGATAGACATTATATTTTTTTTAGTTAGCATTCATGTTATCTGCTGTTTCAAACCAACTGTTTCTTGTAGATGCACGTATTCTATTTTCCTGTAAGATGAGAGAGTGATTTTCTCTTCTAACTCAAAAAAAGAGTTTCATTTATAGCTCTGACTCCACACCTGCCTGCTGTTTTCTCTCAATATCAAAGTTCTGCTGCTTTGAACTGTTGCTGCTGCTGTGTTGTTGTTGTTGTTGAGCGAGTTGGAATTCCGAACGAGGTTCTTTCAATGGCATCGCATCCCGTAAAGACAAGTGGCCCGTTCTCTGTCGAGTCCTCCTCGTTACTGAGAGATGTTCGTCGAGCCGACAAACGGCCCGGTCCCCCGACACTGTGGGCCCCAAGGACCCGGGAGGTCACTCTCACGTCGGACGCCAAGGAGACGTTGTACAGCTGTTTCACACTACGGCGGTCATCAGCGACAACTCTCCTCCGATCCCAGCCTGGGATCGAACCCGGTACAGGAGCATCGGTCCCCCTTACGGAGCTAACCCGCTACCACCTGCCCCACCGGGCCGACTGCTGCTGCTGCTCTTTGTTTTTTAGTCTCTTCGTAGATCTATATGTACAATGTTTTCAGAATTGTTCTTGTGATGCCGCATCACCTCACATCGTTCTCCTATCATTGCAGGTTGTTTCTGTAACCTTGTTTACATCAAGTACTTATTTTTTAGTGATAGTTGACTTTTTTTTTTTTTTCTTTTTCAATGATAGATGATTATTTTATTTTTTTTTTTCCAGAGCTGAAAAAGCCAAACCTTGTCTGATATTTTTTGATGAATTTGACTCCCTGGCTCCCAGGTAAATTCTCGTCTGCCCTTCACACACACACACACACACATGTTGGCTCATCTCTAATGGAGCAGCAGAACTTCAGGTTTTATTAAAATTATTGTAGGTTATCTTAATCATTGCATTACTACAGAAGAGCACGGACATACACACACACATACACACACACACGTAGAGAGAGAGAGAGAGACACACGTAGAGAGAGAGAGAGAGAGAGACGTAGAGAGAGAGAGACTCACGTAGAGAGAGAGAGAGAGACTCACGTAGAGAGAGAGAGAGACACACACACGTAGAGAGAGAGAGAGACACACACACGTAGAGAGAGAGAGAGACACACGTAGTGAGAGAGAGAGAGACACACACACACGTAGAGAGAGAGAGAGACACACACACGTAGAGAGAGAGAGAGAGAGACCACACGTAGAGAGAGACACACACACGTAGAGAGAGACACACACACGTAGAGAGAGAGAGACACACACGTAGAGAGAGAGAGAGACACACACACACGTAGAGAGAGAAAGAGACACACACACACACGTAGAGAGAGAGAGGGACGCACACACGTAGAGAGGGACAGAGAGACACAGAGAGAGAGACACACACACGTAGTGAGAGAGAGAGAGACACACGTAGTGAGAGAGAGAGACACACGTAGTGAGGGACAGAGACACGTAGAGAGGGACACAGAGACAGACACAAACAGACAGAGACAGACAGACAGAGACAGACACACACACAGAGAGAGACAGTCATGATTGTGGGCTCACAGATAACGTAATTCCTCAAGCATAACAGAGGATGTTCAGATAATGTGAGACAAAATTTTGAAAACAATCATTACATGTGTGGATCCTCTAAAAAAAAAAAAAAAAAGAAAAGTGTATGCTTTCATATTTTAGAATATTTATAGTCCTAAACAATTTAGTCTACAAAACAAAAGACCTTTTAAGAAATTTTCTACTGAAAATGAACAGCAGCCATTCTTTTTCACTGTTTTGAATGTATTATCATTTTTCTTTCTTTTTTAAACTGCAGGCGTGGACACGACAGCACGGGGGTGACAGACCGGGTAGTGAACCAGTTGCTGACTCAAATGGACGGTGTGGAGAGTCTGGAAGGTTTGGTTCTGATTCTAGATTTTCTAGGAAAAACTGGTTTAAAGCTGCTTTCTAATTCACCCCTGCAGTGATGCCTTCACCATTACATGTCTTGGCATCATCGCTGAAGGACTAACATTTGCTTTTGGTTTTTTTCTTGTGTCCGTTCTAAATAAGATTTTTCAGTAGTAGTTCTACAATAATAGTTTGGATAGTTTCTAAATAAATTCTAACCCATCGCGAAAATGAAACAAGTGACCCTTAACCGAGAGCTGATGACTCTACCACTGAGTGCACTAGAAGTTTGCTGTGGTTTTGTGTTTTTTTTTTTGTTTTTAAAAAATAAGGATTTTACATACGCAAGTCACTAATATTTTCTGAAAAAGCCGTTAAGTCTTGGTGTTAGATGGTTAAGGTTTTTTGTCTAAAACCTTGATCTGTACCAAAAAGACCAAAGATTATGACAGCATACTTTTCTTATTGTTCAACTATTCAACCGTTACTTTTGTCTTTGTCGTCGTCTTATGGTTTTGTAATAAAACAGGTGAAATAGACTGAAGCCTAGTTTCCCTTCCTAGTCAATAAAAATGTTAGGCAAATTATATTCCGACAGGTGCTGCGGCCAGGGTGGCATGGTTGGTGTGTTACACACTGCTGCCAATTAATAACTCTCTCCACTTTTGCAGGTATCTACGTTATAGCAGCTACTAGTCGTCCAGATCTTATTGACCCGGCTCTCCTACGACCAGGAAGACTGGATAAGTGTCTGTGTTGCGAGATTCCCACTGAGGTATAAAAAAAAAATTCCCTTCTCTCGATTGTTTTTGTCATCTTTCTCCTTTTTTTTACATGTAGCCTTTCACCGCAGATAGCCCATTAATTTAAAGTTAATATGATTTTCACTAATATCAGTGTTTAAAAATATATTTATGTACAAAAATGTAGAAGCCTATTGATCTTTAGAAATTCTCTTGATTTTCTTTCTTTCTAGTAAACAATTTCAAATTTTTGTTTTTTTCAAGCAGGAAAATGTGATCCCAACAGATTGATGTGGTTTGTGCGTGTTATTTTTCTGGTTTTTGTTTTTAGATTTATTTGTAAAACTTTCTAGTCGCATTAATCTTATCAGGAGGTTAAATGAGTTAGTTGGAAATATGCAAGCCTGGAATGCCTGTGCAGGATTTCTTCCCAATTCTCCTGTCCCCATCTGATTTCCAGCTCTCTTGTCTGCTAAAACTTGCAAATTTGTCCACATCTTCATCCTGCATGTTTGGGTATGCCATGAGGAAGGGATGCTAATATCTGGCAGCATGGCCCAAACTGAAAACTGAAGTCGCCTTTCTTTAAGGGATATGTTTCTGCTTCCGTATCAATGCACTCACTGTCAGCTCCTGATAACCATTTGTCTAACTGGTTTATGTTTCACAGCAGTCTTCAAATGTGTGTGTGTGTGTGTGTTAGGGGACACACTGACATTAGTTTTATTTATCTTTTTAAGGATGAAAGACTGGAAATTCTAAAAGTCCTCACAGAGAAGATGATGCTGTCAAATGATGTAGACCTCCTTTGCTTTGCCAGGCAGTGTATACATTTCACGGGTGCTGACCTCAAGGCTCTGCTATACAATGCCCAACTCGAGGCCATTCACCAAATTACAGACAAAAAAATTAAGATGGGGAAATCAGCAGCTATTCACTCAGGGAGGGAACTAATGCCAGTAGAGGGAAGCTCAGCAAAATATGGTGAAAGACAAGACAGAAACACCTTAGAAGTCACATCGGTCGCACACATTCCAAACTTGGAGACGGGACCAGTGAACTTAACACCACCAACAGCCGCTAGGATAGAAAAAGAAGTATGTGGGGATGACCTCCCTTTTTCTCATTTTATTTATTTATGATTCTGCTTTATTTGAATTGTTTAATTTTGCAAGAAATGTACTTATTATATACTTTGTATTTCCTTAGTTACATACTTATTGATATGCACAGGTTCACCGAATTCGCCATCGTTCTCACAGCATGCGGGAAAATCTACAGATGGAAACTGAAGTAATCGTTGTGGCACATGAACATCTGAAAAAGGCCATGGATAAGATGAAACCATCCGTGTCTGCCTCAGAAAGGATGAAATACAGTGAAATGTAAGTTGTTATCATCCACCTAAACAAATTCTTCCCCATTAGAAAGAAAGAAAAATGATTTATATTATTCTTTAAATTTGCTACTCCTTGTTAATAACAGGTGCACAGAGTAAATACTTTGTTTTTTAAAATTCTAAAACTATTAGAAAATGATCATCATTTGGAGATACCCGTTAGTGTATTCATCACTAATGCTTGGTTTACATGGTTTATTTTTTGTTGTTTACTAACTTAAGTCTGATGCAGATCCCTTCATCAGTATGAAACATTTTTAGCAATGGCTTCTTTTTAGGATTTCAATCAATTACCAGGCTGCAACCAACATGGACATGAGCAGCTGAGACTGGTTAATAAAGGTTTTCTAAAGCCTTGATGCTTGTTAATGGTGAGAAATGAAACAAAGCAAACATCAGTGAAATTCTAAGCCTTCACTAACATTTAAGAAAGCCTAGTTATTTTCACACACCTGAACTGGGCGAATTTTTACTTGATCAGATTTTTATTCCAGCTTACCTGTAGTTCAAATATATTGTGGCAGCCAGAGAAACTGTTCAGTAATCTCAGTGTTGGTTCTCCAGCTAAGATGTCTGCTGTGAAAATAAAAATACTAATTTTGTCTAATTTTAATATAGACAGTTTTATATCCATTTTTAAGCTTTGTTATTTCTTAATAAAGGTTTGGCTGGCAGTTCATTTTTATTACTGTTTTTGTTCCAGATACAAGAATTTCATCAAATCTAGGGGAAGCCTGAATGCTGTGTTACCTGTACCACAGCAGAAATACACACTGGCTTGAACAGACTTTATCATATTGTCAAACAATATTCTTGATTGTATGCTAAAACTCAAATTAAATGCTTTGTACACTGTCTAGTGGTTTTTACTGTACACATTTATTTCTTCAATCAGTGTTATGAAGAGAGATTTAAGAAAAATAATTGATTTTTAATTTTCTAATTTCAAATCCATCAGGTTGAAGTTTCATTTATATTAAACATAGCAATTGTAATGACCTATTAGTTACGTGAGAATAACACTGATGGTGTGTGAATGCACATTCAATCTGCAGCATCTAAGAGTTGCTGGCTTTTAAGAAGCACATTTTTTTTAAAACGTTTCTTGAAGTCATAAAAATGAAGATACAAAGCAGAGGACCTCATTGCAGAGAAAAGAATCATTGTTAATTTAAAGATGTATGTCATGATGAAACACTTTACTTTAGGACATTGCAATTTTGCAGTCAGTCAGTCAGTCAGTCAGCAGATTGTCACAAACCTGGAGAAGATGCTTGATTTATCATGAAGTAACAGCATTCTGCATTCAATGATAGAGATACTGTAGCATTAAAATCCAATATCAAAATCAACCACCATGCCAGTCTCAGTTGGCTTGAACAAGGGTTCTTGTTTAGGGTGCAAATGTAGCGACAGTTATGGTGGCAGCAATGTAAGGGAATGGAGAAGAATTTTTTAGCCAGAAAAAAATCCTTCCCAGGTGACTGATAATAGTTTTACCAAACAAGTTTACCTGAATGAAGTTGTAAATCTGCTCATTGCTAAGATCTAAAACAAGTCTGGGATCATTAGACTATCATCATTCTTGTAGATTTTTCCCTTCAGCTATTGAACAGCAAATAGTCCAGAGAACGTCCAAGATGTGGGTGCTTTCCTGAACCGGTAGTGGAGCTCAATGCCAACCAGAGAAGCTTTATTCAGTCCAGAGGGAGCACAAAGTTGACTTTGCGAAAATATCTTGCAACTTTAGATGCTTTCACAAACCATGGAGATACTATGATGGAATTCAAGTTTTAAAGTTTACGAGTTGCGTATAATACAAAGATGAAATTCGGGTGTATCAACCTTTTACATTAAGCATCCGTAGACTGTAATGTTGCAGTAAATATATTGAAAAGTGCTGTTTCATACCAAATTATCCTAAATTTTACCTGTGTGTGTAATATATAAATATCTGGAGCATTTGCAAACAGCATCAAATGCCAAAAAAATGAGGTAGATCACATGCCAACATCAAATGAGTGCAATCAGTTCCAAGAAGGGTACCATGGACCTGCGAAAGGGAGGTAATATATAAACTCTTGATTATTTATTTATTTATTTTTTAATTTAGGCGATCCTCTCGCCTTAAAAGTGGGGACAAAAGCCAGTATTTACATGATGGACACCGCGGGGGGGGTTTGTTGTTGTTCATTAGATTTTCTGGGATTGAAGAAAATCATAAATCCGTTCCAACAGAATGGTCGGGTGCACGCCTGCCTGATGTGCTTCTCTCCCTTTAGTTACACGGTGTCCGGGTGGACTGCCGGCTTTATTTTCGTACTTCTTGATTCGTATATTTATCTATTCTTTTGTTTACGTTGGATTTAAACTTTAAAAACGATTTTCTGTAAATACTCGGAGAGGTAAAATATATGATATTTATTTATTTATATCTAACATCGCGAGAAAAGGCGATACCAACTTTCACGGGGAGGGGGAGAAGAAATAAAGATGGCGGACCAACCGGTCAAATTTACTTTCCAGTTAATTGGGGGCAGACAGTTTCCTTCGCTAGAAGAAAACGATATCCAGGACTGTTTAGTAAAGTGGTAAGCTGTTGATCTGATTTTAACGTCCGTCTCCCCTGTCTAAACCCCGCCTCGGTCGTAGGCACGCGAATGTACTACACGCGGTTGTCAAGGAGACGGGATCCCTGATGTGTGGATTCAGTCAGATTATGTACTGGATTTTCCTTCCAATCAAAAATAAATGATGATTGCACGCTATATTTTCTCTCGAGTTAGTTTATCCCCTTATATATTTAATAGAGCTCTTAGTTTTACAAAGAAGGGAAACAGAATTTTAATGACAACGAAATGTTTCCAGCTTAGGAGAGAGAGAGAGATGTACACTCCAGCTTCGGAGAGAGAGAGAGATGTACACTCCAGCTTAGGAGAGAGAGAGATGTACACTCCAGCTTAGGAGAGAGAGAGAGATGTACACTCCAGCTTCGGAGAGAGAGAGAGATGTACACTCCAGCTTAGGGGAGAGAGAGAGAGATGTACACTCCAGCTTAGGGGAGAGAGAGAGAGATGTACACTCCAGCTTAGGAGAGAGAGAGAGATGTACACTCCAGCTTAGGGGAGAGAGAGAGAGATGTACACTCCAGCTTAGGGAGAGAGAGAGATGTACACTCCAGCTTAGGAGAGAGAGAGAGATGTACACTCCAGCTTAGGAGAGAGAGAGAGATGTACACTCCAGCTTAGGAGAGAGAGAGAGATGTACACTCCAGCTTAGGAGAGAGAGAGAGATGTACACTCCAGCTTAGGAGAGAGAGAGACGTACACTCCAGCTTAGGAGAGAGAGAGATGTACACTCCAGCTTAGGAGAGAGAGAGAGATGTACACTCCAGCTTAGGAGAGAGAGAGAGATGTACACTCCAGCTTAGGGGAGAGAGAGAGAGATGTATACTCCAGCTTAGGAGAGAGAGAGAGATGTACACTCCAGCTTAGGGGAGAGAGAGAGAGATGTACACTCCAGCTTAGGAGAGAGAGAGAGATGTACACTCCAGCTTAGGGGAGAGAGAGAGAGATGTACACTCCAGCTTAGGGGAGAGAGAGAGAGAGATGTACACTCCAGCTTAGGAGAGAGAGAGAGATGTACACTCCAGCTTAGGAGAGAGAGAGAGAGATGTACACTCCAGCTTAGGGGAGAGAGAGAGATATGTACACTCCAGCTTAGGAGAGAGAGAGAGAGATGTACACTCCAGCTTAGGAGAGAGAGAGAGAGATGTACACTCCAGCTTAGGAGAGAGATGTACACTCCAGCTTAGGAGAGAGAGAGAGATGTACACTCCAGCTTAGGAGAGAGAGAGAGATGTACACTCCAGCTTAGGAGAGAGAGAGAGATGTACACACTCCAGCTTAGGAGAGAGAGAGAGAGATGTACACTCCAGCTTAGGGGAGAGAGAGAGAGATGTACACTCCAGCTTAGGAGAGAGAGAGAGATGTACACTCCAGCTTAGGAGAGAGAGAGAGAGAGATGTACACTCCAGCTTAGGGGAGAGAGAGAGAGATGTACACTCCAGCTTAGGAGAGAGAGAGATGTACACTCCAGCTTAGGAGAGAGAGAGAGATGTACACTCCAGCTTAGGGGAGAGAGAGAGAGATGTACACTCCAGCTTAGGGGAGAGAGGAGAGAGATGTACACTCCAGCTTAGGAGAGAGAGAGAGATGCACAGTCCAGGGTTAGGAGAGAGAGAGAGAGATGTACACTCCAGCTTAGGGGAGAGAGAGAGAGATGTACACTCCAGCTTAGGGGAGAGAGAGATGTACACTCCAGCTTAGGAGAGAGAGAGAGATGTACACTCCAGCTTAGGAGAGAGAGAGAGATGCACAGTCCAGGGTTAGGAGAGAGAGAGAGATGTACAGTTGTTTTTTTGCAGAACATTCATGATTATTTATTTTGGACAATGAACTGTTTTCAGAGGCTGTTTTTTTGTATTGTGACACAGTGTTGCAAACTTCTAATCTTATTGTAGTCTATGCTGTTTCTTTTTTTTTAAATGTATCTACCTGAGCCACAGCCGAGTGAGTGGCGCGGATTTTCATAGCAAGACAGACTTTGGCTGAAGATGAAAAGGTTTCCAGGATGTTCAACAGTTTACATTATAT
This sequence comes from Nautilus pompilius, assembly GCA_018389105.1. Classification (NCBI taxonomy): domain Eukaryota; kingdom Metazoa; phylum Mollusca; class Cephalopoda; order Nautilida; family Nautilidae; genus Nautilus; species Nautilus pompilius. The sequence goes on from JACATO010001009.1 coordinate 28,620, forward strand.
CATGCCCAAGATTTATCTGGTAAAGCTTTAAATGTGAAATGTGGCTGCTTAAAAAAACCTCTTTTTTTTTTTTTCAGGGGTCTTTCACCCAGCATTAAAGCGCAGATGTTCAGTTTTGACCAGTTTTTTCAGCCTTATGAGAAAGATCAGTTTGTTGTTGTAAGTAATCAATCTGAGTTTCTGTAAGGTTTCTTTTGTTAACCGTTGAATTATCTCCCTTTTGACGCCAAATCTGCAGATAGCCAATTTAATGTACATTTGTTTGCACTTTAACCATTAATGATACATCGATTTTAATATTTATTTTGATGCTATTCAAAAAAAAAACCAAAACGCAAATATCTTAAACCTTTTCACTAAAAAGAAAACAAATTTCTATCAAATAAGAACAAATCTTATTAACAGTAACAAATTAAGCCTATATTATTTTCCCTTTAGTTTATTATTACATTTGTCTTTTTTCAGTTTGCATAAATCTTTTAAAATGTATTCCAGAGTGTAATGTGTTTAATTCTTTTACACAAGTTATTAACAGAGATAAATGCTGTACTATTACATGAATAGTAGATAGTGAAGTCCATATGGAATTTTAATGATGGTTGTATTACTTTTAGGATTTTTTTAGAGATCCAGTTGTCATTAATAATCTTCAGGTTTTCTCATCAAATGGTTGGTGTTCCTTTGGTAAGTTATCACTTGCACCTGATGCTCTGCCTTTTTTTTTTTTCATTCATAGAATATCTCTGTATATGTGTCTCATTGATATTTGTTATTGTGCAATGTTGTTATTTATACATCATGTATATATAGGATGTATGATGTCGTTATGCAGACTTATTTTTAAAAAAATCAAATGTTTAAATTAGTTTCTATGAAACAAACTATTATGCATAGAGTAAATAATTTTCACTAAGATTTTGTTTTAATGCAGCCATTATTTTATTTGTAACCGACTTTCAAAAATCTATATTACACACACACACTTTATAGAAGTGGTTTGGTGGTTTGTTTCAGAACTATTTAAAAATGACAGAAGTTAGAAAACAATGAAGGGAGCTTCTGTTTATGCTCAAAAAAATGAAAATGTGTCATAATTTTATTGAAAAGTTTTCAATAATTATAATAGTGTTATTTTTTAAGCAGTTTTGATTTATCCTTGATAGATAAGTTTTTTTTCTTTAAATAAATATGTTTATCATTATTTTTATATGTTAAAAGATGGTATAAATATCAGTTGTGACTAGAAAGAGGTAAACAAGCTGGGCATTGAATCAGCAGGATCTTGTATGGCTTATAATTTTGAATTACATTTCTTTCTATCACGTGCAGTATCAGAAGCAGTAGCCATTTGCATAACATTTTCAAACGTCTATTTGATTTCAAAATTTAAAGTAGCTATCTTAGGCTTTTACCATTTAGTGCAGCTTCTAAATGTTTTTTCTAATTATTATTTTTATTTCTCTACAGGTATAAAAGCAAATAAAGTGACAGCTGACATTGTTCCCTGTTCGGTTATGTCTATGTCATTCTTTGATCGGTTTTATGAAACTGAAATAGTTCATGAGAATGGCTGTATAAAGAAATGCTTTGACGACTTTTATGAAAATTTTATTATATCAGATGAGCTACGAAAAGTATGTAATTTTCTTTGAAGTCCTGCCTGTTTTTGATGAAACTAAATACACACTTATACAAGTACTCTGGTATTTAATGTGCATTACCAGATATACCATGTTTCATTTATGTGTATGAGAGATGTATGGCAACTGTACTGAAAATTATTTAGTGTATTTAAAGTTTCTAAATAATTTAAATAGTAAGTAGTTAAATTCAAATTTATTCATGCAATAGCTGAATGTAGAAAAGGAAACAACAAAGTTGTTCAGTCTGTTTGAGCAGAACAAGAAGTCTTATTAGCTTAAGAAGAGAGCCACACATTAAAAAAAAAAAAAAGAGTATATTTCTTGTGTCAGAATCTATTTAAAATGTGACTGTTTACTATCTATGCGAGTAAATTTTGAAATAAATTAAAGACATCCTTTGAAAACTAGTATTTTCATTTTTTTTGGAAACTCTACTTTAAATATTTTTCTGTATTGATTTAAAATGTAGCTATTATATGCGGCCTGTCTGAAATTATGTATATTTCATTAAAATGTATAACTTAAACAAGTGATTTCATTTTTTTCTTCTGTAAATGCTCTGTTTTGAAAGTTGATTATGGGATAAATCATTTACTATTAGTCAACCTGTTATAGTATTAAGCTAGTTGCCATTGCAATATTGCATTTGGCAATAAAAATCTTGAACATGTGAAAGATTGAATTTGGTAATATGTTAGTTTAATAATTATATCTTGTCTTAGAACAGTTAACCATTTGCTGGGGTTTTACTCTAACATTTAGATGTTACTACACTTTTATATAAGTTGTACCTGAACATATGTATTTTTCATAAATAGCTTGATTGCTTTATGAATTAGGTCTTACTGCTGGAAGACTCTGAAAACTATGACATCTTCAGCGAGTCAGAGAGAGAAGAGTTTTTATTTTGCCTGTTTGAGCATGTTTGTCTTGGTGGCCAGGTATGCCAGTATGAAGATTCCATAAATCCTTATCTTGATGCGACTAAGTCTCTCTACAAAGATTTGATTAGGTAAGTAAAAAAAAAAAAAAAATTAACTCATCATCAAAAATTTTACTGGTAGTTTAGAAATTTGTGATACATTAAATGTACTCTCACGGTTGAACAAAAGCATAGCAACTGTTTTCTCAGTAGCTTGTCTTCTAAGATATCAAAATTATTAGTCACCAAGATGGTATTACATTTCTAAGCTTCTGTTATGTGATGGGGCTTTGTTTGTGCAATTTCTTTAGATTAGTAGGTCAGATTGTAAGCAAAAGTTACAAAGCATAAGGAGAAAAATGAGTTTAGTAAACATCCAGAGGTATTGAAGAATTGGGTAAAGTACATTTGTCAGAAAAATTTTAGGTGTTACTTAAAGAATTCTACTGAGACATATGTTTCGTGTACTGTTTTCACACTAATGATAAGAATTTTAATTTGCGAGTGTAATCATTAGCTTGTTTATTTGTTGAATTTGATAAATTGTATTTGGAAAGTTGGTTTCTACCACTTTAAATGCAAATAAAAGGACCATAGTTTAAATTGGTGGTGTTTTTCTCGTGTCTAAAAATTGGCACTCAAATTATTTCAGTGTGCGGAAGATTACAGAAACCAAAGAACTCGACATAGTGTCAACAGTTTATCAAGTCACAGCATATGTGAGTACCCAGGCGCGATAGAATTTCTGATTCGTTAATCTTTTTCTTTTTTTTAGAAAAAAGAGAAATATTGTGCCGAATTTCCATTGATAACAAAACTGCCGTGACTTAAATACATATGTCAACAGGTTGGTGACAAGGTATATTGTAAATATCTGTACTAACACTCCACTACTGGATTCTTTGGCTTGGACTGCCTTAACACCATGGTTATTCCCCATCTGAAGGACGGCTCTACTAACCAGATGACCGCTCTTGCAGAACAGATATATATATTTTTTGTTGTCTTTTTTTTTAATGATTCATAGTACGAAGCAACAGAGAGAGAGGGGTGGGTGCCAAATGTGAAATTCGGCCTTTCTCTCTTCTGGGATACTACAGGTGATGATTCTTGCATTTGGTCCAGATCTACCATGTAGATCACTGTCAGAGTTTGCCAAAGCCAGACTGTGCTCTGAGGTGGATACACTTTGTCAGCCCTATAACACCACCATCAACCCATCTCTGTTGTTGACTCTTGTTGCAGTGTTTCCTATCCAGAGCACTTCCCAAATACGGAAGTGGGAAAGTGTGAATACTGGAAACCATGGCCAATGCAAAAGTACAGTGCTCAGTATACTCTGACTTTGGTCAAATAAAATTCTGTATTTTTCTTAGAAGCAGGAGAAAGAGCTGGCTGGCTGACTGGAGAAAACCATGCCAGGGAAGTATGCCAAACCTAGCTAGTTCCAACCAGGATTTGAACTCTGGTATTCTTCAATCAGGCATGTCATTTGTGGCCATCACCTCTGACCTTACCCTAATGTAGCCATCACTGCTTTGGTCAATCAGAAGCCAGACTGTTTCCTGTTGCAAATCAGTTTTTGGTTTGGGTCAAGCCGATCCACATCTTTAAAAACATCTCCAAAGGCAATAGGCAGCAGACCACAAAAATAAAAAAAAATATTATTCCTACTATAAGTTTGTGAAGGTACACTATTATGCCATGAGAATGATAAATGCAATAGCAACTTCATTAGTTAGTTGGAGACTGCAAAACAAATCCATCTTCTGTCAGGACCAGGCCACTTGTGTGTGTGTGTGTGTGTCTCTCTCTCTCTCTCTCACTTGCATCACACCAAAGAAAAAGTTATAGTGATTTACTAATAAAAGACTCAAGCATTATTATGAACTCCCCAAAAACAAAAAAAAGCAAATCTGAATTAAATACTTTGTGACAAAAGTTATTTTAATTTTTATAATGTTGGCATTACAGAGAGAATTGGATATAAACATTAAAGTTACAATCATTGTTGTAAATTTGTGTTGTGTGGTTGCATTTATTAACTCAGACGTGGAGTGGCAATTTTTTTAAGGATTTCAAATGTATGATAACTGCTTATTATGTTGTTGTTTTTTTTTTAAATTTGACTGGAAAACTTTATGAAAGCTTTCAGTTATGAAGAAAGTTTGCCTTGATTGGGCTATTGATGTAGTTTTGCACAGACTGTTAAGGTTTCTTTTATAAATACAGTGAAATTGTGATAGTATAAATGTATCTTATCTTGTTTTTTTCCCTTCTTTTTTAGGGTATGATATCATGTAAGCCATATTTATTTTCAGCAATAATAAGTTTCAAAGAATTTTCTTATTAAAGTACCAACATTACTACAGCAAGTTTCAAATACCACTTGGCCCTAATACCTGTTCCATGCTGCTAGACAGCTTCACCACCTGCAATAGTTGATATTTTTGGTCCATACCATTGCACTGTGTGACAACTTGTGAAAAACTAAATTTGTCAGTATAAAAAGGAATGCTTTCTTTATACCATGTCATCTGTCAGCATCCAATCTCTCTTTCTATTTTTTTTCTTCTCAGAATTTGTACTAATTTCAATGGCAAAATCACTTTCAAATTTATCTTCTTTATGTTGAAGGCACCAAAGGCAAGGTGCTATAATTATGTATAAAGCTGCATTTACCAACATTGATGAACCTGAAATTTGCATGTTCTCATTAAAGGCAGAGTCTGAGGCATAGTTAACATCATTCATGCATTTTTTATCTTGCCTGCTATGAAAGCTCTCAGTCCACTTAGGGTTATGGCTGCTACTACAGTCTAGTGGAAAAAGTGGTTTTAAGGATTTGCATGAAGAATATGTTTTTGATATGTCACTCCAGCAGTCCAAAAAATTATTTAAACCCGCATCTTGAAGAGAGCATGCATTGATTAGTCTTGTGATTCTGTGATGGTTTGAAAATCCCATCCTTCCAGCCACCATCATGAATATGGCCAATGAAATTTCTATCACTGAAGTGAGTAAGAGCAGAATAGCCACAGCTTTCCGCCCAACACATCCAAATCCAAATATGACTGTCACAAGAACCACGCACCCAACATATGCAGATATTGCCAGGCTTGAGCATGGATGCGACTCAAGTAGAAAACCACAGACAATAGGGTTGACTCTCTGTCGACACTGCAGCAAAGGCCCAATGCCAAATCCAATCTGAGCTACTCCAGAAATGAGTAGAAAAGAGAAAATTGCTTTTGTGCCATACTTAAAGATTTGTGCCTCCCTCTGGGAGTTCACAGCACATCGGTAAAATATTAATTGGTTTCTGACACTTCTACCAGTTGGCATTTTGGTTTTGTTTAGAATTCAGAAACCTCTTTATGAGTGCTGGTATTCTAGTCTTTCAAATTGTTTTTTTAATAAAATTTCTTCTTAAGGAATCCATAAAGATGCATAGGCTGGCTTTCTGATTTCTAAACCTTAAAAAAAAATAAATAAATTTAAAGAAAAAATATGTGAAACAGACTTTTCAAGAGTAAAACTTTTATTCATTTCTTAAATTTCTTGAATACTGTAGACTTTATTTCATAAATACACTGTAATTAAAGCTCAGCAAGTTTAAGTTAAACATTAAATAAATTTTGTTTCAAGAGAGAAATTTGTAAAATCATATATAGTCATATATCTAAAGACACCTTGGGGTCATGATCTCATTTTTAAAACTTTAAAAAATATGTTTCTCTATTGATGTTTGGTTGGAAGGACTTTTTAATTATTTGTTCTAAATAACAAACAACATAAACAAAACGCTAGGTTTAGGTTATAGACAGTCTTTATTTCTCCATAATCAAAAACGTTTTTGTAATAACATTATCTACTGTATACCATAAATTTCAAGGAATTTACAGTAAACTTAAACTCAAAATACTTTTCAAACATAGGGACAATAATACTGTAGCTCTCCTATCAAGAAAACCACAAAAAATTCATTGTTGTGCAAGATGGTGTGCTATATGGTTGGATTTTGAAATCATTATGTTTTTTTACTCCGATTTTAAAACTTTGAGATAAAAGTCATGAAATGAGAATATTTTGTGATTACTAATCCTAGTATGAATCATAAATTATTAATGATTTCTTAACCTGTCTGCTACACTTGTTGCTACAGCTGGAATATGTTGCTGATACAATGCAAAATTAATTATCAATTTCTTTATGCTCTAAATTATCTTATGGTATTTTAATGCCTCAGAGGTTGGGGGAGAGAAAGCAAACTGTTTGGTAATTGTAGCATTGCAGTATCATGCCTATTGGTGAAAGTTTTGTGTAAAAACTCAAATAATAGTGATATCCACTTTTTTACTGGAAAGGTTGCCACATAAAGAATCAGTGTGATGTAGTGCTATCTGCACTGCTAACCATTTGTGTTTGTATACTTCTTAAATTGCATTTAAATGTTAGATTATGAATTTTACAGAAAAATTACTTTCTAGCAAAACTGATTGGCTTTATTTTCTTATGTAGGGTTCATTCATTCTGTTTAATAAAATCTAAATATTAAATACTGCTTTTTGGTGTGAACCTTGGTTGGTTAGTTTTACTAAAATGCTTTGGTAGCTTGTTGAATGAGAAAATTAATTTTTACTTTTTGAATGCGCGAAGGAGTAACAGTTTGCATTAAGAATGACAGAAGTTGTGTTAGCGCGCACAGTTTTCTTACAAGTACAGCTTTAAAGTTTAGTATATCTCAGCAGAAACCCTCACAGTATACAGGCAGTTTTTACTTCACTTTATACGATCTGGGGGGTGACCCCAGCCTAGAAGCACTAATCGGTAGATAGTCGTGTTTAAGTAACTGGCTGTATATTTAGCCAACACACTTATAATGCTAAATAAGTGGGGCTAGAGTGACACAGTTTGTTGTAGGGAGCACAACCTATGCTGAGTAATACATATTTGAAGGGTAGTTTGGTGCAAATGCATTCTCTGCACAAAGAGTTAAAATGTGCATTTGTGTGTAATTCTAAGTATCGATTAGGCGCCTAAAACTATTCATTGAGTTTCTACATTTTTTTGTTTGTTTTTTTCTAAAGTTATCCAAGGAAAACCCTAAAAGATGCTTGGAAAAATCTAGTTGTCCTTGGCAAATATCTATTGTTGCCTAAATAAGCACACCTGGACGCTGCTAGTGATGTGTCTAGTTACATAATCATGTTTTAACCTAGTGAAGGTTATATTTATAAAAAGTACTTACAGTGTCCCTGTGCAACCATACTGGTATTTCTCTTTAGTTTCATGCTATCTGGTCTTTACTGAATTGTTAGCTGGACATATGGAGCTACTACTACTTATATTTAAGACAGCCTTTCATATTTTATTTATTATTGTATTATCAATAAAACACATTAAATATAAGAGTTGTTAGGCGATCTTTGTTTCAAATACAATAGTCATTTGAGATGGTAGTAGTACGTTTTCTAAATGTTTGAGTTATTGGTGGTGGTATGTAATTTATGTTTTGGGTATCAAAAACCAGGCCACATTCAGTGACCTTTTTGTGCAACAAATACATTTTAGAAAATGTGATATATCTGTCATTTAAAGTCCTGCCTTTATATTATATTAAAGAAGCTCTTTTTTTTGGATATGGGATGATAAAGAAGAAAAACAAAATTAATGCTTTTCTAGAAATGTCTAGAAGATTTAAGATTATATTGAAAGTTAAACAATAAATTCAGAATTGTTTACTGGCTGACATTGTGTGCTGTTTACTTGGGCTAATCAGCAGTCAATGAAGTACTGCACAGAACTTGAACATTGTTTGTTTGTTTTTTAATCCCTATACTTCAAGATGAATACAAAAAGCACAGATCAGGTGCTGAACAACTAGCCTGTTGTTCCACAATTCCCTGTCCACCCACTCAGAATTGGAGAGAGACAGAGCCACAGTTTACCTGCTGACTGGGTAGGTTAACCTGCTGTGGTCATAGTGTAAACACTGAATACCACCATGGTGGTGGGGGGGGGGGGAGCAGGTAACTAGACATGATCAGGAGAGAATGGCAGTAAGCTGTGAACAGCTGGCAAGACTGCAAGCAGACATGCCCCAGCCCCAGGGACCCAACAATGGCTGGCTGTCAGCATGCAGTACACAAACCACTCACTAAACAATAAACTACAGTTTTATCAGACTGTCTAGTTTCTGTTTCATCTCTCTTTTTAATATCTCAGGATGCAAATTAAAACTGTGTTGGGGGAGGGGGGTTGTAGAGTTTATTATAATACTCCCTGACTGATGCCGCTCCACAGAATTCTGTATTTCCATACCATTCTCATGGTAATTTGAGTATGTACAGGTTAAGAGTTTATACTTTAAAAGTTAATCTTTTTTGAAAATTACACAAATTTATTAATTTAATTAGTATTCATTGCATAAAAAATAATTTAGTGCATATTTTATTCTATATTCATCCTGTTCTCTTATTAGACACTGGGGTACGATTAGATAAAAGGAACAATGGGATTTTAGCACCGGTGTAAATGGTTCATAAATTCTCTGCCTTCTCTTAAAATTCCTGCATCATAAATAAATTGTATACATAGACAGATCTTGATCTTCCCACCTCTACCTGCCTCACATTTGACCAGCTTTGAAAAACACGGTCAGCCTGCAGCTTGTGACTAGTTTCATGGACAAATGGAAACAACTTAAAATATTGCATTGAGGAAAAAAACAACAAGCAGAATTTTTGCGACTTACCTGGAATCTCAAAATGGGCAGTGCAAGATTTACCTGGTATGTTTATTTTATCTGCCTCAGATAATTGTTGCCTAGCTATAAGTGTTGCTTACCAACCACCTCAAAGTTCATGCTCATGTCTACTGCCCGCTGTTCCTGTATTATACAGTATTTATTATGCATTTAGATTAGCATCCCCCAAATAAATTAATATACCCTTTTCTTCTTTTTAGTTCAAAAAGTATTTTAAGTAAATATTGCCAAGCGTTTCTATAAAAGTAGGTGGGAGAAAGGATTGGACCAGTTTTGCATAACAAAGTATTGCGAAGTATGTAGGGGGCATGTTGTGATGTTTGGTGGTGTAGACTTTTTGTACTGAAGCAGTTTGTTAAATATTTACTTTATTATAGGTATGCTTTTATTTAAAATGCTTAAGTGTTGAGAAACAAATCATTTCAACTTTGATTTTTCATTCTATGTACTGAAAATGTATAAAATAATAAGAAAGATTATTAAATTTCTTACATTATCTTGGGATTTACAAATAAGTTATTTCACCTTTTTTAATTTAATAAAATTATGAATGCCAAAGTAATCCATTAACACATTGACCCCCTTTTTTTTTCATGAACATCTTCCTGTGATGCTGCCCTAGATAGTAGATATTTTATTGAAAGTCTGTATTTATTTGGGGGGTCAGAAAACTGACATCTGATGATTCTAACTTCAATAAATGCTTTGATACATTAACCTAAAGGTTAACTGCTAAATTATTTCAACTAAGGACATGCACATGCACGCATCTCTCTCTCTACTTCCCATCTCTCCTCTCTCTCTGTGTGTGTACTGATGTCATCTCTCTCTCTCTCTCTCTCTCTCTCTACTTCCCATCTCTCCTCTCTCTCTCTGTGTGTGTGTACTGATGTCATCTCTCTCTCTCTCTCTACTTCCCATCTCTCCTCTCTCTCTCTCTCTGTGTGTGTACTGATGTCATCTCTCTCTCTCTCTCTCCTCTCTCTCTCTCTCTCTCTCTGTGGTGTACTGATGTCATCTCTCTCTCTCTACTTCCCATCTCTCCTCTCTCTCTCTCTGTGTGTGTACTGATGTCATCTCTCTCTCTCTACTTCCCATCTCTCCTCTCTCTCTCTCTACTTCCCATCTCTCCTCTCTCTCTCTCTGTGTGTGTGTACTGATGTCATCTCTCTCTCTCTACTTCCCATCTCTCCTCTCTCTCTCTGTGTGTGTGTGTACTGATGTCATCTCTCTCTCTCTCTCTCTCTCTCTCTGTAGAAATTATACTAGGTGGTGGTCATTAGTGTTTAATTATTTCACCTGAAGAACAAGAAACAATTTTAATTGTGTGTGCGGTTTTGTGACTATTAATTAAAAGGTCCGTTCCATATTTGAACAAAGTTATTCATAAAAGGACAGCAGCAGCAATCACTAATCTTGTTTTCTGAGTCATTTCTACCGAGAAGTGCACAGCACTGATTGTTTTTTGTTTTGGTAGTGTTCAGTCAACATGAGGTTCTTGCTGCTCTTGACCTGCTCTGAATTCTTTCAAAGAAACTTTTGAAAATTCCTAGCAGTGTAGTGGATACATTGTTTCTGACATGGAAAACTTTGCTGAGAAAATCACTTGCTCATTGGTGTGAATCTGCTTCACCTAAATTTTTAAATAAAAAAAAGGTAAGCCAAGCCGTGGTGTTGCTAATTAATGCCCCCCTGGGCTAACCAATAGATCAGAAAAACCGAACCACTTCAAAGACGTCGGTCTCTTCGACAGGTATCGCAACCAAGCCAAGAATGGGCAGGCAGCAAGAGAGGGTTCTACATATATTCCAGTATTTTCTTGTCTGTTATCCAAACAGTTTGGTTGTCTGAACATTATGGGCCCCCACCCACCCCTAGGTTGGCTAACTGATGATAATCTGCTATTTTTTTTTCTTCAGATTCTTAATTTTGTATAAAAATCAATAAAATATGAAAACTCCTGTATGTTGCCTGTTGTGCCTCACCCAAATTTTAAAGACCTTCCACTGGCTCTGTTTACACCATATTGTTTGAGAAAGCTCTGAAGAAAAGCCCCCTATCATCTACCTGTGGAGCCTGTGTTTTTTTTTTTTTAATATTATCATTGTATATGAAAAAGAAAGAAATATGAGAAAAGTTCTTTCTCGTCCTCCTCATTATTAGTTATTGATCTGTCAGTTCAGACATGAAATAGGATAAGAATTTCCAGCCATGTCAGCCCCCTCATCTACATGCGCTGTGAAAGCACCCAGGGTTGGACTCATGGAGGAATGTGGCATAGATTGCAACAAAAAAACAATAGCTGGAGTGTTTAAAATTCAGGCCATTTGAGCAGGTGATATCAGCAAGTTGGAAGAGGAAAAGCTAAATAGTACAGCACTTACTTTCACCATTTTTAACTTGCTGTTTTTGTTAGTCATCTTAATTGGCACAAAACAATGATAAATTTGGTTTGTAGGGGCCCCCCACCCCCAGGCAATCTAATGACCTATTCACATTCCAATGGGCTGCCTCACAGGGACAATGTCAAAGGCTCGATACACCAAACGATGGTATCCAGTTTGAATGGCATTATACATGAAATTCTTTATGGTAACAAGAAATAGTTTAGTATAATTAGAAGCTGGTACAAAAAGCTTCACTTTTGCTTCAGCATTATAAAGAAACTGATTTTAGTTCCTTTGGCTGTCTTTTGTTAAACTATTATGTATACTTTTTTTTAAGTTAGAAGGGTGTTGATAGAATTACTGTACTGTACGTCATATTAAAATTAGGTTTAAAGAATACATTTCTAATGTTAAAAAGGCACAAAATTTGAGCTTTCTCCTTTTGTTTGCTGATAAAACTTAGATGAAATAACCTTGGCCTGACATTCAAAAGACAATTGTTTAAGTCATTTCCTAGTTGTGCTTGGAATGTTGTCATCACAGAGCTTTTCTCTTGAGATGGCTGGCTTTATTGGTAGGGGCCACTCTGTCCAGGAAGGGGCTGTTGACAGGTGATTATGTAGTCTGATGCCTTCTGTCATGGGACCTACCTTCAAGAGATCCCTAAATGTAAGGTCCCTACAAGAATGCTTCTGTTTAGCTATGGGAGAAAACCCCCAAACAGGGACAAAAGGGTGCAGTAAAATAAGAAGAAACCATGCAATAGGGAAGTTTGTTCTACCAAGTTGGTGCCAAACAGGAATCAAACTTGGGGTCTCAACCATGCAGTCTGTAGGCATGGGAAGTTGTATGTATGGTCCATGCTGAGTCCACTTGTTTGGTCTTCTGCCATCAGAAGATAAATGTGGTCCTAGGTGAATCTCAGACAAACCATTTTATAGTCAGCAACCTGACCTGAGATTTATTTCAAGCAAATCATTTAAAATTTTTAGAAAACACTCAGTAACCCCCTCCTCAGATTATCACTTTATTTGCCTCTGATAATTATGGGATTTGTTGAGCCAGGCTGGGGTTCTGTAAAGTCTGTGGATAGAATATTTGTCAGAAGCCAGGGCCAGGTAACTTTGCACCAAAGGTATGATGTTTAATGTATAATTTGTGCAATATTAACATAAAACTCAGACACTAAGCTGTATTATGGAAGTACAAAACCCATTATTATGTTGGAATGTTTTGCACTGTTGAAGTTTCCAGTTGCCACTTGCAGTGGCAGCATGCTGATGGTGTGGAGAAACACTGACATTAAGCTTACATGTTCTCAATTATTGAATGTCAGTACTGGATAGCTATGTTGAAATCTTGCTGGCTACACAGAAACAAATTTTATGGCAGTTAAGAGAGGACTTTTTTAAAACAAAATTATGCCTCCAAGTTACCTGGTTACCACCCTATTTTTTTTCTCTACATTTGGCTTAAATTGACAAAACCCTGAAGGACTGTCTGGTTATGGAATCACAGGTGACATGAGCAAGTGCTGCATATACTGTAGTTGAATTTAGTGTACTGTCTGGTTTCTTTACTTTCATGTTAGAAAAAGATTAACCAACACACACACAATATAATTTTTCCTTTACTAAATAGGAAGTTTCCATAATGGCTGGCAGCATCAAAAGTAAATTGCTCATGTGATTCTGATAAACAAGACAACTGTTTTTCATTTAAAGAAATTTTGGGCTCTTTGTTACTCAAATATAAAACAGAGATCACAAGCTGAAAAATTGCTCTGTGTACTTGTGTGTGTGTTATCTATATTAATGTATACATACGTATTTAATACTTTATGGAATCTTTTCTCTTCAGTTTGAATTATATTTCATGTTGACATGACTTTGCTATTAAAATGTAAAATATATTATTAAAGTTTTTTTCTAAAGTAATGCATTGCTGCAACCTCATTTGTGTTGTTATCTAATTAAATATTTACCTTGCTTGTCACTCAAGTGCCTGTGTGAATATGGGTTACTGAAAGCGTGTACAAGGAGTCCATCTCCAGTTACATTTTTCATGAACCACTGGCTCATCATGTGACGGACACTTGTATTTTCTATACTTCTAGACACCCACCTGTGACTTTGTTCAAACTGGAGCAGTTATTAAAACTTTGAATTTGAATTCTGCATGGCCTTGGTTGCCTAACAGCTAGATGAGTCTAAAACGGGTCCACTTGTTTGTCTATCTGTCTTGTTTCAGAATTTTTTTAGATCTTACACAAATAATAAAGCTGAAAACTTATTTGCAAGGAAAACCACTGGGATAGTTTCAGAGGACTCAGCAAACCTGGGGTATTGTGAGCTTGTTGTTTTGCAGGACTAACTTTGGAGCCTGTAATCAGATGGTAACATCAGCTGTCGGACTACATGACACAAATTATGTTGGGAATGGTTTTAGTTTTGATAGTTGATTAACTGTTTAGTTTATACTGGTATGAAATTAGTTTTAGGATAATGTCTCCAATTTGCATACATCCTTATACTTTTTTTTATCTCTTTACTAGAAGATCCATAAAAGAGAATTTAATTTCATGTATTTTCATCTTACAATGTAGTCTTCTCTTGAATTTCTTTTATACTGATGGAGAAAATGCTGAAAGTTGACAGTTTTTCATTATTAATTTATCCCTAAGCATAATTAACCTTATTCTGGAATTTGTATGCATGATAAATGGTTTAATGTCAACAGATTGCTGCTGTGTGTTAAGGGTTTATTTTAAGGTGGTGATATATTTGTTATTTTCTTCAGTCTGTCAGTTGTAATTAAGTACAATTACTGCCTGACATTCTAATCTGTAGTATAATAAATTACAGTAAACACTTTGTTACTGTAAATAGTTTTCACAAATGAGTTTACTTATCTCTTGTTTTCTGTGGTAAGGTCATTGGTATTCTGTTATCTCTTAATTTTCCTCAGGTTCAAGCCTAACTAACCTAGAATCTCAATAACACACATTCACCTTATCTAAGTTGTATCTCATTCTTTGTCTCAGTAAAAAAAAAAAAGAATATATATATTTTAAATAGATCTTACACTGATTTATCTAATTTCATAACCTATCTTTCATACAGTAATCCTATGGGTTTTGATCTCTAAATTCTCTAACCTGAATGTTTAAACTAAAGATATTGTAATTCAACACTTAACAGAAAAAAATTAGAATTTATTAAGAAATTAAATTTTTAATCCTACAGTGTCAGTAGTTTCTGCCAAAGAAAGAATTAAATTTTCTGCTAAAATCCAGTTGATTGTTTTGTGGAAGCTTGACTTCACAGGCATATTTAATATACATAACTGTACATAGACCCAAGTCTTTTGTTGATGTAACTGGTGTGAAACTATATGCATTAGGCAGTACATCGATTCAAATAACTTACCTGTCAATTGTCTAATACAAAAAAATTAATTTGTCATTTACTTTTCTTAAATCCCATTTTTATGTTCCTATTATGTTTTTAATCTTTTGTGCCTTCAGCTGTAATCAAAGTGGTTGTTTTCTAATGAACTAAGCCATGTTAAATAAAAAGGTACGTCGTTATATTTAAACTTTGTTTATTGCAATTTTTTTTTTTTTCTCCAGAATGATGACAAAATGGTCTATCCATCTGATGAACATCACCGCCAGAACTTTTCCTACCTGACTATTGATCCGTTCAAGCGCCATGTAATTGTTTTGTATCACAGGTTTATTTGAAGATTATCAGATTATGGACAGTTTTCTGCAAATGCTGGGCTACTGCTGGGAAATTCCACAGGATATAAACATTTTCAACACCAGAATAATCAACCTTCCATATGCTAAGTTTCTGTATTAAATCAAGAAATGGTCTCCTCCTTTGCAAGGCTATATTTCTACCGGGAAAATTCTGTTTTACGATAATTCGAATCTCAGCTAATGTCGAGTTAGTTCAGGGAGAGAGAGAATGAATAATTTTAGACTTTAATCTGGAAACGCACTAGAATGTCACTGTACTTAAAAAAGGTTAACAGATTATAATAATACTTAGTGTATTCTAAGAATAACAAAATCATTTCGTAAAATGTCAATGAAAATATTTTAATCCTGATTTTATTTATTATTGTCAGACCATAACGATCTCTCTGGATTTATCGCAAACATTACCACAAAGCTTTTTGTGTTGTAATTAATCTTAGCACTAGTTTTGTTGTTTGTTTTTTTATACATTAAACTAAATAGATATGATATCAAGCCCTTTTCTGTTATTTCTGCTTATTTTTAGCTGATTTTTCCACAACAGATTTGCAAGCAGAATTATGTGTACAGTTGTTTGTGGAGTATGCAATACTAACTGTCCACTGCATAAGAATGAGAGAGGAAATTAGTGAGACCTTGGAGAAATCTTTATTCTAAAGGCACGCATTAACTGAATCCAAATTATCATGGTGATGCGCTCTGCCATACTTCAGAATATCCAAGCCATTGAATTGGCGGCACTGATAATGGACTTTTCGCTACGGTTTTCGTTAATGCCTCCACATTACCAAAGAACGCATCCCTTAGCAACCGATGTGCCCAACACTTGAGAAGATGAAGTGGAATTGTTCTGTGGTTTCTTCTTCTTTTTTAAAGGCACACATTAACTGAATCCAAATTATCATGGTGATGCGCTCTGCCATACTTCAGAATATCCAAGCCATTGAATTGGCGGCACTGATAATGGACTTTTCGCTACGGTTTTCGTTAATGCCTCCACGTTACCAAAGAACGCATCCCTTAGCAACCGATGTGCCCAACACTTGAGAAGATGAAGTGGAATTGTTCTGTGGTTTCTTCTTCTTTTTAAAGGCACACATTAACTGAATCCAAATTATCATGGTGATGCGCTCTGCCATACTTCAGAATATCCAAGCCATTGAATTGGCGGCACTGATAATGGACTTTTCGCTACGGTTTTCGTTAATGCCTCCACGTTACCAAAGAACGCATCCCTTAGCAACCGATGTGCCCAACACTTGAGAAGATGAAGTGGAATTGTTCTGTGGTTTCTTCTTCTTTTTAAAGGCACACATTAACTGAATCCAAATTATCATGGTGATGCGCTCTGCCATACTTCAGAATATCCAAGCCATTGAATTGGCGGCACTGATAATGGACTTTTCGCTACGGTTTTCGTTAATGCCTCCACGTTACCAAAGAACGCATCCCTTAGCAACCGATGTGCCCAACACTTGAGAAGATGAAGTGGAATTGTTCTGTGGTTTCTTCTTCTTCTTCTTCTTTTTAGATTAATTTTTAAACCGCCTCTGGTTATAATGGCTAAGCGAAGTTCAGGATACATTAGAAAAATTCAAACACGAGCACCCGGCCCAAGTAGACGAAATGAGACTGCAGATGGCCATGGATGACGATCGATGGAGAAGGGGAAACAGAGGAAGACAAACTAAATGTTGCGGAGGAGGGTGTTGGACTTGTTCTGGGAGATCCAAACTGGCAGCAGAGGGAGTCCTAATACAAAACCACCACTTTCTCTCTCTCTCTCTCTATTTTTTTGCCATTTCGGTTTAATTTAATAATCCGTGGATAATTGTAATTCAGTAGAGGACCCGGTTTCCGGCACCGCTGCAGTTGAGCGCCATTCTCTTTATTATAACGAAGTGGATATCATAGCTACTCCGGCTTCATGTAGCATTTTTGCCCCACCGACTGGGACCAACTCTCCGATGTCGGTAGCCGGTGGAGCCAGCACAATGGAAACACCGGTAAGCGCCTTGTTCTTTCTCTCAGCGCGAACAGTCCGCCGGCGATCTTGGCCCGAACGCCGGGACGCGCGCCGCCATCTTGTTCGCGTCGTTGGTTGGTGTTTATCTGTGGGCCTGATGGCAGGGAGGCGGAGATCCGGGGTTGGGGAAACAAGGTGGGGGGGGTGGTGGTGCGGAGATCTGCTGCGTGTTGTTGGAAATATCCGACACCAGAGCCGTCGTCTAATAAATGGTCTAATTCTGGAGGACCTGGGGGAAGCCATATTAATGGCGGCATCCCCCCCTCCCCATAAGTTCGCACCTTTATGGGGTATTTTCCGGCGCTTTTTGAAATGAAACAAAGAATCTGTTCTAAAGTAAATATGGTTTGTTCTTCTGGATTATCGGTAGAGGAATCCGGGTTTCGGGTGACTCTGGATCTGGCCGTGTGTGTGTGTGTGTTCTCTCGGGGTCGTCGGCGGCGCCCACAGGCAGGTAGTAAGTAACACATCCCGTTTTCCGCAGATCACTGACCAGCTGATGAAGAAGAAACTCCAGATGTTCCTGGGAGAGATGCTAAAGATGGGAACGGTGCGTGGATTTAGGTATTTCTCGACATACCTCAGAGGAAGAGAGGAGATGGTGGTGCAGGTGTTGAACGAATTGCAGGTAAGGGCGGACCGCCCCACCCCAGTCTTGGGAGGTGGGAGATGAGGTGGGGTGGGGTGGGGTGGAGATAAAGAGATTTCCTTAGAAATTGTCGACTCCAGCCGGACAGGGATGCTTTGTTTGTTTGTTTATCATTCATTAAACCAAAACTGATTTAAATTCATTTATCTCCACCCAACTAACTGGTTGTTCGCTTGTGTTGCAGTAACAGTGGTGATGCAACTGGTTGGACGGTGTGTGCCTACATCAGTGACTTATCCATTGCTGTTTCTCTGCACCCCACATCCCCCACTCCCACGTCCCACACCCCCACCCCACATCCCCACGTCCCACACCCCCCACCTCACATCCCCACATCCCCCAACCCCACATCCCACCCCACATCCCCCAACTCCACTCCCACGTCCCACACCCCCACCCCACATCCCCCAACCCCACATCCCACCCCACATCCCACCCCACATCCCCCACTCCCACCCCACATCCCACCCCACATCCCCACGTCCCACACCCCCACCCCACGTCCCCCATTCCCAGGTGAAGCAAAAGGGTGGAGTCCAAGCTACACTAATTTGTGTATTGTTTGATGCTTAATTGTTTGCTTATATTGAGTCGAAGACCCCTCCCTCCCTCCCTACCTACCCACCTACCCGAAATTTGGTTACAGACATCCCTTTGCAACTGTTGTCTCATGCAAACTGATTACCTTTCTAGATATTTATTTATTTATTTATTATTATTATTTTTGTAATTTATGTTCCTCCTGACATTCAGATGCAAATTAGCAATGTTCGTATTGTAGGAGTTGTTTTATTATCTGTCTGTTGGCCAGAATGTTCGCTGTGCAGGGCCCTCCCCCTCAAGATAGTGTAACGCATGTAATAGAACTATGCAGCTATTGTTATCCTAGTTCAGATGTTTTCTGAATGATATTCTCAAAATATGTAGGTTCGTGATGTATTGAAAACTGCATTGGTTTGATGTTCTTCCAACTATTTTATTTTTTTATATATTTTTTTTTTATTTTATTTATTACATAGTTGTATTTCTGTAAATATATTTGAATTATAAATTTGAAGATGAAGCGTGTACATCCGGGTGAAGCACACAAACAAAGACAGGAAGAAGGCTGCAGAAAATAAGGCAAAGCTTGAAAGGTTTCCTAAATTGACTTCATTTTTGGTACTGAAACCAGCTACTGTGCCTGCACTGCCTGTGGACGCTGTTGGGGTGTAGCAGATACTCCCACCACTTCTGCACAACTTGATGTGGAACCTGCAGAACCAACTGGACTGCCTGTGGAACTGGAAATTGGCACTGATGTGTGACCGGGGTAGCTATCCACCTGGGTTAAAACAACCGAGTGCAGCTGAACAGCGTTTCATAATTGAGAATACGCCTCACCAGCCGGTCATGCAAAGTTTTCCAAAGCAAAACACAGGTTGTCATTTTCTGCAGCATATTACAAAAAGGTGTCAGCTTCTGGAATGCACATACATCGTACTTGGTTGTGTTATTCAGTTAAGTTGAATCTCTGCTACTGTGAACCGTGCTGGCTTTTTTGGTGATCGGGAAAAGCTACAACAAAATTGTGGGTCAGGAGTTACAGGAAACTATGACTAGCAGAACTTGTCATGAAACAGAAAGACATGAAAATTCTATCTGTCATTTCCATTCTTGTATGGTTTTCGCTCATTGGAAAATAAATGGTACACTTAGTGAAGAGCTGGAGCATCAGCCTTGTCTGACCCAGCTTTCAGAGGACACCAGGAAAAGTTGCAATGTTTGAATTTAAATAAGTGAAACTTTTTGTCGATTATTGGGCTCTTAGCAAAATATGATTCAATACATGTTGGCTAATTATTTTCATATGAACTTCCAAATCAAGTGACTTCCTCTGTTTCTTGCCTGGTGTATTGGTAGATGGAGAAATCTTCCTTTTGCATGACATCTTTGGGTGTGGTAAATCCGTAGAAGATAAGCGAGATACTTGCGATATGACTGCTGAAGTATAACTGATGCCGAGAGAAAACGCGATGCTGCTGCTGCTGGGAGATACGTGTTGCAATACTGACTCCCGTACGCTGCGCGGGAATATTTGAATTTTTTTTTACACACGGTCGTAACTGTGGGTGGTAGTAAGTCGGGGAGTATCTGTATTATATTGAACTTTATCTGTTTTTTCCCTATTAAAACTGACAGTTTTAAGCCACTAATTCAGTGAGCAACAGTAAAAAATGTTTCAGCTCCAACAACGGCTCCAGTCGCCTGTCGCACCTCAGCTTCTTGTTGGGTTGTTGAGTTATTACGCCTCCGTTACTGCAGCATTTTTTAAAGACAAAATTCTTTAAAGTTTAGAAGTTACTTATCTCTTTAAACTGGTTAAAAGATCTGACTTTTTTGTGACTGGTGTGTTTTAATATTTTTTAGACCCCTGGGGAAAGTTACACCAGTGAACCGTGTTCTCCACAGGTAAAGACCTCATCAGGTGGGTGGGCCATCACACAGGCTGAACGGTGGGTAAACTTACTTGGTCACTTCATGTTATGTAGGCTTAACTATTTAATGCCTGACTTTTTAATAATAATGTACCCTGTTACTGCATTGGACACATTTTCTAATGAAAGTTCTGTGATCCTATGTATACACAAAAATGATGCATTCATGAAGATTTTTGGAAAACAATATATTTGATTGATGGTTGTTTTTCTCTGTTTTTTTTAATAGAAAATCTCAGTTGCCATCAGTTCGTATTCGAAGAGAAAGCCACATTTCAAATCCAGACAGTCTACTGCCTGTAAGAGATGATATTTCATTTGTTGTATGTAGTTTTAAGAGTAAAATGCAGTGTATTAGTGCATTTATAATTAACAGAAGGGAACTGTATAGTTAATAGGAAGATGATGAACTGATGCCTTCTCAACATAGAAAAGAAGAAATTTTCTTAAAAGCATTTTTACTTTAACAGTGTTTTTAAAATTATATGAGAGGCTTCATTAGGTTTTTTTCATTTTTCTAGCTTTTGAAATGAGAAAATTAAAGAAACTTTATAAATTGAGAAGCATATCTAAGTGACATTTAGAATTGATTCTATTTTCTAGGATGACACAACTCAGTTTTTGCTCGCCGGTTACTCTAAGTATAGTGCCCCTTATGTGTGGGTCAGATCAAATCATGAACACATTTTAAAGGGAGTTGGAGATGCAGGGAGTGAAAAGGATTACCCATTAAGGCTGACCTCTACTTCAAAGTGGAAAAATGACAGTACGTGTTCCTTACTGAATAGTTACTATGTATGTCCAAAACACTTACCTCACTGATGTTGTGTAAGTGCATAATGTTAGTGCTTTTAAGAGAATTGTGTTTATATTCATGTTTGTTGTTTACTTACCTGGTAAGCAGTATGACGGTATAGTCTAGCATATATACTGAAGAGGGAAAAAATCTCCAACATTGCCGACTCGTCAGGAGAACATTTGTAAAGGTTGTTAGTTGCACAGGGATTTTATTATTTTCTGAGACCAGCTATGGTACTAGAGAGGTGCGGAGCGGTTCGTAGCATGGAGACAAACAACCTGCTTAGCGCCTTGTGAGTGGGTGGCAGCTGTGCTTCTACAGTTCATCTCCTGGAGAAATGTTCCTCAGGGTCACACTCAGCCACATATCAACTATATAAGATGTTTTTCTTTCTAAATAAGGAAATGGCTGTAGTGGGCGGCGGTGGTCGTGGGGTCGCCACTGTCTTTTCCGCAGCTGTGCATAGCGTTTTTATAAATGATGTACCCCTACCCGGGAATCCTGCTGGATGATGATAGCATCTGATAACCGCTGGTCGGGGGTGAGTGGAGGTGCAGCAATCACCCTGACTGAGTTGGGAAAGGTCAGGTCAGCAGGAGGGTGCGCGATTGTAGAGGCCTCGACGCTATATTGGGGCCCGCTGGCTGCGCTGTCGTCCTGCCCCCACCAACTCGCCGATGCCGGCTTATCTGGGGATTAGAAACTGAGTTCAGTGTATTCTGGGGAGAAACCTTTCTTTTTTTATCAATGATGAATAAAACCAATGTATGTACTCTCTTGGCTATCCTTTTCTGCCACAGTTTTGTATGCACTGTTTGATTCTTTATGGTTGTTTAACATGCAGACACCTACGTGTGGGACATCATTGCTGACTTGGTTAGACTGTGCACCTACCCTGTGCCTCGAAACCCATTTGCTGTGGACTTTGAATACTTCTATTCGCTGGACCAGGGAGAGCAGATCCTGTCTACAGCAGCCATGGTCAATTGCCTACAGAAGATCCTGTTGCACTCGTCAGATGACCAGTCCTACTCTGGGAAAGGTACCCCACTTTTTTCAGGGAGTTGTAAAGTCATCAAACGGGGTAGTGAGTATGGGTGGAATTAGAGAAATGACTAAAATCTCAGAGAAACAGATGACTGTGGGAATGGCAGCGTTTTGGATAGATTGTATTATGTTATGGTAACTGACACTAGGAAGTGTCTGCAGAAGATGGCCATATGTAACTTGCGTGGAATAGATCAGACTGATTTAGTTCATTCTTGCTTTAAAGAACTCTGGCTATCAGTCTAAGATTACCTGAGAGGAAGTGCTTAAGTATAGGTCAGGGTTAGAGAGAAGAACACTAGATCTAGAAAAAAAGAATGAGAGACTTAGAAGTAATTTAAAAAATATAATGCAAAAGGTAGATTTGTCTGTTGCAATTTTAAAGTTAATGTAAAGAATTTTAGAAGCTGTGTTCCCCTTCCTTGGAACCCAGTCTCATTGCTGCAAGATACACAGTGGAGTTATGTTTCAGGTTATTTTTTACCTGTTCATAGTTTAAGAGAGATTACTCATCTAAATGAACATTGGGGTCATTCCACGTCAATTGGACCAGTGGTCAGCACCTGACCCCCTCAGAAAAATTTGCAAAAAATATATGTTGTAGTAGAAGCTTTTAGAATTCTAAATGTGAAATTTGAGCATCCTAAGTAAAAAATTGACCGAGATACGGTCATTTTTCTGCATAGTCCCCTTTCAGACTTAAAAACATCATTAATTTTCTTCCATTAATGCCTACATTTTTTTTTACTAGTTCCTGTTGGGCTACAGATACCTGACTGTGCAATCTGGAAGACCATTTCACGTAGATTACGACTATGCATATGTTTTTTCTGTATCTCTTAACCCTTTCCTGTCGGCTCTCTGCAAAAGCGAAAAAAAATTTGGGCTGCTTTGTTTTTTGGTGGCTTCTTAGAGTACCTGCTGTACCACCATCCAG
The DNA here is from genome assembly GCA_018389105.1 of Nautilus pompilius. Lineage (NCBI taxonomy): Eukaryota > Metazoa > Mollusca > Cephalopoda > Nautilida > Nautilidae > Nautilus > Nautilus pompilius. The sequence continues at coordinate 52,042 of JACATO010001009.1, forward strand.
AACTGTGCAAGTTGAGTTTTCAGTATATGATTAGTCATATAAAGACTATAAAATAACATTTTGATGATATGAGTGATATCCCCCGAGATATCTCAGTCTGAACTTGTTTTCCCATGGAAAAGTGGCCATGTCAGACAATGTCAACAAGATTAGTTTTTATTGCAAATGAAAGCTCTGATGTCCAGTTCTAACATATCCAAAATTCAACTCTGGCACTCAAGTGCTTGTGTTTTTATTTTTACCATCTTTTTTCGTGCGTCTTGGCAATATAGTGCATTGTTGCATCTTCAGCCTTTAAAGATCTTATGTAGCTGTTTTTTGGTCATTTAACAAGTCATAACCAAAGTTCTTTACTGTTAAATGACTAGGTAATTTTTCTGTATAAGTATGGGCTGTCCTTCACACTATATCAGTAATGTGGTGTTTTTATTTGACATTAAAAATGTTGAAACAACAAAACTCATTTGCTGTTATCAACAATTTTTTAGCATCTGTGTGCGTCTATGACGCCGATCTCTGGTTTTGGTTAAAGGTAAAGTTAGTCGAGTAAGCACCTGATTAGAATGATTTCTATTTCTAAATGTCACCAAATTATTTACGCAACTCGTTATCTTCAATTTTTTTTAGGGGGGGGAGTGGTTATCCTTAAAAATAGATGTGAACTTGTTGCATTGTTTTCAGAACAAAGATTTTGGAAATATGCATCCATCTCAACATCTGACCCTGTTTATTTGGTTATCCTAGCCGATGACGTGGTTTCTTCTCTCTCATCTGTACAGTTCTATAGCTGTGAGAGGAAACCCCGAGAAATCTGGTAGGGACTTTTGTTTGGTTGGTTGAAATTCTGTAAGGGCACCAAACAGTTTCATTTTGGCCATGGGCTGAATGGCACCAGAAGCAGTCTCCCTCCCTCAGTAGTCAAGTGAAAAGGGTGGATACAGTGACGACAAATTGGAGTGGCAAAAGGGGCCGTTTTTGACATTTAGCTATCAGTTTCACATACTAAAGTCAAACGTGGCTTCATTATCTGGATAGGTTTCTCAGTGCTTTGAACTTCTTATTAGAAAATGTACTTTTGTTTTAAAAAAAGAATTCAGTTTAAAAACAGTATTTAAGCCATACTTTTTTTTTGTTTTAGTGTTCGAAGAGCTGCAAGTGCTGACCAGACTCCACTTCCAAAAGCTCCAAGAACTAGTTAAGCAAAAGGGCCTCCCAGTTCTTCAGCAGTATGAAGAGTCTCAACAGAAGACAGCAGCAAGAACTTGGTCTGCCTATGGGAACAAGGAGCACTGTAACCAGGGAAATCTGGCATATAGCAGAGCAGTCATGTAGAGTAGGTGCTGAGTGAGAGTTGCGCATGGATGAATCAGATGGAAGCTTACTGCAAGTTTCAGTAGAAACCAAGTGGAGGTATGGGTGGGGTCCAGAACTGACAGATCAGATTGTGACATTTTTGGGGAGTAATTTGTTATTGCATATTTAAACTTTAAAAATAGATGCTGTATAATATGTATTTTTCTCTAAAAGACTCATGCAATGATAACATGCCTTGGCTAAAGCAAGGCAAATAAAAACAGCTGACATAATTAAAATGTATTTATTGTTGATTTTACCCTGAATGAGGCTCAGTACACACTATAACAAATCAATCCAGTGTTTGCTCATAGCTTATCAAATCACAATAGAAAAAAACAAACAAATCCAGCATAATAACACTTGTAAACATTATGTATATGTGATATACAAATAACAGACATTCATCCATTCCTTTCTTTTACTTTCACTCACACATGTAAACCAAAGAATGACAACTGTCTCTGTGTGTAAAACATGAACTGTACTTCAGATCTTCAAGTGATGTACAGTTGTAAATAATCGACTAAAGTTACGTAATATATTAAAAACATTGTTTTAGTAAGTTACAAAATTGTTTTGGATTCATTTTCATAATAAGTCAGCTTTATTGTTGAGGTATAGAGATGAAAAATATATGGCAATTTGTGCAAGAATCCTACAGAATGTTATGGAAAAACAACCCTTTTGCCAATTATCCAAAGAACATTCCTTTCAACTTTCTTAAGTCAAAAGAAGTTCTTGCAGAACTAAAAGCAGCTTATAATAATGAGATTGACAACTGGAATAGTTAATGATGTTTGTCTAAAGACATTTAAATATTTAATACTAGTTAGTGCCAACCAGCTACCAACTTAATTCCAAGAGAATGGAGAAAAGCCAAAGAATAAACTGGTTGACAAAAGCTTAGACTAATTTGCATGTTATTTTAGAAACAAGATGAGTAAACTCTGGGCTCTTATTTTATTCTAACCAGAAATTAGAATTTATTATAAGAGACTGTAGCTCTACATTCTTCACCTAGTTTTGTCACAAACAGCACTACATATGGCCATCAATGATTCTTTTAAGAAAAGGGCCATCCACTCAAAATCCTCTTCAATTTTTACATTTAAATTTAATAAAAGTTTATGCTGTACTGGTAGAATATTCATTTCTCTGGTAGTGCTAGTCTGCTGATCAAAATAAAAAATAACATTTTTTCCTTCAGTATCTGTATTCAGATAGGCTACCAAGTGTGGTAGCCTATTCAATTAGAAAGCCACCTTGGAACAGCCAATTGTTTTTTTTTTTTTGGCTTTAATTTATAGCCCTTTTCTCCAAAATCATCTTTTTTTTTTTTGCATATTGATGATGAGGGGTATGAAGGTTATCTGGAATAATAGTATTTATCCTCAGATTTCTAACTAGCAAATGAATTGTGGTTTCAACAATGTAAGATGGATGTGTATGGTGCACAACAACTCTACACCTGAACAGCTGTGGCTTGTGATGTCTCCATTGATTGGCCCAGGGTCATTTGCTCAATCCATCTCTGCCAGCTAAAAATAGTCAGTGAAACAGTTTCATAAAAATACAGCTCATTGATGAAAGCAGAAAAAGTATAAGAATGATGGCAAAAAAAAAGCATTCCAGCAGGGAATTACACAAAGTTTCATGCTTTCATTTGACAGACATCAGCATGATCCACAGTATACATTTTGCTTACCCTTGCCTTTCTTACATGTTGGCACAATGGCAACAAAAATGTAACATAAATCATGTTCAATAATTTTGAAAACAAAAACCACTTTTACAAATTCATGAAATGAACAGATCAAGGAAGAATAAGTTGCATATCCATGAACATTAATTACAGCCAGGCAGCACTAATGCATGAAGTCTGCAAAACAAATTTCCATCTCTGCTAATATCAGAACTGACTCAAGTTATGGGCTTTTTCTTTATTCTCTATATGGCTTAAAGCCAGCTGCTTTAGCACTGAAATTTTCTGCTCTGCAATAGCTGCCAAATTTTTGGGATCTTTATCATGTTTGTGGGAAAGGGTTAAGAAGGTAATCTTCCAAATTCTTTTATATTAGTCAATTTCCAGGTGAACAAACTCATCCATTATTCCTGGATATGGTGACTAGGACCTGTCCTTTTTTGGAAAAGAAAGCCCATTCCATAGTGGATCATAATGGTACACCTTGGATGAGATGATTCACCAAATCTTTACCACTCAAGTCCAACCATCTGATCCAAAACTCTCAAACAATGATTTATTGGACCAGAGCACTCTAGCTCACATTTCCAGGTGAAGTCAAGCCCTTTGATTCTTCAAGGAAACAAGAGTTTCTTCTTGGCAATATGCCCCATCAATTCAAAATAAAAATTTCTCTGGACAGTTCTTGTGCTGGTCCATTTTGGACTAACACTATTTTCTGATCAGTGCAAGCATCACTTCTATGAAATTCAATGTAGCTGCCCACCTGTTCCTACAGTTTCCAGGTTTGATGAGCTATTTTATTGCACTTAATCTGCATAGCAGTCTTGAAATATGAGTTTCTCCTAGCACAACTCCACAATCTAAGTGTGCTTCATTGGACTTAACACTTATGATGCTGAAAGCAGAATAGTCTGCTTTGACAGTTACAGCCATTTGATGCTGGGAGCTTCATAAATACATCCCCCTCTCAATAAGCGGTGCAACTTTGATGAGCTAATTCCTAATATCACTTTTTGACGGATAATTGAAACTTTCCAGCCTGAAAGTTAACTAAGCACTGAAAGGGTTATAGTGGCTTTTCTTACTCATTGTTATAGAATGCATTAATTTACCATGTTCTATTGGTTGTCCAAGAAAACCACAAATATATACTTGTGTTGCTATGAAATTTCATCATCACGTAAGAAAAGCAAGTGTATGCAAAATATTTACTACCAATCATGTTGATGTATGTGTCAATCAAAAGAACATTTATTTTTCAATCAGTCTAATACCTGTGTTGGAATGTTTGTTTTATTGTGAATTTGTTTGTTCACATTAGTTCTTACATTTCTGTCTACCACTGTGGTAGGGTGTTACTTTATAGAAAATAAAAATGAAATATACTGTGTATACCTAAAACAACAATGTGACTTGGTTACAAGGATAGAAAACAGAAATATCTACATGTTACATTATAAACCATTATTTGGAAAACTACTGTATAAGAAGTCAAATGATACTCCAGGTAAAATGAGTAGGTCTTTACAAAGATGTTTTCCATTTGCTTTTATCTATGATCAAAGGATTCCTAGTCCTAACCTAGAAAGTGTTTTTTATCTTTTGAGAGTTCTTTTTGGTATATCTGCGCAGCCATGATTCATCAGCTAGGCTTGTATGGAGTCTGAAATGAGATAGTACCTTCATTATCAGCCAAGACAATGTCCACAATTCATTGCCATGAAAGTTGATCCAAGCACATGCTTTATACCTTTTGTAATCGTAATTGTTGGTTTTTATTGCTGTTTCAGCCCCAAAAGCTATCAAAACATGCTCATGTCTGGATTCTCAACCATTGCCAACACCCAACCACTTCAGGAATATTTTTGCACCTGCATAATCAAAACTTGGCAGAAATGATGGCCCTTGATCATTGCATTGACAGGTGCTCTCAGTTCAGATTACTTATAGCCTACATCAAAAGTTCGAAAGTCCTTTTTGTCATTGCCAGCATTACCATTTACTTGTTTACTGAAGCACCTTTCATAGTGTTACCATAGTATTCATATTATATCTGTTGCCTTGTTTGGGTATGTGACTGTCACATAGCTGATTTTGTGATGGCATGCACAGGTTACTGTCAGATCGCACGTTGTGCTTTTACAAATTAGGTCGTTCTACTACAACAATTTTCCTATGCATACACTTATTTAAAATTCTCAGAGTATTGCATAGTGTGTCTGTAGAATAGCTGGAATTTCAAAGATGAAGCGCAAAATCAACAACAGTCAGTGAGGAGGCAAGGAAATTTGGTATAGACAGAAAAAGAATTCAAGAATAGACAAGCTGATGTGGGGAAAATGATTATGGATCTGCCTGACAATAATAAAGTGTCTACCTCTGCAGGAGTTTGAAAACTGGGAGATGCTGGAACAGAAACTGACTGGTTTTCCAAAACTTGTGGTCGTTAGACAAATCACAGGAAAACATGAAACTGAGGCACATCTTTGCCACCCACAAGATTTGTGGAACTGCTGGATGGCTTTGCAAAAGGAATGAAATGCTACGCCATCTCTGCAAGACAAAACTGTTATGTAAAATCTGCTTTAACACCAGGAGGAAAAGGTGGAAACCTTCCACTGATATATCATAGATTCTAAAAATCTAAACAACTACATCACCAATATGGTAGAAAGAGCTGACTATTTAGACATGACAGAATTAACTACACAACTTGGGGAAAGAGTTATGGGGAAAAAAATATCCCCTACTGTTGTTTTCAAAGGGAAACATCTGCTTTATCAGTTGCTGCAGGAGATTTAATCTGGATGAAGACATTGTTCTCTACTGGATTCAAAATGTGTGGGTTTGCCATTTCCAATGAAAACTTGTATGGCAGCACATGAGCGAGGTGGTAAGAGATGGTGAGCAAGCAAACATGGGGTGGGGTCTGAGACATTGAAATGATTTTTCTGGCTAGATGACTGGTAAATGGAGGGAACACAGGAGCCACACCCAAATTACTTCTGATGTGATCAGGATGAGTTTCGGGCCGTAGTGAGAGAAGTGACTAGATACGACATCCAAAATGAAGAGTAAGAACAACGGTGTCATGACAATCTAGTTGTCAAAAAATGAATCAGTAGATTTGTCCATTTGGTTTCTTCTTCCTTATCTCCAGAGGAGAACATTTTCTTAAGCTGATATTTCTTCTCTTCGTATGTCTCACCAAAAAATTGCTTTGACAATGCTTTGATGTCTATGGTAGATCTGTGTCCTGTGTGTAACTGTCATTTGAAGATTCTCTTGCATTGATTGTTGGAAGGTTTGCATTTCATTTTCAGCAGGTTTTGACTTTCTTTGGTCCCAGCCCATCTGCCAACCTTCAGATTTTGATGAATTCCAACAAACACCAGGTAGAAACTACAGCTAACGTCATCAACATTTAGCTGGGCACCATCAGTATCCGTGGGGCCCTGTCATCCCTGCAGGCCACTTGAACATGATTTTAAAATCCTTGTAGTATCTTTGTACAATTTTCTCTTCTCAGGAAACAGGCTCCAGTCTAACATGGTGCTCTGCTCACTGGGAGGAGAAATCTAGGGACTAGTTTGGTAACAACACCAGGCTGAAAAGCAGTTGAGCAAGTAGATTTCATGAATTTTTTTAAAAAGACAAACAGTTTGTTCTTATTGTGTCTAGCTGGGATCTGTTCTTTAGGACTAATAGTCACTGCGAACCATCTTTATTTTCTGACTTCTTCCTGGTCACTCATTCAAATAAATACATCCGCTGCCCCCTTTCTTGCTGTTTAAAATTCACTATAACTTCTTTCTATGTGAAAAAGTAAACAATTTTTTTTTTTAAATAAATGAAATTGGGAAATAGACGTTTTGACAAGATGAGGGGAATCACATCTTAGGCTAGAACAGATTATTTATGCTGAGCAAAATGCGCTTAAGAAATATTAGATTTGCTAACTGGTGTTTTCATATTTCAGCAGTTATATTCATTTAGAAAAGAAAATAAAAACATTTTAGTTGACCTGATAAAGGAGAGAGAAACAGGTGGCCTGGGCAGGCAGGACTCCCTCCTATCCCACTTTTCAACATAAAAAAGGGAGAGAACATTTAGCGAGAAATATCCATAGATGAAGAAATTGGATTTCTACTCCTCGCAGGAAATATAAGTAAATACTAATTCTATATCCTCCATCTTCTGGGGGGGGGGGTTCTAACCTGATATTCTTCAGTTAAAGGGGAGGTCACTGAACACAAAACTCACCCTGTGCAATCATAAGTATTGTTTTCTGTCCAGTCCTGTGGAATGACATTCACAAACTTCGTCTGGTTAAACTTTTCAAACTTCCACTCACTGGCATCAGCAATGTCAATTGGGCTGAACTTTTCTGTGGAGAAGGAATTTCCAGGTGTAATATGCTAACATCTTCATCAGTAACAAACCAAAAAAGAAAACTTTAGTACCTCTGAAAATAAGTATCTTAAAAGCTAAATCTTGCAACAGAGCAGCATATTTTAGGAAATCCTCTTCAGTTTTCTTCACACAAATAATGTAAACAGACTAGTAAAAGATATTTTGCCCATAACTTTGCTGAATAAGTCTGGTGGAAGCATGGCTTCCGTTATTCGCAATGACCTAAAGAAAATCCCCTCTTACATAAACTCGAAACTAAAGATGTTACTTGATCGTATGGTCATTGTCTTTGGAGCTTGTATGGCTGCTGTATCAATCCAAGAAAAGCCAGCCTGCCTAATTATTCACCCCATGTAACACAGAGGGTTAACATTTCCTGCATGGTAAGTGAGCCTGTTCTATCAGTACATAGTCTTCAAAAACATGTTGTTACTTAGAGATTTACTAATAAAAAGTAGTAAGACCTAAGTAGATTATTATTATTTAGGTTACAATAATAACAAAATTAGAAGTTTTTACTGATGCCAAACTTCTGCCTTACATATAGAATTATTATTTTCAAGTTTTTCAGGAGACATTTTTCCATGAACAGATAAGTGAACTCAACATTTCTCTCTTTACACCAATGCAAGCTCCCTTAATGCGGATTCCACCTTAAAACACTGGTAAATTGTCACTTTTGTAATTCTCTAGAAACACTGATTGTCTTTCTAAAGTTACCCTGTTTTGTTTTTTTTGCTTATGAGAGATTTTATGACAACTGAAATATTTTGTTTTAATTTTTTTGTGTAAGAGCCCCCACAGGCTACCGCTGTTGGCTGGATATTTTCCATTCCATCTTTCTGTTCAGTTTAGCCCAACATTGATAGAATTAGGAGATATCCATTGGCTGGTAAAGATTTCGCAGCTGTGATAAACTCAAGATTTCGGTAAAACTTTAAAACAGCTGCTACAGAAAACATTTCACAAAAGGAAAAGAAAGGCACAGCCTCCCTGTTAGTACCATCCTATCTCGCTGGACCATAGTACACGTGATCCATGCATTGTTTTGAATAATTTTAATTTAAAAAATTATTAGAGATCTGGTTTTAAATGTCGTACCATCCTTCTAGTTAGTAAGCACCTACCTATCTTCTCAATGTTGTTGGTTGAGAATTATTCGAGTTTTGTTGTCAACATCTTATCTTTACTATGGATGATAAGGAATATATAGAATTGTAAGGAATATATAGAATTGTAAGGAATATATAGAATTGTAAGGAATATATAGAATTGTAAGGAATATATAGAATTGTAAGTGTGGGAGATTAATCCATTAGACTCTGTATTCAAATGCGCTCAGGTACACTGCTGTTTTTAGAATTTTCTGAATAGCTATAAAATATGAAGTTTCCTAAAATCTAAGACAATTTTAAAATTTTGTTTTTCATCAAAATGTATTAAAACAATTTGAACACAAATATCCTATTTTTTTTTTACTTTTTTTTCTTTTCAATTCAGTACAGCTGAAGATTGAATTTATTTTAATATTTAGCACAATTCCAGTACCCATCACTGGTATAGGCAGGATAAGTCTCAGCATCCATGTCTTTTAGGCTAACAACCAACTCTCCAAGTCTAATTAATGCCTAGAGGTTATACAAAGCTTCAGTGATGAGGGTCACCTATTTAGTTACGGTTTGCACTGAGGCAATCTGTTGCTTCAGGTAACTATGAAAAATAAAAGAGAATGCTGATGTACTGATGCAGGAACTGAAATAAGAAGAACCACCTGTTTTTCTACTGAGAACTCCATGCGATATTCGAAGTACTGTTAGCAGTAAAATACCTAAGGAAAATTAAGTCAGGGTCTGCAGGTTAGCTGACCTTCGCTTTTATTATCAAACCGTCTTCATATTTTCATTGGCTGGGCAGTTACCTGTTTTGATGGGTCCTAGCTTCAGGGCCTTGCTGAGCAGCTGGTCGGGGGTCCAGAAGTGTGGAATCCTGGGATAGACTCTGTCCACATCCCCAGCTGTATGGAAGCCAATGTATTTCAGTAATAAATCAAACTGTTTATTCTCCAGAGCTTCCTCGTGTTTTTTGCTATATGGCACCAGAGGCACGGATTTGTTCTGCACTAATATACAAATAAACACACCATCGTGATAACAACAAACTATTAAGTTTAAAGAAACTGGTGTCTGTCCATTAATAAAAGCATTATTATTATTATTAATAAATAACTAATGGAAAGTATGCGATGTCTCTTGATGAAGATGTGACACTGCCATATTTCAATCAAAATTCTTTAAAACTAAGTCTCCACACTGATGTTCTCTCTCTCCTTTTACAACATTATAGAATAACTAATCTAGAATATTTCCTTTTGAAGCTCTCGTTGGTGAATGGTTAACCCTGTGCACTGAACAAAAGTGCTGCAGTTAGTGTGAGATGCCACTCTCTCAGAACAAGTGCCATCCATGACCCGTGGATTGATTAGAAGGCTGGACCAGAAAGTCAAGCAGCAGCAAAAGGCCAGAAACCATTCTGGTTAAAAGATGGAAAATTCCACAAATCAAAGCGTAAAAATTAGAGAGATTCAGTAGCAAAGCGCTGGCATGACATCAGGTGCCTCTTGATTCCAATTGTAGCCATCATCAACCATTAGAAATACAGCATCACCTTTGTTGGCCTGTTTTTTTTCAAATAACATTAACTGTAATCGGATCTGTTTGTCTATGACCGCTAGAGGAGAGCAGAGACATCTGTTCAAAACAGTGGACAAGGAATAAACTCTGGCTACTTACGAATGTAATACAAGGGAATAGGTTCCTCTACCTGGCATTTTTCAGATGTGTATGAACAGCCAACTAGAAGTAAACAAGAATTCAAATGGATAAAAAGTCAAAGTTGTGGGTGAGAATCAGTGCATAGTTTAATTTACCTGCTGTCACTCATGACAGTATACATCTAGTTAATGGCTATATTCAATATAGTAATAATATTACCAAGCTGATAGTTGAAGAATCACAAGAGGTCTTACACAAGTAAATCTATAAAGATGTAGTTTGGCTGTTAAAAAAGGAGGAATTTCAGTTTTGAGCATAAGAATACTTACCAACTTTTATAAAACATGTCTCCAGCAAAACTGTTTGTAGCCATGACAACTGATAAGAGAATCCATCTTCCTTTAGTTTTTTAATACAGTGTTCTATAATTTCATCATCATTCATGGTCAATTCAGTATCCTCTGGTTTATTTTCTTCCATTTGCTTTTGAAATGATAAAGTGACATTTGTATTTCTACATGATTTAAAATGGATTATATAAAGTTCTCAATTTTTAGATCATAAATTTAAAAAGAGTAAATGAATTCAACCTTACATAAGATGATGTACAGGGTATTTCTGTTAGTCTTTAATAGATAATTTCTGAAACATTGAAAAATTAATATTACAGCAAGTTAAGAGAATGAAAATCATCATCTGTAGTCTGTAATGATGACGACCTAAAAATGTTCCATTTACTTTTAGTCTCTTCCCTTAAAGTAGATATTGGGTCAGTAGAACTGTAAATGAATGGAATGAATTGCCAGACATAAGTTGTTAGTGGCATAAACCAGTTTAAAATGAAATGGGCAGTCTTTCCCTCCTTGTAGTAACTCAACTAAATTACCTGTCTAATTCTCTTTTCTTTGATTAGTGAACAAGAACTGGAAAGGTGTCTAGTAATTACCTCTTCAACTACTTTATCATCAGCAAGTAACATCTGCCATGCTTCCTGTGACAAGCTGGTAACATTGTTAAGGAGGAGATGTTCTGTATCTTCTGCTGCCAATTTGTCCATTGAAATACTAAAAAGAAAATATGTACATATAGAAACAAGAGACCTGGGTGAATTGTTAACTATTAATGGTGGTGCATGCATCAAAAAAAAAAAAAGTTTAGAGGTTCATTCTTAGAAATTTGACAGCCACTTAAAGGTCTTTTTAGAGCAGTCCATTCATGTTAATTGTTACTATTATCCGACAGGAAACTTTAAAAGAAATGTTAACTGAAATTAATGTTTTCCAAATTAACTGGTCTGTAATCACTGACGTTAACAAAGAGAGTAAAGTCAACATGAGCAGAAGGTTCTGCGAGCATAGACCAGGCTACATTATAAATGTTTTTGTCTGTTCTCTAAGTTTTTCAAGAACTGCGCAGTTCATAAAATGTTAGAAAGAACCCAAACTCTGATGACTGCTGTTTAACTAGAAATGCAAATAGAAAAAACATTGAAATATGAACAAAAGTAACCTGAAAACTCAAATCTTTTTTTTTAAATCTTAATTTGCTTTTTACCATCTTGCTTTTGTATCTGTTTTGCTTAGTGTTCATTCCTAGCTCATTATTTCTACTACCACTGGCAGCAACAACATCATTGTTATTGCTTTCATTACAAGCACCAAGAACAACAAAGCAAAGAATTCAAAGCCAGACTCTTAAAGCGGTGAGGTGGCCTTCATTAAGAAAACATCGAAAGCACCCTGTTTTAATGAGCAGTACTTTTGTTGTGAGTGCAGTCATGTCTGTCAGGTCAGCAGAGAACAGACAAGTAACCCTTTTTTTCTGTTGAAGACACTTGTTCCAAGACCTACAAGGACAGGTATGGCAATGACTATTAGAGGTAACCATGATACTTCATCAAATAGATTTATGGTAAACAAGTCATGGTGCTACCCACATGAATTTTCACCAGTTGAGTAGAGTTCCTGGCTCCAGTCAAAGTTACTGAAGAGATTTCTGTTTAATCTTGAAGTGACAATGGATGAACCACAGAAATATCACTGACCAGGACAAAGCATCAGTCTAAAACAGTAAAAATCCTTTTGCAGAAGGAATACAAAAGTAAACCTTTCTTTCTACTTTGATCAGGTAGAGAGAATTCTAGTAAGGAATAAACCTCAAGGAAGATCAGTTTATTTCATCTGTAGAAGATAACTTTGTTTCCAAAAAATCTTAACAAAATAAGCAGTTAGTAATGATACTGGACAATGTTGCAGCAAAGGAGTTACCCATAGACTTGGAAGCTGGATCTTAAATAGATGGATTAAAAATTAGCTTAAAAAACTAAAAGATTCCAACTTTACAATGACAGGTCTTACTGTAAAATCTGAGGTTCTAGAAAACAACTTCATTTGAGTAGAAGACTACAGAAGACATCTGCACAGTTATCCAGTGGATTCTTGCACACTGAGATTGACAGAAATGAAAGAGCCAAGCACATTAGCAGCGAGATCACCACAAACAAAAATAGATGGCTTCTGATAATAGCTACCAAGCTGAGACACTATGTACGATAAACAGGAAAGATTAAGTCAGTATATCTGGACCAAAGCCTGGCCACAACAGATAAAAAACAGACCTGTAAGGTCAGAACTGGGGATATGGATGGGTGGATCATCCCCAGAGACAACAGAACACAGTCTGCAAGACTGATTGCCTCAAATACTATACCCAGAGAACAGAAAACAGCACTGCCAATCTTCACCAGATACTTTATGGTGCTGTGTAGAATCTTCAAACAGCTGTTAGGGCTGCTGAAGACGACAAAATAAATGAATAGCAAAGATGGCTTACCCAAGGCAATCAAGCTCCATTCTATAAAGATACTTCGCACACAGAAACGGATCAGCTGCTAGAGATAAAAACTTGTGAATGATGTACTCTATTAAGTCGCTGGCTTCCTGCAATTGAAAGTAAAGAAAGGAAATTAAACTGGCAGCCATGATTAGGCATTGACAATAAAATATACCACGTTTCATGTATGTATATAAATTATTTAGAAAGTAAAGAAAAATTAGCAGAAACATGCTTAAGTTTTAACGAAAATAAAATATCAGAATGGTGATATAAAACAATTGTCCAAACAGTAAATAAATAGAATATTTCTAAACTTTAGTCCATCTTCTATGAATTATAAATGTAGCTCGGGTACAATACCATAAAAATGGAAAAACAGTGCTTCTTATAAGAGTTAGGAGAGAGAAAAGAATGAAAATGAAAATTTAAGGGAAAAGGAACAAAAGTTATATTGCCATTCAGAAGGGGATACTGATGTCTGATAAATGGATAATTCTTGGATTGAAGTTTGGAATCTGAACAAGATGTGGTCAGTATCTCGACACCATCCAAAACAAATCTCTAGTTTATGTAGATTGTTTATGTATATGAATGTTGGAAAATCCATACATGAAAAAAAGGAAAGAAAGGGGTTAATTTCAAACGCATATTTTTTTTTTTTACCTGTTTTTTGTTGACCTACTCTCCTTTATGCTTTATTATTAATTTACTGTCGAGTAAGGCTGCCAGTCTACACTTTGATCACTGTCTAATAGCGTGTTACCAAACTGTCCTCCCCGAGTTGTGATGTATTCCAAAAAGATGAGTTTGGAAATAAGATCCTAAACATTTTAACTTTTAGTAAAAACCTTAACTTTTGTTTACAACTAAAGTTTTGTTTTTTTCTATTTATATAAAAATGAGGTACTAGGAACACAGATCTGTAAGGTCAGAACTGGGGATACGGATGGGCGGATCATCCCCAGAGACAACGGAACAGTCTGCAAGCCTCAAATACTACACCCAGAGAACAGAAACCAGCACTGGCCAATCTTCACCAGATACTTTATACCAGCCCGAATCAACTTCAGAATAACATTTACAAGAATTGTCACTCCTCTTTGCTGGGGCCCCACATCTTTGGCCAGTTCCTCCCAGAGAAATTGGGCAGAAATGCCATTATGTCAAAGGTCTTGAGCAGGGTTTGGTAGGGCTAAGCTTGTGGCCATAATGGGCCACATCTGGTGTCTAGCCAGCCATTGGCATGGTTCCTGCAATGTCCTGTTTTTACTCTGGTATTTCATTTTCCTCCCTTGTCCAATAAAGTAGGGGGTTGGTCTTATAAGCCAACTCCTATTAGAAGTAAACTAAATAACTGTCCTGTGCTATCTCTCGGCATCATCAGGATTTCATTCTGTGGAAGACTATTCTAACATGCATTACCGATATGCTGCTGTAGGATTCTTCAGCCTGCTTCATCTACAGGGCTAACTGGTCCCTAAACTATTATGGCTAAACAATGGATCAGAGAAAGGAAAAGCTATCCAGTTCCAAACCATAGCTCCCTATTAATTTCCATATCTATAAGACAAACAGTCTCAACTGCTATAACCTTGAGTGTCTCACTTAAATAAAGTGTGTGTGTGGCCATTATTGATTGCTGAGACTTTACACTTACATTAGACATGACGATGTTTTCTTCATGGAGCTTACTGAACAACTTCAGTATTGATGCCTGCATCAACACCTCTGGATTTTTACAATCCCCAGCAATATGATACATCATTGTGATTACACATTCATTTGTGTATCTGCTGTTGTGCTGGTAGTTTTCAAGGAGCTGCCCATAATGCTGCATTATTCCAACCGTACCAAACCTTTAAAAATTAAAACAATAACAATGATAATCAAGCATCAAATCCAATCTGAAGAGAAGGTTGGATGTTTTTTCACCTGTGTATTGTTATAAAGTCAAGAAAATGGATTTTATGATCACATTTTCGCTATACGGTGAACAGCCATATGACCGACCTGTCGAGTTATCTCACTTTTCCAATATATGCTAAGATCAGTTCCTTTTTAACTATCCAATGTTAGTAGTTCATGAACTGGCCACCAGGGGAGCTGTATCCACTGTTTGCACTGCTCATATCAATTCTCATCAGATGGTTAGCACCTGTTACACTTGCGGTCAGCTCCCTAGTATTTCTATCAGTGATAATATCTGCCTGGTAGTTTGGCAAGAAAAGTGAATATCTCATGGAGGAAAACCAAAAAACCCGGAAACATCCATTCATTCTTTACAAGTCAACTTTGCTGATTCTAGCAGCTTCTGTTGATATCCACCTTAGTATTATTTAGTGTTAAAATTCTCCAGGGTGTTATACGTCAAAAATAACAGCAGAAATATGAAGAAAATGCAACAAATTCTCTCCCATTGCTCGCTTGTCGATCATTCAAGATGGCAACCACAAACCCCACTATTTGTTACTTGTTTCTCTAAGAGGAGCGAGTTTCTCACCCAAAGAATTTTGAAACTTTTTTTGACTGGGACATTTCTAAAGTGGGGATTCAGAAACAAACTATCCTACAAAATAAGTAATGTAGCAAAACCTCAGTTTTATTAAGCCTAATGCTGAGGGAGAGAGAGAAAAGTGTTTTTAAAACCCACCTAACAGAATTCAATCTACTGTACTGCTATTTCTACTATTGGTAACTTAAAATTTTTTGTCTATAGCATCTCAACAAATCAAAGGGATGCAATAATACAAAGTCAGGCTCCACTGATGTGATAACCAAATAGAATGGACATAACAAGTCCATTCTATGATAGATCAGATTAGCTGCACATGAGACAGCATTACTTTCAAGATTTCTTAAGTATGATGGTTATCGCTCATAAGTGGCCTGTGTAAAGATGCCTAAAGTCCACGCCTTCTACTAATTTCATCTTCTCTAGCAACTAACTAATACAAAGGAAAACTACCGAGACTTCTTTGACCTTTTGGTTAAATAATAATGGCATTGACAATAATGGTTGTGGGGTGGGGTTGGGTCAGGGAAGAGTTTGTGTGCTAAGAACAATTGTGGAGATATTACAGTGATATCAGTGCAAATAAGTTATTATTCTGATAAAATTAAATAATTTGTTGCTTTTTAGAAGCATTTTTAAAAGATAGCCAGCTAAACAGCCACAAGTTAAATTTTTAAAAAGGTGGTGGGGGCGTTGTGCCAAGTGAAGCAACATCCCTAATAATCTGACCACTTAAAATTTGTTAAATATTTCTCATGGCAAGACAAAAGGGCGGGGAAGTGGTTAGGGTTAGTAAAATTCCTTTAAAACTTTAAAATAGCTGCAGGGTTCTAGAAAATGCAGTGGTGCATACAAAGCTGAGCAAGACAGAAGTGTGCGTAGTTACTGCCATCAGTACTTACTGTCTGATGTGCTGCAGCATGTCAAACTCGTTCTCATTCCCCTGCTCTTTGGTCCATCCGTCCAACAGCAGCAGGAACATGTGGTTGGTGAGGATCAAGTCCTGGAGCAGCAGTACATTCTTGTGCTTGTGCCTGATGAGCAGCAGGAACAGCTGGCGCAGATCACACATGTTGGCCAGACTCCCTGTTGGAGAGAGAGAGACAAACAATGGCCAGTGTTCATGTAAGTGCCCCTAACTAAAGAATTAGCTGTGTTAATTAAATTACAGCTGCTCAGTTATCAATTTAAAAAATGATACATCTAAGTAAAACAATAGATTATGTCTGTCTCTAGACAAAAGCTCTTGTGGAATCGGTTACTGAGGCTATTTTGGACTGTAGATATTGCTTACTTTTCAGTTGTTCAATACAGGTTCGGTTCTCCATATTCATGTCTGGACAATCGTCATACATCTTCAGGGTTATCAGCAGCTCTTTGATGGCAACCACAGTGAAATGAAGCCTAAAAAAGGAACGATCACCCCATGTTCAGCCCTCTAGTTTCTCCATCTAAACATCTGATTTCTTACTTTCTTTACATAGCCAAGGAAGAAAACAAGTCTGGTAGAGGTCTTATGATGGCAAAGCCCGACCCAAGATTGCATTAAATGTTCCATGCAACAACAGAAGCCAATTGCTTTGTTTGCCTTTTTAAAGCTTACAGAGTGAGATGTCTCCCTTCCTCGTCATCCATGTAAATACACATAATAAACTCTGTAGACATGCATGCAAAGTGAGATCAGCAAATTCTGAGATGCGGGTCAGAAATAGATATCCATTTGTAGCATTTTCCAGAGACAGCAAGAGAATTTAACCCACTCAAGGCAGTTGAAAATTTTCACAAGTTACGGTATAGAGTTGCTATTTTACCGCTGAATGTAACTGCCCGTTATCCATCAGCAAACTAAAAATACTAACTGATACCACATGCAACAACAAAGCAGAAATTCAGTTAAATCAGAATATTTTCTAAAAAAAAAAACCTATTTCAATTTTAAAAACAAAAATCTAAAATAGGAAATATCTAAAAATGCTACTTCAACAAAGAAAAATGTTTTACAGAAATGTATTAGTTTTCCTTTAATTTTTTAGAATTACCTATACACTGCAAATGCCTGAAGAGTTCTAATTTGATGTTTCTGTCCAGGTCTTGTGGATTTATTTGATGTAGGTATCCCCCACATCTAGAGAAAATTAATACATTAACTTTCTGGAACAGGAATTATTGTCTTTCTAGAAGTTATGATGCTGCTGCTGCACTGGTGGTGGTGTCAGAAATTCTAACATTGTGGTTTAGCATTTTGTCTGCCTACCTACCTTCTCAGCTGGCCAGTCACGTTCTGCTGCTTCCTCTCCATCAGAACCAGAGTTTCACAGATGTCCACTGCCTCAAACACCATGAATCCAAAAACACTCGTATTCAACACATCTCTGAAAATCAGTTAATAATAATAATAATAACAATATTAACTAAGTTTATTAGATTCTGTTAATGCTAAATCTGTCAATCAATTAAACTAAAAAAAAAAAAACGAATAAGTTTCATCTTTAGTGTTCTTTATTCTCTCTCTCTTCTGGATTTTAATATATAAAATTGAGAGAAGAATTTTCCAAGCCTTCTGGAAATAGGTAAAAAAATAACTGAAGAGTTACGTCCCTTATATTTAAAGCGCTGCCCCCCCCCCCCCAATCTGCTATTTTGGCCTGGTTTCATTTGAATGATGTGTTGTAGGAGAAGGAATAGAAAGGGGAGAAAAAACAACACTTACTTGATGTGAGTAAAATTCGCCTTCTCTTTCCTGGCCATTCTGACGAAAAACATCACGGCCCACATGAAATAGGTAACGTTTATCGAGCAGCATTCTCTCGACAGCAACACATCCTACAACAAGGAAACAGAAAGACGCCTTATAGAGCAGACCCCATCTATCTCAGCCACCTCCTCCTCGTATTGGTTAGAAAAGGACCCAGCATTTTTAAACAATGGTCAACTGTAATTAAGATGGCAACAAACTTCAGATATCACCAACGACATTCAAAGAAGAGAGAGATGAGCAAATTTTGTTCTCTTTATGCAGATTTCCTATTATACCGATTTAAGACGTTACTAATGGTAGAGGAGGAATATTTATATGTATAAATTTAACAATTCTCCATTGATCAGAAATAATTTGAACCCCTACTCTGGAGGAGGGTATAGACGTACATTCATCTTTCCAAGATGCACTCCCAATAAAAGCTAAGCTGATTTCCCATGGCCATCTGCTGAAATGCTTCATCTACTTTTCCTCTACTCTCTCCCTCTCTCCAAGGGTAACAGCAGACCCCCCCCCTGCTTTTGTGTGTGTTTTTGTATCCCAAGGATTAGTTTCAACAAGATTAAAGGTAGAAGCAGGCAGTAAA
This sequence comes from Nautilus pompilius, assembly GCA_018389105.1. NCBI lineage: Eukaryota > Metazoa > Mollusca > Cephalopoda > Nautilida > Nautilidae > Nautilus > Nautilus pompilius. The sequence continues at coordinate 70,978 of JACATO010001009.1, forward strand.
GGAGAACACTTTCTTAACTGTGTTCGGCAATCTTTTTACAAGACAAGATCAACAGATAATGCAATTGTTACCCACCTTGAGATTACAGATAAGCCCAGAAAATCCAGAAACTAGAAACCTTGAGTTGAAACTCTTTAATAAAGATCTGGTAAAATTAAAAAAAAAAATAATATATAAAATAGTTTTTATTTTAAAAAAAATTAATTATTACTACCAAAAAAAAAACTGAGGGTGAATGAATGGCACTAAAAGATGGTCAGGTTATTCTGTTTCTTCCTTTGCAGGTGGAGAGATGACTGAAATAAGTCTTACGTGCGCGTGTTGCAGATGCTCACAAGCAAAATTAATGCACCAACTGTGGGAAAAGAATGGGATGGGCTGACTCTTGGTGGAACCGGAAGGAAATAGGAGTTTCCAGAAGAATGAGAGAAGCCACAACGCTGGTTCGATGGCAAACCATCAGAGCCAAACTGTAGCTGCGACCATGAGGCTCAAGTCTGATCGTTTTAAAAGACAAGCTGCAGCGTAAGTGTTCCAAATTTCCACCACCTCCCCCCACTTAAGTAATTTCTGGGGAGGCGGAAGCTGTTCTTTTCCAAAGAATCTCAGATTATTTAAAAGAACTGAAGAGAGTTCTGCTGAATCGCATGCATATTCATTGGTATCACCAAGAAACGTGACATACAAGCAAAGCAAGACAAAAGCCTTCAGCTAAGACAGTTTGATGAATATTCACAAGAACTAAAGAAATAAGGTGTGCAGGTCAATAGATTATGAAAAGTTATAGATGTACTGACCATGTAAAGGTCCAACCATTTGAAAGTTTAACTTAAGATCTATGCAAATTAACCCTGACCCTACTGGCCAATGAAACTATCTTTTTTGTTGTTGTTGCATCCCACATCTGAAGCCAAACTTACAGTAGCTCTGTTTCTTTGCATATTTGACAAGAGGAATCAAGGTTTTTTTTCCTGAAGACTTACACTAGTTCTTCTCCCTTTTTCTCTTTTGTGTACAGCGATGCCCAGCCGCTCTTATCAATATTTAGAATCGTCATCGCCAGCTCAGATTTGTTGCTGAATTCACCGCTGCTCTCATTTGTGCCGCAAAAAACAGGCGTTTGATCAACACCTTGTAGCTGATTTAAAATATTCTGAAATATTTAAAGAAAAAAAAAAATCACTGTTTACCTGATTAAAAGAGTAAATGCTACTTTCATCAAACAGAAGATTCCTTTACACTTGGAACAAAGTTCATGAAATATCAACTATTTCCGAAAGCCTCTATACAATATTATACCTTGGATTGATGATGGAATCTGGAAACAGATTATGAAAACAGGTTTTTACAGTTGGGTATTAATATCTGCTTAATTTTGACAGCAGCCAGCGCTGTTACTACTATAATCTACAGACTTTGTTCTCAATATTCTCGGAACGGCGACAACTTTCGCTTTTCTGAGTTCACTCTTCTAATAGACAACTGTTTTCTGATGAGAAAGCGGCTGTTTGTGCTCCACCCACCTGATCTGTGTAGAGTAATGACAAGATCTGCACAATGATTGCACTCCAGCACACCTGGAAAAAAGAATTAATTTATTTAGCACGTGTAATAATTGTGTACAGGTAAGTAAATTACTAAGGTCCTTATCTTCCAAAGAAAATATTCTCAATTTAAAGATGGCGAATCTAGCATTTAATCTGTTTTCTTACCTAATTCATAACATTTACGGTCAGCTTCTTCCTCGCTACCAAAGATTTTATACTGCAGCTAAATAATGGAGTTATTTATCCTTTTTGTGCCTACCTGCACTTTGAGGATTCCTTAACATCGCAGTAGATTAGATGTCTTCATTTACACCAATATTTTAAAAAGAAAACAGCAGATACAGTGTTTCGTGTAGACCGTAACTAAGGGATGGATGGAGGGTTCTAGGGAGGGGCGCATATTATGGGGCTTCATGTTAAAGATGTCACTCACCGCTGACTGGCTCGTTAACAGAGATAGCAGGATATTGTCCAGTCCACAGCTGAATAGATACCTGCAAGAGATTTTAGGAATTCGTTTAAAGCTTAATTGCCATCTATAAACGCTGACATGGTAATCGTGCAACATTAAAGGATGGTGAGGACAAAGCGGTTGAGATCTCTCTTAAGAGCCCGGGGGGGGTGGGGCTGGGAGTTAGAGTCTACTGCTGCTGTCAGGGGTGGGGGCAATAAACACGGTGAGGATAGGGCCTCCGAGAGACTTACTGGATCAATGTCAGCTGCGTGTCGTCGGACTCCCCATCGTCTGGGTTAATGTAGAGGAGGTTGCGTAGCAACAGCAGGACCTGGCTGACCAGCTGCTTGTCCTCGCCCTGCTCAGCTGACGCCTGCGAATGCACAACAACAACAAATGCATCTTTAATTGGGCCCCTTTTTTTTTTTTTTTTTTTTGTCGTTTGGTCAGGAAACGAATCATGGAGGTTGCGCGCCGAGTTCTCGAGTGTCCTCACCTTTTCTATCGATGGCTGCATCTGCTGGAACACGGCGAGGAGCAGCTCTCGGTCGCAGAACACCGCCCTGACGTCCCCCAGGAGCCGGGTCACGTGGTCGGGCACGTCCTCCTCCAGCAGCAAGCACCCCAGCGGCTGGGTCAGGTTGACCAGCACGCTGCAATTTAGAAAGAGGGGGACGATGAATGGTGCTGCTGCTGCCGCCGCCGCCATGGCGAACGGCCCCATCTTAAAGCTGAACAGTCTTCGGAACCCGTCATCCCGATCTTACCAGAAGTCCATTCCACTGAAAGCGAACAGACGCGTAGGTGATGTCATGCTCCTCCTCCTCCCCATTTATCTTTCCGCTTCTTTATCAGATTACCGACGGATTACCACCATTCTGAATAACTACGAGAAATAGGAGGCCACTGCGAGTGAATAACACGAGGTTGTTGCAAAGGTTTTGTCGGGGGGGGTTACTGCGATCGTGAAGTTTATCGACCGAAGTCGGTTCCGTTACAGACTTCTGCCAACGAGGTACGGGAAAGTCTGGGGTTTAGACCAGGAGGGCGGGTTGATCGGCTGGAGGAAGCTGCCTGGTCTGTGGGAGAAAGGTCTGGGTGAGGGAGAACCTGGCACCCCAAACGGGTTCAGTTTCTGAAGAGGCACGAGGACGAGCATCGTCGTGGAGCAGGACTGGGCCTCTTCGAGTCACCGATGCCGGCTGTCGTCGGGAGAGTTTTAGAGTAACAACGTTTAATTCACGACGGAACTTCCAGCTGTGATGGATGTGTTTCTGATGACCAGCGAAGAGCAGATCTCTGCTGTTGTTCACTCAACTCGCGAGTCGCCCACCTGTCAGGTCTTCTCACCTGGCCGATTGCCTCAAGATGCCGGGAAACAGTTGCAGTGCTTGCTTCAAGCTCTCCACCAATTCCTCGCACCGTTTTTCTTGGATCGGCTTCAACTGAGGCTTTCAGACGGTCATCACAGCTGGAAGGACGTCCGCTACGTTCCTCATCTTCAAGGCTTACATCCTCTGATCGAAACCTTGCAAACCATCTTTGTACTGATCGCTCATTCACTGTGTCCTCGCCCCGTGCCTGCTTGATGTTACGAGTCGCCTCGCTCTCTCTGTGGTCCATGCTTCACTCAGAACCCCAAAACAAATATCCATTTTATGAGTTTAAAATGGTAGGTTTTGCATAACGTATGCCAAAGAACAGGCTACAGAATTCTATATAACTTATCTACATACACCTTCACAAACTTGCGAAAAATGAACCCCAAATTAACATATGAAAACCGACAAAACCTTTGCAACGGCCTGGTAGAATTCTTGGTTATTTTTCTATAGAATGTTTATTGTAAAGACATTACGACCCTTAAGTATATTTGATGCTTTGGTTGATGAGAAAGTTTGTCTAAACAAGCAGGCTTACCTTAACACAGAAGTCAACACACTAAGAGATGCTTCCTGCGTTTTCAAAATAGTCACCATATCCTTGAAAATAAGCAGATAAATAGGCAAAGAATTACTTTTGTTTACCATAGGAGTTTCTAGATGTCACTAAAATTAGTTTGAGAAAAGAAGTCAGCAAATAAGGAGAACAACAAATTGTGGCAATAGATTAAAATGACTGTTTAGCTGCCATGGCGAAAACATAAGCACAATCTGTGTGTGTACCTGTTTAAGTAATAACATTTTAAATTTTAAAAATAATAATTAAACAGATCTTTCCCGCTGCTTGTTAGTATTTAAGTTTGTCTGAGATTAAAGTCTGATGAAGCAGCGCCTGTTAGGGGCTCACCAACTTCACACACACGTTCTCGCCATACGCAACATCCAACAAGACATTGGGGGGGATGACGAAATATGTGACGAGAAAACTGCTGATAAACAACTAAAAATTAAGCTTATACTGTAGTAGACATGTAAACAGCTGCTTCATCCAAGATCCAAGTGTTGTTCCGAGTAATCATTCCCCGATATTTTGTCGGGAATGCTGTATTGTTGTTGTTTTATTTAAAATGATTTATGGACCCCGCGGCTTTTGATACACTCCATTGTACAGAGATTAGTGTTTGTATTTCCGGTAAATAAGCCGCACGGTTCCAGAGTCCGGTGGATACATTTGTTTGGAAAGATGGAAACCGGAAAAAATGGACGAAAATCATTCCTCACGCACCTCTTTCAGTATCTTCAGCACAATGGGCTGGCATCGGGTGTTCGGAATAAATTCATCTTCAGACTGCAGCTTTGCCAGTATTTCTTGTAATGTTTCTGCAACACAAAGTAGAATATGGCATCACCCGGCGTAGAGACCTAAACGAGGAGAGAGGATTGCACGTATAGGATTACAGGAAAACCTTGACAGCAGACAAGCTGTTCGTCTAACAGCTTGTTTGACCTTTACTGACCTTCGCATTCTTCAGCAATGATGTAGTTGTCTCCAAGATGCGATCCGAGTCCACCATCCAGGCTTTTTAAGCCGTCTGCATTCATGATGTGCCACTCCATGACTGCTGCTTGTACAAACAGTTTGTAAGCCTGTAAGAGAACGTTTCGAAGGTTACTACAGGGGTGAGGGGTTCTGGTGTATGATAAGTTACCACAGCCCCAGCACAGACCAATGTATATTTAAGGATTCTCAGATTCAATATTTGGTCGGGGAGTCATCACGACTTCCGGGGTAAGGAACTGTCGGGGAAAGGCACAACACCACACGGGGCAGTGATGCTAAGGGATCATCTCGGGCATCTGCAGCTCCATTACCGAAGAAATATTCACAAATATCGAGACTCCGCTTGTTGTTTATGAGATTAGAACCCGAGGAAGCGAAATCAATTAAAGGTCTTGTTTTAAACAAGCACCAGGAAAAGGGGCAACAATGCCATTTATGGAAATTACTAAAGTGAATCGTTCAAGAATAAAAAAGGGGGGACCCCCTTCTGCAAGCAGTAGTAGAATGGTAAATCCGGCTGACAAACCAATGAAAGCTCAAACAGAATACCGGATGTCCATAAATTCGGTGTTTGTGTAGAATACGGACACATTCCCGCGCATAGTACACGGAACATTAGCACGAAAGAGTATACAGGGGATTAGTAATTAATAGTAATTCATTATCTATCGATTTTCTTTCATGCTGGCATTTAAGAGGAGATCAAGTAGATACATTTAACTCCTGGCAGCGAAGATTTCCACATTATGGTGGCGCAATCTTCAGAATTCCCCAACTAGACAATACCAGTGTTCGAACCACGTTTTCAGAAGTTACTCACGAGATGGAATATTTTGGTTTGGCATTAACAGCAAGATTGCCAATTTCTTACTAGTTTTGTTGCTCTCAATCAGCATCATTATTACACTTGAGGATTTAAAACAAACTTTCCCGGGATCGCACAAATTGGTCTACTTACAGAGCCAAACGGTCCCAGTCAAAGATACGCGTGCATCAGAAACAGTTGCTCAGTCTTTATAACAGTTGACAGATCCCACGTGACAACAGCAGCGTTGTGCAAGGTGATGACAACCGATCAGATCATATTACCTGAATACTGGCCGGAAGACGAAAGTAATCCTGGCATGCTATTTTAATGGAACATAGCAGCTTTCTAATTATATTCCATATGATCCGTTTGATGTTGGGTTACGTATATAATTTTGTTGGTTGGTTTTCATTTTAGGGGGTTGGTGGGGGGGAGAGAGTTAACTTGGCTGGTATCTCTGTGCTGGGAACAAAGAAATCGCCAACACGGTACGCAACCGAAGGGGTGCTCGCATTTTTAAAGCATCAAATGGTCTCTTTACTTTACCAGGATTGGACGGCTGTCGGCATGGAATAATGTGACGTGTTGTGTGTGTATCGTGAAAAGTATTAAAACGACAAAGAATCTATCTATCTAACAGAGAACCAATGGCTGTTACCAGGTTATGTCACGTTAGAGGAGCTAATGAGGATGGTGGGTTTTGTGGAAAACTACGCTGATGCTGCTCACGATTTTCACTAGAAGAATAGCCAAGCAGATGTGCTCCCATTTGAGGCATATCACAAAACTGAAGATGGATCAGTATCTGTGCCATGAGCGAGACAACAGTAACAGTGCGCTCTGACGGTAGTCACATTTAAAGAGCACTCCTGGGCTACTTCAGATGTGGTGGCTCAACGGTTCAGTACAACGATTACAAGGATTCCATGAATCTGGTACCATTACAGCAGAATGGAACTGGTTATAGAAAATCCCTTGTGATGGAGGAGGAAGCACAGCAAAGTGACTGACAGCCTATGTAACCCTTCAGTCAGCATCTTGTAGAGAGCCAGATCCTAACAGCCCGTGATCCTCTCAGCTGTATCAAATGGCGATGTGGAAGCAGTTGCGTCATTCTAAGAAAACAGATTTCAGTTAGGCTAAGCAGTAGCTGGAACAGGAGAAAATGTCAGCAGGGTATCAAAGGACAACATATCTCGAGCAAACGTTGCCATTTCCGCTGACTTTGGATAATAGAGATTTAAAGCTGCAACCAGAGCAATATGTTGCAAATGAAAGAAGCGGATCGCCAGCAGTCAAGGTTAGAGAGTTGACATTACTGATATCAAAATGGAAACCGATACGGAATCTGCAGTGGAAATTGTTCTGGAAACTCGCTCCAAATTTTCACGTCATGTGACTGACAAAGATGACTCCACTTTATGAAAAACTTAAAGCCATCATCGATGCAGCCATACCACAGAATGATAGTCATACGCAATCTTTTTTTTGGAAAGTTGCAATACTATTCAGAATTTACTACAAATCTCTCAATTTAAATACATCCTCTTAGCAATTTACTAGAGCATTGAATCTAGCATTTAATGAAGCAACAAAAAAGGTGTCAGGTGACGCATTGACCAACCGTAGTGTGAAAGTTAAAACTCCAACTATCATATGACACTTCAAAGCATTGAGCTGAGGCTGTCGGTTTGCATGTCATGCAAGACAGTGATGAAAGATCTAGCTTAACACGAACTGTATAGTTTTGATCATAATTATGCCCGAGTTAGGAAAGATAAATTAGCCTTCGTTTATGACGTGAAAGTTTCACAAATATTTATGAGGCCAGAAATTTACCTTGATCACAGATCACAAACCACTGTTAGTCATTTAAAGACCAACAACTGAAGTGTAGAAAGCGCTGGCTGCTGTGAGAATGAAATACTAGACTCTTATCTCGTCTGCATATCGGCACAATTTAGAGTTTCGGGGGGGACTGAAAAACATGGAAATATCAATTTTCTATGATGCTTATCATTGGAAAACAGCAACAAGCCCGTGGAAGCCAGTGTATTTCATTTCTCATACTTGGACAGACTGTTGAAGGTGCTGGAATCAGTGCTGTTACTTGCAATAGACATCAAGCCTGTACAGCAGGCAGAGAGTAGTGCCACGCTGTACTCTTGAGCTTCATTTGGAGCACTTTGGGATCGACAGAACGGGTAGAAGATTCGAAGTGTCCAAAGCCTGACCAACAAATAGAGACTGTCAAACCACGTGACTTTTTTTCCTCAGCATTAGAAATTTTCCTGCTGCAGCACCTTTATATACACGGCCTTGACCTACGGAATAGCGATGCACGCATGCAGTTACAAGGTGGCAAAAAGCCAGGTGGAGACAGTGACAACATCACCAGACATACAGCTAAAATTTCACTGGGCAGGAAGGAAGAGAGCGAGATGGAGGGAAGTAAGCTGAAGACCACCTTTTTTTAAAAAAAGCAACGACACACCCATTTTCGCCTACTGGAGTCTGAAGAGCCATCTCGTGTGAAAGATTCATCGTGAAGGTCAGATCACAACTTTTAGGGGATTTTTACCAGGTGATAATATGCAGTTTCGTGGTCCAAATTAGTAGATTAAAATAATGGTTATACAGAAAATCTGCCCAGTTGTCATGATTGTCTGTCAACAATTCTGTGCTCACTTTCCATCGTTTACTTCGAGGAATCGATTACAGCAAGTGATTGTTCTGTACGAAGGAGAGTGAACTCTAAACTTCCTGTTATTCAAGACTCTGCGACAAATTCGTAACTGTAGAAGTACTATACCTCCACTTGCATCACCAGTGTGTCAGCAGATCAGATGTTGTCCGCATCGTATAAGTGAACAGATTGACCATTTGTTGAAAATTTAGCTTCTGCATCACCAGATGAACCTGTCTCTGTATCTGGGTATCGTAATCTTGTGCAAGAGCGAGTGCTCAAAGGTGATTTCGATCTCCATCTTTGGCCGCAATTCACATCTCATTTTTGCATTCATGTGTTGCTATGGCTAGAAAGACTTACACGTTGGACTATCGCACATCTGCCATGTCTCAGAAGAGAAGCTCAAGCAGGAATAGATCACATTATCGGCCATCGTACCGGGGAGCGGTCGGAAGAAGTTACCTTCACATAGCATCCACAACACACCGTTAACCCCCTTCTGGTTCGTCTTTGTCGACTCGGAGATGGCCCTGCGCATTTTCCCTTGCACCCTGGTTACCGACCATTCGTCATTTTGGAGACCTACCATTTCCCTACCTGTAATAACTCTGACAGCAGCCTCACAGGTCACACTGTCGGCCGTCCTCGACCTGGTGCTATCTCTACGACGGCCCCGGGGACAGGATCCTGAAGGATTCGGGGAAATGGTTCTCGTGTTTAGTCGTCTCGGCGAATTGCATCGATCACAGAAGCGTAACGGCGCGGTCACATGTGGCGAATACGTCACCCATCCATCCATCTCTCTCTCTCCAGTCTGCACGGGTAATTACTGAGATTATCTCCAAATCGGCTTTATATATAGCGCTGAAGGGAAACTCGTTTTCCTAAAACAGTATTACCGGAATCTATTGTTTATCATCATTTAAAAAACAGACATTTTTCTGAAGTGCTCGCCCCCTCTCTCAGAAGGATGCGGTGCTTGATGGTAGCAGCGGATGACGTCAACACCTTCTTGCAGTTCTTCCCTCGTCGACACCTAAACATCTCGTTATTTATTATATATAATTATTCCGGTTCGGCGAACGACGACCCCTCCCCTCCGGCCCAGTCTAGATGAGATGGGGGCGAGCCAGGGCGTCACGTGGTCAGCTGAACACGGTCTATCCTCGTGAGGCTGTCGGGGCTCCCTAATACGGAATCTGTCCCGGAAATAGACACCAAGATTGCCGTGCGTCTCCCTGTCTTTGCGCTGCTGCCCCGTAAGACAGGGACCAGCGTAACTTCAGAGAGAATAGGGGTGTTCTTCTCTCGTCCACCCGCATCTTGGCACGGGTTAAGGGCCACTCCACCGATTTCCACGGTCGATTGAAGCCGTGTCCGGTCTGGGGTCGCGTCGTCTGTGCTCTCACGCACCCACGTCTGGTAGAATAGTTTATAACCTCAGGTAGGGGGGGAGACATAAGGTGAAACTCGAAGATGGGGTAGCTGTATCCGCGACCTGAGGAAGCTCTGAAGAGCCAACCCCCTGTCGGGTTTTAATTTAGAAGTATTCTAAAATCATTCCGTGAACTTCATTGTCTGTTTCAACAATCAAATCGATTATATTATGCACACCTTGATACCTTAGGTTAATCTTTTGAATACTATTTGGGTTTAGATTTACTTTCTAAGTTACTTTTAGAACCAGTAACAGCTGCTAGAAATACTTCGTGTCATCACCAATAGACTTGATCGGTCTTCTCGTTATTCGAAACATTCATCATTCTGTTAGAAGTACCGGTCAGCCCCCTCTACAGAATATGTACACCTTATAATCATTTAGTTAGACATTTTAAAAACTTGCTCTGCATGTAAGCAGAAAGAGGTAACTTTATTTCTTAAATCAATCTGTGACTAAAATTTGGATGTTTGAAATAAAATGTCTTAATTGGAAGACAAACTAGTATTTTAAGAGAATTTTAACTATATCCAAGTTAAACATTAGAAAAACGAATATAATATATGATCCTTCACTTAAATCACAACGACAAATAGAATGAATCGATAAGATACCAACTGGATTTCTACTTTCATTGTAACCAGAAGATAAAATTATGCAATTAAATTCTATTAAAGTTCTTAAATTATTCTCCACAGTAGAATCAACTTTACCGGTGATAGATTTGAGTGTAATAGGGTTAAACTCAATGGTAATATCCTTTGCTCTTTGAATGATTGTTATTTTTCACGTGTCTTTGAATTTATGCTTGTTCAGAAGAACCAGCGGCTGAAGTTATTGCAGTCTAAGTACATTTATCATCTGCCTTCACTTCTGATGCAAAGATTTTCCAGAAGCAGATTTCAGAATATCTGAAAACCCCGGAGCTAACGACGTATGTAGAGCGGTTATTCCACATCTACCTTCTCCTATAATCAGTTCACATGATGGACTTCTAGGCAGATCTTCACTATTCTCCCAGTAGGTTTTTAATTCATTTATTTGTCTATTAATAAAGTGACAAATTTATTTTTTCCAGTTCGATTTTTTTTTATTTTAATAATTTAAATAGAATTTGTGTTTAAAATGTAAAAAAAACTGAAAATAGATGAGCAACGGTGCGCTATAGTGTTACTATGATATAGGTAAATGTTGTCACCAAAAAAGATACGATTCTGAAAAAATTAGATAACTAACTACGCACTGTTACCATGGTATCCATGCAAATTTTGCTTATGAATAATACGAGTTTAACTTTTTAAATTAAAATTATTATAATATGGCGTGAAATCAACATTGGGTGGATGTGGGTAATTTATATGCAACTTATATAGAGATGCGGCTCTAAGTTATGCAAATTAGGTGGTGTGAAATAATATTAGTGTGAAGACAGGTGGGTGATAGAGGTACTGTGACGTAGGACGTAACCCTATAAATTGGTTAGAAAGAAACATTGGTTCAATAGGGTCCAAGTTCCGTGGTCAGACCAGACGTGGGTCATATAGGGGACGAGTTGGTATCATTAAAGCTGTTTGCTCTAATATTGCAGTGACTCAAGACCCCTGTCCCTTGCTTGCTCTGCTACTGTGAGCTGATGTCTTTGGGATCAGACCGGCTGCAGTGTGGAGAGGAATGCAGACATTGGCACTGACGGCCATAAATAACGGGTTTTGTTTGCTGTTGACAGATCGCAAAGCCAGAGACGCTTCTTGAAGATGATCTTAGCCCGTCTCCTCTGAATTCCGATATCGGCACTTGTTGGCAAATTAGAGTTCGATTAAATAAACAAGATCGTTAAGAGTAAAGAAATAAGACAGGTAAAGTCTTCGTCGCTAGTTCAACGGTTAATTAGATTGTCCATAGGCCAGAGATGGTTGGGATGGGTTCATACGGGCAGGTGCGAGAGAGATAGAAATCTCGCCCAGATTCCGAAGGACCTGCACCAAAAATTTCGGGTCTAGGTCTATAGGGGGCACGGTTCGGCCGTGAAGGAGCAACAAATAAACAAACATTCATTAGATGTTTAAGATGGTTTATGGTAATTACCTAGAACTTAGAAATAGTGTAAAAAGAGCGAGTTGTCTACACGTTTTTCGCTGCAATAAGTACACTTCCTGGTTGGTTTTTTGCCCTGCTCGCTACTCGCGTGAACTTTTGCTGTAAGCTGCTGTATAGTTTATCTATGAGGACCTTTTCTGGTTGCATCAAGTCACCATTGTATCCTTTCCGGTACAACCGGCCTGAACAGGGAGCAGAGGAGGCAAACGTTTCACCTTTTCTCTTAGAGGACTGCGACCAAGACACGGCTGATCGGAGGCGGGGCTCGAGGGCGTGGCGCGATCGCCGAGCAGTTCGCCCCCACAGGTGCGCTAATTAGCTCAATAACCTCCTCCCTGACGATGCCGTCACCAACCGACCGACCCATGCCGTGTTTCCGCCTAGCGCTCAGGTCGGCTTTCCACCGACCAGTTAAAAGAAACGAGATTAAAGGGGAAGTCCTTTCGTGACTGGAGCCATCTTATCATTTCTGTCGATTAAGTTAAATATTAAAAAGTTACCCAACGTATCCAGGCTCGAAGTAGGTCCATGTTCTTCGGCTCGGGGATGGTAGGAAACGAGGTGTCGGCGGCTTTTTGTTGGTGAAACATCGCGGCGATCATCTGGAAGTTGTTGCGCCGGACTTCGCCCAGGTATCCGTCTCGCCGGGACATGGGTACGATGGGGGGGGGCTCCCGCCTGACGTCCGATCTCGAACAGAGCCGGCCGACCGACTGAGAGGACGGCGAACCGCTTGGCAGTATTTAAACAAGTGGTGGCGCGACATGCGTCGACGTTCGCTAATCAGATTTGCATAAGTCCAATTATATCGGTGGATGGGGGGGAAGATCGGAAGACGGAAAGTCGCAGGATGGAAACGAACAGGTTTCTGATTGGCTCGTGGGCCGTCAGCTCGGATAGACGCGACGAACGCAATTTGCAATACTTTTCTAATAATCTTTATTCATTTCATTAATGAGCAGCTATTTATATTTTTCTTTTAATATTTCAATAGCTAATAAATCCTTGTTGCGTTTTGTTTTTGTTGTCACTCTAAAATGTGGGGTTTCCTCCTTCTTCTTCCTTCTCCCTCGCGCAGGGAGAGTTGGAGGTAGAAGGGCCGAAAATATACTGGTGGTAAGAGACATGGATGCCTAACGGTCAGGGCACAGAACGTAGAGGGTGATCTCGTTTCTCCGAGAGTTTCATATCATAGTGAGAACTGGGAGCTAGTGTCAGCCCCTCCCACTAGAGATCGCTGGAGATGAGTTCGCACCCTAAAGCGACGCGGACTGGAAATCCGAATTACAAGGTATTACCACCTGTTTAAAGGACAGGTCACCAATTGGCAGCTACTTTCCGTTATCATCTTAGAATATTGGTTGTAGCTCCAGCTCGGCGATCGAAAGTCCTCAAAAGTAGTCTGAGAGGTTGGCTACATACTACCAAGCTGCAGGGTACAACACGGATATAAATGAAACAAGAACTGCGCTAAACAATATTTTCTCACTGGTAAATATATCCACTCCTTTTTTGTTGTAAGCCATAGCTACGGAAACTACCCCAGGCAATGGTCGGAGTCGCATCCGTGACCGAATCTTAAAGCCGGATTTACAGAAACTAATTGGCCGAGAAGTCAGGTGCGCTTCTTCTTCAGTTTCTAGGTGATGGAAGCCGTAGTCGCGAGTTCAAGGAATCCACGAAGACGAGGTGAATTGATGGTCTCACATAACAAAGTACCACGGAAGATGTCCGAGGCGGATGCGTCATGATTACTGTTATCTACATCAGCGTAGCCACAATCGGCTTAGCTGGTTGTAGACGAGGCAATATCGCTCATCTTGAAGCCGCATCGGCTGGTTTCTGATCTCACCGCCCAAGTTCCAGGAGTCCGTGGGCGGGGTCACAACATTGGGCGGGCACGATCTGCTTCCCCCTCTCCACCCGGCGATTACCAGACCGCGCCAAGCTGCGCATTTCTGAAGGGAAAACTCGTCGCACTCTGCCCAGCCATCTCAACGGCATCGGAAATAGGACATCTTTTATGCCCACATCGAATTACCGAGACGGATAGTCTTCGGAAAGGTGAATTCTGGGACTATTCAAGAACACGAACAGCCTGGAAATAAATGTATAGTCAATGACCGCAGAGGTAGTGTGTCGTGTAGCGGCACGTTCCATGGGAATTTTTTCCCTGATACTCCGATTTCCTACCACTACCAGAATTTCTAGTAGGTTCTTTCTCCGCTGAACTATCGATCTGCTTGAGCTCATCTGTTTAACGTGTGGTTTGTTTTGTCATCTTTGTAGTCTTACCAAAAAATATCCTCGCCCCTTGATCTTGAAACAACAGCAGCAGTAGCAGACTGTTTTTGAACAATAGAGGGAAATAACAATGTCTATGGCCAATGACTGATGGGAGACTGGTGGAGTAGAGCGATACGGTTCCCTCTTGTTACTGTCACCTGGTTATTATCGTGGTGTGTTGCAGACTCCGGCGGTGAGCCTCTTAGCAACTCGAATACCTGCTACTTTCGCTTTAAACTTAATTCGGTGTTTGCCCCATTAATACGTTGTAGAGCAAACTAAATGAGTATAAATTATTTAAAATAATTATGGTAGCAGATGAAAAACCGGGTATAAAATGGAAATAATATGTGATCCATAGTACAGCCGTGTGTTTGTTGATACTACATCATGAGTGATTGCCATGGAAGTAATCAAAAGTAGCACTATAAAGGTGTAGGCAGTGATATCAGTGTAGTGTAACCAACGTGTGGTGAATAGTGTGGCTCATCACAGATTGCAGCCCCACTTAACGTTTCTTGGCGTTTTCGTATATATTTTCTGTTATGACGCATTGTGTGTCACAGTGTGTATTTGTACACATCTCACCTGTTAATATCTTGTGTGTGTGTGTTTCCGTAATTGTTTCCAGAACTTTATAACGCGTTACCCGCAACAGTAAATGTGTTGGGTCTTTCGTGGTCGAAATACCAGCCTTTGATCGCTCAAGGGGAGGGAGCTGCAGACTCGACACGGTCCGACATGTCCCCTCGCACTGTCAAAACGGTTTTATCGGTGCTGGCAGCCCACAGAACAGGAGACGAAACCGATCTCCTCCATCCTCTTTGTGCGGCTTCGCTGTTTGGACTACGACGATGCGAACGTCATCTGTCGTAATTTGTTTTCCTCCGAGAAGCTCCTGCAGAGAAATCCAAGCTCCAGCCTGCGTCACTCCGTACATGTTTTTGTTTGAACGGGGGGGGAGAAACGTTAATAATAGACACGTGACCCGCAAGCGCAAAGTGCCCGGTTTTCCTCAAACAAATAGGCGAGCGGTTCCCTTTAATGGATACATGCATTTGGCTTACCGCCGTCTGTCTCAGAGCTTGCGCCCAAGCCCGCGGCCTTGTCCAATAACCACGATATGGTCTTCATGTCGGGGGCGTTAGAGATGAAGTGTAGGCGACACGTTGTTGCCTTCCAGTACTGAGAGAATCATAGAGACCTCCTGCGCAACATGAAAGTAGGATCTTTTGTTTCCAAAATAGAATACAGATTATTAAATATAGAAAACAGGTGCGATGATTGTAGATGTAATAGTCATGCAGGTGTCAGGGTGGGCAAAGCCACCCGGCGCCTCAGCCTCTGCCTGGATGGCGGCGTTGCCCCTGGAGCTCCCGGGATGTGGCGAGACGGGCTGCTATCTCCAGCTCTCCGTGATCTGTTTTTATTAGGAGATATCACGGCTTAAGGAGACTTGGTGGAAACGGTTTATTCTTTTAGCTTCGTATAAGAAAGGGACAGAAAACAAGTGTTGGTTGGTGGCAGCGTGGCTGGCTGCCTGACGGCCTGTCGCAGGTGTTGTGTATGGCCTCTATTTTTTTTTTATCTTTCGGTTTTTCCGACGAATCTTTGAGATGTTAGACTGGCAGCGACGTGGTGCGGTGCTTAGAGTGGTCAACTGTAACCGCGGGGTGTTGTTGATGCCAAGACGAGGCTGGGAGTTGCGAGTCTGCCTTCAAACAACTGACAGAAATGCGATCGTGCGAGATCATCGCGATGCCAAATTTTGGAGGAACTATTTACCAAGGTATTATATTCGTGATGTGATATTAGCAAGCAGTTGCTAGACCCCGAAGTGGATCTCAATGCTGCTGTCGTACTGCTGAACTGCAAGCGTTGCGAGGTCCTATTTTTGGTTTTTGAACAATCAGGAAATTGGAAGGGAAAAAAAAATGGCGCGTCAGAATACAGGTGTATCACAAACCCGTTCGTCGTGGTGATGGCGGCTTAGATCCGTTAGATTACGGTAAACGTAGAGAAGTGCAACAGAGTCCAAGAGACCACTCCAGAACTCTCGTTTTCATATCCATCATCGATCGTCTCGTGCAAGAACTTGGAAAGAGAACTGAGGCTGATTCTCGTGTGGCTGAGAATTCTAGTTTCTTGGATGATCTGGTTTATCCAACTATCCAAGAAATATGTTAAATGTATGAACAATATCAGAGAAGCAGGACAGACCAGATCGGGAAGAACGAAAGCCCCAAAAATGTTTAAATTAATTTTTTTTTTTAAAAATTCAGTTTTGAAAATCTTCTTGAAAAAAATTTGCATAATGCAAATTAATGAAAATAGTTCTTTAGAAATATAGGGAGTGATAAATGGATGCCAGCGACAAATTTTTCTTATGTAAATACAAGAATCTGAAGTATCCATGCCACCTGGCCAACAACCACGTTCGGCCCCGAGAACCTGATTAGGCTCACAGCGAGTAGGTTGAAAACGAACTTTAAAAACAGCTGAGGTTAGGTTGGAGAAAAATTTAAATGGCAGCAATTACAAAGGAAATATAGTAAATGCAAGAAAATGTAAATCTAAGTTGCTTAGAATCTTTTTAAAGCATCTAACAGCAGAAGTAGAAAGTCCTTTTATCTTTTTAAATTATATTATATGCAGAATTTAAAACACTGACACTAACTAGTGAGACAGGTGCGCTCTCTGATAACCTTTCATTTTAAAAATCTCTGTGACGACTCGGCTTATAATATACAAAAAAAAAACAAGATATACAGTAAATTGTACACGTGGAAAGGGAAATCGAGCTCGTTATTTAAAAGGTGAACATAATTTACTTAGAGCATCTTCGTGTATATAATTATTCAACTTTAGAAAATAAAATTGTTGTTCTTACGCATTCGAATTAAGGGTATAATGGATTTCTCCGGCCTTTAACTGCGCATCTACATCCAGCTGATAATAAAAGTCACCCATAGAGGGCAATAAAACACTAAAATCATGAGAGAATTAGGAACAGAAAACATTAATTACCCTCTTGCAATAAACAAAATAGGTTTGAAGGCAACAACGTTTAATTAATCTAAACATCTTTGGTAAGGATCAAATTTAGATAATAAGAGACGTCATGTGGATCTACTGGTTATTATCGGACAAGGAAATCGGGCTCATTACAACGTTTAACAATGAATTGAAATTTTAAAGCATTGCGGCAAAACCAAAAGGAACCTTCTTAGTTGATGGAGATAGAACATACTGACGGCACAAGGTATTAGATAATGCAGCTAATTACAAACTATATTTAAAAAAGAGAGAAGTGCGCGATGTTCATTCAGTTCGTAAAAATTCAAAAAATAGAAATGAAGATTAAGTAAACTTTGAAGTTTTTCAAATCAGTAAAAAGTCTTTTATTCGTCAGCGATAAAGAGTGAAAGACCATTTTCACTTAACTGGTCAATCTAGAGGCGTCGTGCCTTTAGATACTTCAGTCACACATAGCTTGTGTTATTACGATGTGCATTCCTTCTTCAAAAATCCAGCTAAAAAAAAGATGCTATCTTTAGTGTACCACAACATCCGAAAAGTATATTTCATTTTCATTTAAAGAAACTGATAATAAAGGAATAGCGGATTATAAAGCAATAACCAATTGTCTCAAAGCTAGATTTATGGAAACAAGTTTAGATAAGTTAGTGGTAAAACCAAAGCCATTAATGCGTGCACATGGTAGAACTTTAAAAAGAAACGATATCATCAGATCCATGTCAATTCTTTGCATTAGAATTGATGCTTTTTATATTTCCAGGAATGTTAAGACAAAACTATCAGAAGTAATTCAAACTTTATTATCCTCTTTCTATGATCTGAAACAGATTTCCAAGACGTTTGCGTCGACTGGTTTATTAAAGAGATTGGTTCTGATATATTTAGATCTTTTACAGAAAATCTTCCTTGTAGTTGTAAACAAATCATCTAATATTGAAGATTCAGAGATTTATAAACTATATTACCCCAATATATAAGAAAAAAAAGAGAAAGATTTTTAACACTAAATAAACTAAGATATTTCAGCTTATTATAAATACAAACAAGCTGCTCTTCCTGCCCAGTCTGGAGGTGGTGCCTCTAACATCTTCAGAATTAATATCAAGAGAGAGAAGATGTACTGAAGGCTCTGCAGAATTGTTGGATTCACCTGCCTCATCATCAATATCTTCGGTAGATCTGTCTACTGTCAGCAGTCCTAAAGTACAAACAGATGCAGTTTCTGCAGACAGAGAACACGGAAGTATCTAACAAATGTTCAGCTATTATGAGGTATCTCCTGATGTGGTTATTAGTGATGATGACTATGAAAACTGGCAGTTAAATATATGCAACTGCTGGTTAGATGTTTAAATTCAGGTTAATGGATTAAAATGTTTTATTTTAATTTAAAAAATGAATGAAGAGCTATAAAAACAACATAACGCACTGAACAATTACTACAACCAAAAGATTGTTATAGTTTTGTTTTAGCTTTATCTTTTAAAAATATACAAATTTTCAAATATATATTGAACCAACGGTAAATTTAAATACTACAGAACAGTATGAAGTCAATTTTATGGGACCTATTACTGTTTTTCAAAAGTTAGTAATACAAAAACGGTCTTGTACAGATGATGGACCACAATATCTTTAGATACAGGTTCCTGTGAACTCATAAACTAGCAGCGAAATTCGAAGACAGATTAAAATAACAACCAATGGAATACAGAGAATAAGTGATATTCTATTATCATCAAGACTAATGATGCTACCTTCAACTTAAATTTACCATTTTTAATAGTTCTGACTAATTTACGAGCTCTGTTGTGGTTTAGCTCTAAAATTCCATCTACTGGTCATAATTAAAGTGATTAACATTAATCGGTTTTCTTCTATTTAAGATAAAAAACGCACGTTTTATGGAACAGATAATATTTTTTTCCTAATAATAAAATCCCACCTATTGAGTGTTTAAGACTTCACTCTCTATGAACAACCAGAGCGGCTTCGGAAACCAGGCTTACCTCTTCAGGTTACAGCCAACCAGAACTGTCCTGCAAATACCCAGGTTTTTGTAGTTGCTTTTTTTTCTGATAAAATTTTAAAAACGCAATTAGATGGTAATAAATTGATACAAGTCACTGCTAGTGAACGAAACCAGAACAGAATTACTAAGAACACTTGGAGCAGTTACCCTAAAAAATAGATGTATGATTCCCTATCCACAGTACAAGACAGAGTTGGAAAAAAGGGGCCAGGTCTTCTTTTCTTAGTTGGACCTAATTCGCCATTCTGTCCGCTATTCTTTGATTATTAAATTTAAAAAGAAACGGTAACTAAATTAATTCGGGGAAGGAATTAAAAATTGAAACGGGCTGTTCCAGGAGCTGAGACGATCGCTCTCCGCTTATATCTCTGGTTTCTGGTCTCTGTCAATCGTCTAATCGGTCAGCTAACTATGAAGATAGCTGAGAGATCTCTATCTCTCGCTCGTATCGATACAAGTCTCTCTATTTCTCACATCTCTCTCTCTCCCTCTCTCTTCTCTCTCGCTCGATCTCTCTCTTCTCTCTCTCTCTCTCCTCCCCTTCTCTCCATCTCTCTCTCCCTCCATCTCTCCATCTCTCTCTCCTCCTCTATTCTTCCTCTCTCTCTCTCTCTCTCTCCCCTCTCTCTCTCTCTCTCTCTCTCCTCTCTCCTCTCTCTCTCTCTCTCCTCTCTCTCTCTTCTCTCCTCTCTCTCTCCATCTCTCTCTCTCTCTGGTAAACCCAATTAAAGCAGAATGAGTCGCTTGATATTTTAGATTCGGTTATAAATCGGCGGTGTGGAGTCATTACTAGAAATGTGGTGAGTTGACACTTAGAAGGGCATGATGGAGATGCTTAAGCAAATGTCTTTTCACATAGTCTAAGGGAGAGCGGCAAGAGACTGTCTAAGCACCACCATCCGACGAATGGGCGAAGCAGTTCTGTAAGTCGATACGAGGAAGCAATTTAAAGGTAGAATAGATGACTAAATGGCAAAAGGCCTTTGCTTGGGGAATTGTCAGACATCGCAGAACAGGAGGTACAGAACTCCCTCGGCGGAGATGAGATACACAGTTTCTGGTGAGGAAGCCTTACGGTTCTATTTATGTCTGGCGTGGCTGAATCATTCAGCGAAGAACTCGTGTTCCTTCTCCCCAAACGGGCGAGAGAAAGAGTTACAGACCTCTTACACGTCTCCCAGCGGTGTTCAAAACACCAATGGCATCGTTAGAGATAGAACCTGCGAGCATCTCTAACAGAAGGGCTGCTGCGGGCTTTGTTTGGAAGCAAGGATCAGTTTTTCATCAGGATAATGACCACAGACGACTGTTGATACGTTCAGCTAGAATCCAGAAAGGCCAAGTATTCCCTCGAGGAAACAGTCAGGGCAGAAGCGAGAGTGGACCAGACATCACGAGCTGATGAGAAGCTCACGACCGTTAGACGGTTAACGAAACAAGCCATCAGAACCAAGGGCCGGGAGACTTGGAGGAGGTCTCTCCAAGGTCGGTTCCAATGAAATGTCGGACAGGTCCGCTATATGTCGGCCCGTCACCTGGCCACCAGCTACTGCCTCCAGACGTATTTTTAAAATGTCTACTTTTCTCGCACATGCATCAGAATTAGAAGTCTGTCGTTTCGAGCTGCTTCCCCATCCTCTTGAGTCCAAGCCGGCCTTCGTCAGGGTCACGTGACCAAATAGAACTGAGTGACGCAAGGAGAAGAGAAAAAGGGGGGAAAATTAAAGAGACTTAAATTAGAAAGGTTAGGTTGTAAAATAGAAATTTTAAACATTCTCTTCTCATTTTCAATTCAGAAATGTCAGCTTGAGTGCGCTCGACCTGTTCATTATTGACTGAGCTTTTCTTACCACCCGTCGGCATGGTTACCAACAGGATCACGTGTGCGATCGAGTACACAGAGTTACAGCGGATGAGGACGACAATATACACTGAAGCTGGTCGGAAAACAGTCCTCGACTTTACATCAGACCGTATCTAGATCATCGTCTTTGTAAACGTGGAGATGTGCGGCCTCCGGATCTATTGTTGTTTGTTCTTTACTTTTATCGAACTAAATTCTACTTTGTTTTCCTTTCAGTCCTACATTATTTAAACAGACAGACAGACAAGAGAGAGAGAGGAGACAGACAGAGAGAGAGAGAGAGAGAGAGAGAGAGAGACAGACAGACAGCCAGACACACACCCACA
>JACATO010001009.1:827500-837500 GCA_018389105.1 Nautilus pompilius
GTTGGTTATTTTTATTAAGCCCACCTTATCCTCAATATTTTGCTATACTGGGGAGTTAAGGAACTTTGCTGGGTCTTTCAATTATTGATAAAATCATATAATAATCCACTGCTTACCTTTTTATTGAACAAAGAAAATTAAAACAATCTTATTGATGCTTTAAAATGTTGGCCCTGTTACTATGCAAGATGGTGTAGATATGTTCTGATGAAATTGCTAAGTAATACAAAGTAACCAAGAAAGTTGGAGATGAAAACTGACCAAAATTGTGATGTAGCTGCGACAAATAAGACTTAAACATATAACTTCACTTTACTATACAGTAGTATTCAGGTTATAGCTTCTGAAAAATGGAAACAATAGTTTAATGTTTCTCTTGGTAATTAAAACCACGCAAGTTAGCTAATGCTTGCTAACAGTATAGATTAAGTGTCACACTCATGTGTGTTGGAAGTGTCATATAAATAGAAGAAAATATAACCAGATCTATGAGGCTACATATCCCATCACCACCTTTGGATGACTATTTCAGGAAAGAATAAGACTTGTAATTTCTGCATGTTCTTTATATACATGTAGACAACTGTAAAAAAAAAAAAAAATAATTAATTAATTAATCTGGGATAGTCAGGAATGTGGCATGAGTAACTTTAAATTGATTGGACTTGACAAAGTAGTAACATGTTAACCGAAATGTAATTTCTATCTACATTGCTAACAGGTTAAGTTGCAAATTCACTCCCAAATCAGTCCCCATCTGGAAGCCTTGCGTTCCCGAGAATTATCACTGCTAAACCAAGTGGACCGGGTGCTCAGTAGTAAAGAAGAAATCCTACAACAGCAGCAGACTCAGCTTAGTAAAAATGTTGGTGAATTGCAGCGCAGCTTAGAATACTCTGAAGATGACAGGTCACTTGATGGAAAGCTTTCAGAGAGCTTAGAAAGGTAAACTATTTATTTATTGTTTTCAGATAAGCATTTGACTGATTGTCGTAGCAGTTCATTTGTTAATTGTTGAATGCTTTGAATGTACACAAGATAAAAAATGAAGCACTCTCTGCACTAGACTGTTTCATTAAAGAGCAAAGTACTAAAATTATTCCAAAATTGCTGCCATAGGCCAGATGAAATAGCTCTTCTCATTTTAAGTCTGGCATAAATACTTATACCAGAAATACAAATTAGTTTGAGACTTCAGCTAATTACAGTAATAGCTTCTTTATTTGGCATTTTATTAACCGGCATTTCAAAAAAAATATCACAATACATATCACTATTCTGATAACCATCAGTCAGACCAACGTTATCTGGCACGGGCCAAATGTTCCATGGGCCGCAGTATTTACCTGGTGTAATTGGTGGCCACACCAGCTGCTCTTCCTCCATGGCCACAATCATTTCTGTTTATAGCAAAGATTGTTCTGTATTTATCATGTATTATCAGTGCGCCCAACCAGCAGGCATCATAAGAACCATCCAAGAGTAAAGGTAGTGATGGTTCTAACAATAGATTAGAAGATAGACATATGCAAGAGACTTGCAAAAAATGAAAATAAGAATATATTTAATGAGAATTTCGCACTGGCTCCTCTACCATCTACAACATCAAGGAGCAAAAAGAAATAAGTTAATGGGGTTTTTATGCAAGTTTAGAAACTGATAAATCTGTGTAACTGCACCATACTCTTCATTAACCTAAACCTGATATTGTTCTGTACAAATGTTTGCACCAATCTCCAGGAACTATGCTTAAAGACCGTTTACAAGCAAGTGGAACCGTCCATGTGCCTTATCAATAGGTGACTCCAGTTTTAAGCTGCGTCATGAAATAAAACACCCTGATGTATCAGGTGATCAGAAGTCTGCCAAAATGTATTGCAACTTCTTTGAATTAGTTGTAGATCATGATTTGCTGCCAGATCAGATGTACAATGCCATTGAAGCTTGCCTACTTCAACCTTAGCAGGTGCTAGCGAAGAAAGTGATTCTGGATTTAAGTAAAATAAAGACAGACTGACTAGGTAATTATAACTCTTGATCAACTAGCACCTCTCTCAGGTCCCATGGTCTCTGGATAACAAAGTTTTGCTGTAGTTGGATTTAGAAGAATTGTTGCATAAGGCACTAAAGAAGGGAAGTAGTAAATTTGAATCTGATTCTACAATGCCAGTTTTTAGTCACCTGATATGATATGCATTATTCTTGAAGCGTGTTTAGTTCTTATTTTTAACAATATAGCAAAACAGGATGGATGCATACTGCTATGTAAGTGAGGAAATACTGAAAAATAAATACCTGCTTATACAAATAAAGCTAGGATAATCACTTAGTGCATTTATAATCGTCAGAGAAGTTATAACAAGTTTATAAAAAATATTACAAAAGCTTAAATTCATAATACATATAGGAAAAAATTATTTAGAAAGAAATAGGCATGAAAATGTCTTATTTAATACCAAGTATTTATCCTACATTTTTAAATAGAAAATTTTAACCAAACTGATGGATTTTATTTGTAATTTAGAAATAATTTATATAGTACTATTAGAATTTTAAATACTGTCTCAACAAAATAGGGCAACTTCACTATATAATGTATTAAGCTAGAAACATTTTATGTAACAGACTTTATATTAGAAGAGTCTAAAGAACAAACTTGAGGGTTATTTAGGGGAGACAATGTAATTATTTGCAGTTAAATGTGTTTTCTACATACATATGAGATTTAAATCTGAAAAAATAAAGACATTCAAGAGCAACCAGGTTGAACTGTTAAAACTTGCAATGGAATATTTTCATTTATAGAATATTTATGCAAATGCAATAAACCAGTTCTTTTTGCATGATGAAATAGCAAAGAAAAAGATTATTTAATGGAAGTATATTGCATGCCAAATGGATTAACAGTAGAAAGAAAAAGATTAAATAGTATGATACTGTGGAAAATATTAAGACTACTATTATTAGTTGAAAGATAGGAAACTGATTAAAACCAGATTATTCACATATAATAGAGATGGATTTTTGTGTTGCTGGTGATAAAATCTTCAGATTTAAAACTTATTTCCAGCAAGCTACTTTTAATGAAGCTAATTTCTTTATATTCATAAATATACATTTTAATATTTTAAAGTTTATAATTTGTATAATATTTAATTTGCTCCATTTTTTTTGACAGCAGCAATTATAGTATTGGTCCAGTGATGTTCTGAAGTTTAAATGAAAACTTGTCTTGTAATGTATATTACTTAGCAGTGTTGACTAAATGACCTTTCAGTAAATCAAACTTTGGCCACATCATAGCTCAAACATGTACGACATTTGTATGGATTCATTCGTCACTCATTTTTCTACTCTCACTTCTGAAGAGCACAAAATTGAGATGGCAGTCTCCAAAGTGTATTTTTTGGATGTTTAATTCTTTATAGGCTTTAGATAATTTTGGTTAGTAATTTTAACATCTGAAACCAAATCATAAGTGTTGCAGTGTTAAAACTGTAGGCTTCACTATTTCTGGTTAGTACAGGTAGAATTTCTAACTAATAAAAGTGACTTCTGATTAGAATATTTCTTAAGCTTTTAGTAGTCACTAATTACCGAGCTCCCTTCCCTCAGTAGCGTAATTTATACTTAATTTTAAATATTTGGAAAAATTAAAATTGTAGTTTTTTTTTTTTTTTTTTTTGATATTTCAATGTCCAAATAACTGTTATTCAGATGGTCTAAGTTTGTGATGTACCTCATTCATTTTGGAGAAGTATATTGAAGAAGAAAAAACTTGCAAAACTAAAGTTTATAGAAGTTTTTCAAAGTTAAGCATTGTTATAAGATTGATGCTAGTATTGGGAAACAAAAGGCTGAAATTTCTTTAAGTATAAAAGTCATCCTTCACTAAGAAAATAGTATCTATACAACAAATTAGTCGTGCATAGTAAAAGTCATAGATGTCGCCATATAAGCATAGAGAGTGCTCTCTACATGGAGAGTAAGACTAAGAAAATCAGTTTCAAGAAACTTCATAAATCAATATTACTAGTAAAAAAATCTTAAACTTTGTCAGTGGCAGCTTTGATTGAAGATGCTACAACAACAACAAAAAAGACCCCCCTCCAAACTTTTCGGTAAGTAGCAATTACTAACAGGATTGTGCAACTATCGTCAAACTTGCAAAACATTCTGACGAGTAACTGAAAGTATGCATGAAGATAATTCTACAAAAGTCACACTTTCAACATTACTCTTAAGGAAAACACATACTTATTAGCTGCTAAAGAGATGTGGCAGCAATGTAATCCTCCTGGCTGATGAGACTAGTGCTTAGTTTTACAATAAGAGGTATTTCAGAGTAAGCACCTACAATACGAAACTGACACTAAGACGGACAAAACGTTTTTAAAGAATAGCAGCTGAAACAGAAGTGCAGCAAGCCATCTGCCATTATGCTGCTGAGACCCTTAACCAGTTTAATGCTTTAAGTTCTGGTTATGACAAATCCAAGCGTATTTTCTATTGAAAATAGTCTGGCATCATCTCATAAAACACTCATTGCAAAGTAGATCTCTATCCATATGGCAATCAGTGGCTATATCTCATAGAAGTCAATTTATGATATAATCTCAAAATGCTTTAAAACAAAGAATTGATTACATATTTTAAACTTTACTATTAAATATACAGAAAATTGGTAAATGTTTTTCTTTAACATGAGAGTTGTTTTAAGAGTTGGAAAGTAATTCACACTTAGCACTATTTTTGTTGTTACTTTCTCTTTGCTGCTCTACTTATTGTGAGAAAGCCATTTTATTTTGAATTTTCAAAAACCCACTTTCACATCGCAATACAATTTTGGTGCAAGATCTCAGGATGTTTGTTAATTTGAAGGATAATGAAACAGAGAAAAACGTTTAACTTTAAAAGGGGAAATGTTATCCTTCCAGACTGGATATGGTTGGTCTGAAGCCAAGAGAAACACCCTACATCACATTCAGGCCTGTTCCAGTTGGTCTCAAGGATGTATTACTTAACTTTGGTAAAATTGACTCCAATGAATCATTGCTGAAGTCTGCTTTTGTTGAGCCATGGAATCCATCCACCAGTCTTCCTAAACATTTCGAAGATTACGGTGATGCTGATCATCATGTGCTCTACAAGACTGTGGAAGAAATCAGTCAAGCAAGAACATCTGATAATAGTGTATGTAATTTTCTTCTATTTTTTTAAATAAAGAAGCTTACATAAAATGAGCTCAGAATTCCAAGTTATTGAAATATATTACTAACTGTGGAGGGCATTGGCAACTCAATTTTGAGCAAATTTTGCAAAGTGAAAAAATTTAAAATATAATCATCATTGAATCAAAATTCACTTTGAATTTAATTTACAATTAGTTCAATAAATGCTTGACTGAGAAATCATTATGTACATTTGAATTTTGATTGTTTGGTTAACCATAAACTGTTTTTTTTTTTTTTTTTTAATGAACTGTAGTATATGAAAAATTTTATAATAATTTTCATTCTTACCTTTAAAAGAAATGCTTCTGGTTTAAAGGATCACTAAAGTTATGAAGATGATTCTATGTAATTATTGATATTTTTCTAATTTTTAGAATGGATATGGTTAATTTTTAAATGTGTTTTTTTGATGAAGATCTATGTCAACATACCTCGACTTTCCCTCAACACTGGGGACTGGCTGGTGAAGCCCTCACTCACCACCACCACCACCACTACAGCTGCTGAAACCAGGCCACGGTTCTCGTTTCCACCGTTCAACAAGGGAACTTCTGAATGGCTGTCCAAACGCAGTGAGTGTGATGGTGATTCTGCTGCCGCTTCCACCAGTTTGCCTCAGATTTTAGCAAATGCAAGCATCCAGGACTGGCTGCACCAGATCAAGCAGAACCCCGATGGAGAGGAGGAGGAAGATGACGACGACTTTGAAATGCTGGATAACGGATTAAACAGCGGTTAGTTGGTGCTGGTTTGCTTTCTTTACCAATATACATTACTTTGGATACATTTTGTAAGTGAGAGCAGTAAAATCAAGAGTGGATGGCCAGTATAATTCTAAAGAAACAAGAAACCCAGACAACTTCCAGCCCTGGAGATTGTGACCTGGCAAGATGGTAATAGAGAAAAATAGCCATTTAGTCCCCCAAAAAAAAAGATTCCAACAGAGAAGCTGCAAAGAAAGACAATGCCTAACTGGGACTTGTAGTCAGGTTTTGCTTAGTCTGGATCAAACAGCAGGGGAAAGTTATATTTTAACTGGAGAAATGAATGTCTCAAATGTTCTAGCCCAAAAGTACAGCGTCGCCTCTCTACAGCAAAGCAGCCCCGGGCATAATGGATTGAGTGAACCAAGAAATGTTTACAGAATTGGAGGATGACTGTTGCAGTATAATGCCCCACCTTGTATGCCGTTTATGGTCTAAAAGTTTCTTTCAGCAAGAAAGTTACTCTGAACATCTTTCTAATTGTTTTGTTAGATGCAAGTAACACCAGAGTATTCTGCAAAATGCAGTTTGACTGCTACAGTTGGTGGACTTTGAAACTGAGCTGAAGTAATCAAAAATGGTGCCGCCACAATGTGTGACAGCTATGGCAGTAACATCTCTACAGCTTGAAACAACTTAACACCTGATTTCTTTAATTGATTAATTATCGAAACACCACAGATCTCTGAGGCTGTGTATAAAGGCTGAATATAGTTATTTCTGTATTTGTTTAAGTGATTGTCACCAACAATTTTTCAGTCTGAAACTAACTTTTATCCAAAGGGTTAACTAAGATTCATGACTGCAGAGATTCTAGTTTACAACAACATGGTGTAGCAGTTGTATGTACACCTTCCATGTTACAATTATCACTGGTTCTCTGCTCACATTTGTGGATTTTCACACCCTGGTGCATTACAATCTTTAATTGCATGTTCAATTTTCTTTCTCTCTCTCAAGTGACTTGACTCGGTCTTCTGAGTTTCTATTGCAATAATCTCATGTATTACAGGGGTTGGGGGCGGGGCGTATGGTAGCTGGACCAAAGGCTCAATGTATGAAAAACAAAATAAATTATTAGGATCACTTATTAACTAAATAAAGTTCAAAAAATGATTATCAGCCCTCACCACACAGGATTTTAATTCTATTCTAAGAAATTTTCATCAATGCTGTAAAGTTCTTACCGAAAGGATTACATAGCATTCTAATAAGATTTTCCTGAAAAAACAAATTGCATCATTTGGCTTGTTTCTTATTTCTATATTTCATGCTTAACTGATATTGTCTGCCCTGCGCTTGTCGAATTAAGACTTAAATAGATGCATTAGATGAGTTCTCTGCCTAGTTACAGTGGGTGCCATTATTGGACCATTTACCAGACTTTTTTGCTAAATTCTTGGAGGGAAAATAACGTACTTGATGTTTTGTGAATTATCATCATATATAATAGAAAAATAAGTCTTTAGTTTAGATAGGTAAAAAAATTAATAATAACTTAGAACAAATATAAAGTTAGATATTATATGTTTTTACTAATTGTCCTAAGGCTCCTTATTTATGTATACTGTTTGTTATATATTCACAGAATCTGAATCAAGTGATTCAATTGAAATAGTATCTGCATCCTCATTGAGTGGCTTTGTTTCTTCTCCACCAACTGGTGTCTTCAAGAAGATTTTGCGCAGCACCATGAAACACTGGCTTTCTCCACAAGCATTGGCAGACTCTATGCCAGCTGCTAAACTCTCCTACTTTACTAAAGTTTCTAATGATGACGATTCCAACTGGCTTACACATGCAGTAAGTTATCTTTTCTATACATGCATAAACAGGCAGTCTTTGACTTACAAACGAGTTACATTCTTGAAACCTGTTTGTGAGTTGAATTGTTCATAACTCGAAACATTCACTCTCAGAAGCCCTAGACCTGCACTGTGCAGTGCACTATAGCATGAAATAAACACTAATTTCTGCTCACCTACCTTTTTAATGCTGTATACTGAACAATGCTACAGTGATGACTAGTAATGAATAATAAGAATTGTAATGTTATATACTGTGCTTGCTGGAAGGTGAGGATGGAGGTGAAGATGAAAGCTGCTGGAGACTGATTGGAAGTTGATGGAACTGGCTCTGGATTCTGTGCAGATGTCAATGGCTGTGGCTCCCTTTTAACCTTAAAATCTGTCCAGGGAACACTGAACACAGGCCTTTATCTCATCATAGATCACCTTGTAGCAGCTAAGAGCATCACTAACGCTCCTTGCTATCTTGATGAATCTAGTGGTGGTAGACTCGAAGAGAGCCAAGGCCTTGTCATCGAAGGTGAAAGCTTCAGCCATGACCTTGGTGGTGAACCTCTTTGGTGACCCCTGATGACATTTCATCAGGCCTTCGTTGCTAAATTACTGGGAATGAGACTCAAAGGGCCTCAACATCATCAGCTTCAATCTCCAACTCAAGCTGCTTGTCCATTTGAAAAAGTTCCCAGTCACATCTGCAGCACTGTCTTCAAATCCTTTAACGTCATGGACAAACTGGGGCAAAGCTTCTTCCAAACACCATCCATGTTGGTGGACTTCACCTCCCACCATGACTCTGCAATATTCTTGATGCCTTGATAAATGCTGTAACTCTTCCAGAACTCCTTCGGGTTTACAACATCCTCACCTGTTGCCCTTATTGCTTGTGCAAAGGTCCCACGAAGTTAATAGGCATTTAATGATGCAATAACTCCCTGGTCCACAGGTTGCAGCAAGGAGGCTGTTTGGAGGCAAAAACAACCTTGACGTCTGGGTGATGATCATCCAGAAATGCAGGGTGGCCAGGAGCATTATCAATCACTAGCACTATCTTGAAGACTCTGCTCAGTACTCTTTACATGCTGGGACAAAATGACGATAAACCAGACAGTCACCCAAGCCTTAGGGTTTACTTTCGAGATGCCCTGATGATGCCCTTGATAGCCTGAGGGTTTTCAGAATGATACACAAGTGAGGCTTAAGCTTGAAATCCCCTGCAGTATTACCTCCAAACAAGAGGGTCAACCCATCTTTAGCATTCTTGAACCCTGGCATGGATTTCTCCTCTCTGGCAATGTAGGTGCAATCAGGCACCTTCCAAAAGAGGCCTGTCTCGTCAACATTAAACACTTGATGGGCAATATACCTCCACTTCCTTAATGATACTTGCCATTTGCAGCCTCTCCTTTCACTTTTGTGTTATGCACATTTTCCCTATCCTTGAAGCACTGAAACCAACCACAACTAGCAACAGATGTCACTCACTGACACCGACGCCTTCACTTTCACTCATATCCCTAGCCTTCAAGTCTTCAAACAGACTCCTGAATCAACTTTAGGCTAAGCAGTATATGGTGTTGATTCTGGTCATCAAACCACACAATCAGGAGTTTTTCCATTTCTTTAATCAAAGAACTTCTCTTGGTGATGATGGTTGATTGCATGGGTGCTGAACCATCAACAAGCTCAAGAATCCACTTCTTATCCTTCACAACTGTCTTGATCGGTGAAAGCCTAGCGAGTGCAAGATTTTCATTGGTGTTTCACCTCTCTCCCAACACTTAATGTCAGATCTGACCTCCAATGTTTGCATCACTCTTATGCTTATCAGCCATTAGAGGCCAAAAAAACCACCAAAAGTCCAAAACATGCAGAGAAGTCATCATGAAACTATGAAGAACGAAACTAAGATTGCGCTGACCCGGTGATACATTGCCTACAGACGTCGTTCACACATCAGAACTGGATTTCTTTTTACTTATTTCTTTTGGACAGTCATTTGTAAGTTTGGGTGTTCCTATGTCATGGACTGCCTGTATGTATATATATTGTTTGGAAATATACAAGTGAATTTGTGTAGCTGTGATAAATTAAGCTCACTGCTTTTTCTAAACTTCAGTGCTATATAGATTTGGCTTAAGTTAATGATGGTAATGCCTGAATTTAATTTAGATGCACACACTATCAGTACAGTCTA